>OZ038445.1:18356348-18398848 GCA_964036265.1 Daptonema setosum
TGAATGAGATGCTGAAATACGCTCGAAAAGCTGAAACCGACGATACCACTGAGGAAGCTTGTAAGTGTGCGTATGTAAGTGATTGATAAAGTCTGTAGTGCGTGAGTCGGTGCATGAGTGAGTGAGTGATTGCGTGAGTGAGTGAGTGCGTGAATGGGTAAGTGAGTGCGTAAGTGAGTAAGTTAGTGAGTATAGTATTTTTCATTTCCAATAAAGGAAAGGACGCGCCAATGGGGCACAATAGGTCAGTTGTGGTCAGTTAAATCACAGGATCGATAATATGGATACACATGAAAAAACACATAATAAAGTATTCTGGTTATTAGGGATTTAGTAGGTCGAGGTTCATATAAATTGATCTCAAATAAGTTATTATACTGTCTTTAAATTCATTTTCTAAGAATCTCTTGAAATGTTTATGGCAAACTGGATCAAACGCTAAGTCAGGAATTTTGTTCCACAACGGAATAATTCTGACGCACCAAAATCTTTTGCGTTTAGCTGTTCTGCAGATCGGGTATTTCAGTTTAAATCTATTATTTCTTCGAAGTCTCATATCGTTATTTACACAGAATAAATCCGATGTGTCTATGCCATTAAAGTATCCAGTGAGTACTTTATATGCTAAAACTAAGTCAGAGACCGTTCTTCGAAACAAAAGATTATCTAGCGAAAGGGAACTAAGACGCTTGTTGTAGGCTACGTCATACAAGTTGCATGATAATTTGGTGAACTTCCTATATGGCCGTTCAACAGTGGTAATAAGGTTTAGATTTCCAATGTTCCAAACTGTGGAGGCATATTCTAGTTTCGGTAAAATGTAAGTCTGTATAATTTTTGAACGAAAGGATACGGTGTTGTTTTTGAACACATTACGGATGCAACCACACAATTTAGCTGCTGATAATGCTATTTTGTTGCAGTGAGCCTGAAAGTTCAGGTCTTTGTCAATCTGAATGCCAAGATCTCTACACACTTCAGCAACCGTCAATATTTCACCTTCTAATGTGTATTGATAAGGTGGCTGGCTACTATGACCGAGCTGTTGGAAATGGCATTTATTTACTGATAATTTCAAGCCATTATTTTTGATCCAGCTTGAGAGATTGTTAATATCCACTTGGAAATGAGCCATATCTAGTGGAGTTTTGATCTTTTTGTAGATTTTTATGTCATCAGCAAACATTTTCATTTTACTGTGAACTATTGTCTCGGGTAGATCATTCATGAACAAAATGAAAAGCAGAGGAGAAAGAACTGCGCCTTGTGGAACGCCGGAGGTTGCACATAGAGGAGCAGATACATAATGGTTCAATTTCACTGAGTGGGTACGATTAGATAAGAACGACTCAATCCATGCGGTGATTGAATTTGGAATAGGACTTGCCAATAGCTTCTGTATTAATTTGCTATGACTTACCGAGTCGAAAGCTTTCCGAACGTCGGCATACAATACGTTGACTGAGTAACCTTGATCTAGGTATTGAGTATAATCATTCAGTGTTAATATTAATTGGATTTCACTCGACCGTTTCGGAGAGAAGCCAAATTGATGACATGTGATGTAGTCTACTTCTGATAGAATTGACTGCGCTTTTTTATATATAATTTTTTCCATGACACGTGAGGCAGTGCATGTTAAGCTGATGGGGCGGTGATTGGAAACATTTGGTTCATTTGGAACTTTAGGAACAGCTACCACAATAGCATGTTTCCAATCTAATGGGCAGGAGCTACTTTCTAGGGATTTTCTAAATATCTTAACCAAAGGAGGGGTTATTGATGATGCTAATTTTTTCAACATTACATATGGTATTCTATCATGGCTGAATGACGCTTTATTTGGTAATCCAATTATTGTTTTGAAAACACTTTCAAAGTTAAACATATTAACGACAGCTGTAATTTCTTCATCAGAGGCATCTACCGAAGGATTGTCCGAAGAACTTGGAATGTAGACTGAATTGAAGTATTTATTCAATGCATCTGCTTGTGATGGACCGTCAACTAGGTCATTACCACTTTCGGATTGTAAAATGTCGATATTCGTCGTGGGTTTAAGTTTTGACTGAATATATGAATAAAACTTATGCGAGTTCGGTTGTGCTAGGAACCTTTCTTCACTGTCAATCTGGATTTCATTCCGAGTGATTTTTATAAGGCGTGAAATTTCTTTCCGTTTTTGTAGACGGAAGTCACTCTTATCTTTCGTATATGCGGATTTTAGTCGAAACTCAATAGATAGCAACCTCTTTAGCTTATTATGGAGGTAGTAATTTTTATTCCCTAAGGATTTTGAGTTAACCATCTTTACGGGAACAAAGTTATCTAAAATGTACCAACAAGGGTGCTTAAAAGCGAGCCACATGTCATCGATATTTTTTTGATGAAATATTTGACACCAGTCAAACTGAGATAACCAAGTGCTAATGGCAATCCAATCAGCTTTATGGAAGTCTGGCATAGAGTGCGATGAAAAAACATGGGATACTTCAGTTGCTATAGGAATACAGCATCGTATAGATATATGGTCGCTCGGACTAGTGGGGAACCAAATGGTTCATCAGACCGTATGTTCAAGACATGTGATGAGTCTGAAGAAAAGAGTAGGTCTAATATGACCTGTTGTCGAGTTGGGAAAGTTATCATTTGATGCAGACCAAAGCCTGAGACTGATTGAACAAAAGTTTTACTTTTCTCACTGGATGCCGTTAAAGTGTTCCAGTTAATATCACTATAATTGAAATCTCCGAAAATAAATTTCTTTTGTATGTCGAAGTCATTAACCTTATTCAGATACGTTAAAAGCATAGAATCATTCGGTGAACTGGGAGATCTGTAGATTAATGATAATAAGAAACGTTCAGTAGGTAGTATAATTATCAAAGAAATACCCTCAAAGTCAGTACCATTTGATATTGAAAGATCTTGAATCTGTTTTGCCATAAATATTTTCGGTATAAATATCATGACACCTCCACCGTTAGAGTTCCCATTTTTCCGATCTACGCGGAATATTTTAAAATCATCAGATAAATTTATATTAGGTACTGTGTCTGATAGCCAAGTTTCAGTGAAAAGGTAAATAGTGTTTGCATCAGTTGAGGTATGATTCTTAAGTAAAAATTGACGTTCGGTAGATCTAATGGATCTAACATTACAATAACTTATATCCAAGCTAGATAAAACCTTGCTATCCAGTCATTTTGATCGCTTTTTCACGGTCGGTTGTTTTTTCTTTGGTTTTTGACAGTTTTCCTCCAGGTAGTGGCGTTCAACGTAGGTTTTTGGTTTGGGTCCATTCTCGAGAATCGGTGAGGTACAGGTTTCATTGTTTTTCTGTTTTTGTTGTTTGGGATGGCGAGGGCGGAGATTGTGTGTAGGTGTAGGGAGAATCGGGGTGTCTTCTTCTTCTTGGGATACTGATATGGGGTAGAAGCGGTTATTCGACAGCAGGGTGGAAGCAGAATTTGATGGGGGAGGGCAGTGAGAGCGCGATGGGGAAGGGGATTGACAGTTTGTGTGTGTTCGATGATGGTTGGTAGTAGTGGTTCGGGTTTTGGCAGGTTCCTGGTTGTTAGTTTGGACTTGACGGTACGGAGTCACGGTGTGAGAGGGATGACGGGGTACGTGGTTTGGCTGTTTCGACGAGGCGTGGTTGTTGTTATTCAGATGATTCAGGTTGTTGTTATTGGGTGGGAAACGATGCTGCGGGTTTGTTCGATTCATGAGAGGTGTCGGATTGGGACGATGCGTGGGATGAGGGTTGTACTGGTTACGTTGGTTATTGAGGAGTTCCTCGGATAGTCCAAAATAGGTCCACAATTCAGAATCAAGGGCTTGGCCATAGTAGAGCCAACCGTTGTTAATCTTCTTGAAGATAGGGTAGTTGTTCATGTGGTCTTCACGCAGACTGAGTATCAGACCATGGTGATTGGTGAGATATTGTTTAACGTTGTAAGCCATGGAGCGTGACTTGCGTTGTAGTTCAGTCAAATCGTGACGAACGTAAAGACGAGGTGAGGAGGCGAGAGCTCGTAAGTGTTCACGAAACGATGATGAGAGTAGGTGTCTTTTTGCATGGCCGCTCGTTAGTTTGATTTTTATCGGACGGTTGTAGTTGTTGTTGATCGTGCCCATGCGGAAGATGGCAGCAATCGTATCCTTGCCATCACGAATACCAGTGTATCCGCAGTTCAAAAGCGACTGTTCAATGTACATCAGTGTTGTGGTCATATTCGTAGTATCGGTGAGACCAGTCAATACAACATGGTTGACTTTATTCAACATGTCGTTAATCTCTTTCTGATGTTTAAAGTTTATTTGAGCGGTTATGGTTTGCTGGATGAATAGAGGAAGACTGGAATTAGGAATGATATGTGTAGATGCGCGGCGAGAGTTGAGAGGGGGGAAGTTGTTCGGCATTTTGAGAAATTGACTGGGGGTTGATGATGATGAAGTTGAGAAGTACTGGGTTACGGTAGTATGATTGAGACGGCGTTGGGTGTTTTTGTGGTTGATGATTGCAGTTGAGTGATATTTAGGTGTGATCAGGGGTGTTGATGCTTTAACGGGTCAGTGTGTAATTTACTCCTACGGTACGTGAGTGCGTGAGCGAGTGAGTGCGTGAGTGAGTATGTGAGTGAGTGCGTGAGTGTGTGCAAGAGATTTCACTGAGGTAAACGTTTTAGTGATTGAGTTATAAGGAGAACTTTTAAAAGTGTCAAACTGTTTGTATTCGACTCCGCATTCCACGCACTACAACAATACTGATTTCTTTTGCTAATATGTACAGTTGACCCTGCCAAACCGAAAGGCAAACAAAAACCAAGGATCGTGAATCGCAAGTTTCTCGTCGTTGATGGAGCCATCGAGACCGAGGCCAAAGTCGAACATTATTGTGAGTTATTTGAGGAAAAAGTTTATAAAAATCCTACAGTTTATAACAATACCAATAATTTATCTAATCATTTGTATTTTCATATATAATTTCTGTTTTATGGAACACCTGAAATGTTTTTCAGGGTTGCAACAGAAAGCTAAATTCGCTGGAAAACCTGGCGACCCAACAGGTGGTTTGGTTGAGGGATCAACAGACGCTCTGCCAAGTACCATGATTAATATTCGTTGGTAAATACAAAACATTGCAAAATATAATCCTGTTTTGAAGTGGCCATGTCTTCCTAGCGGATGATAAATTAGTACTTTCTCAATTTAATTAATAGGATTAGATTGTGTATTTTAATTATTTTGATAAATTTATTAAGCCGTTATATTGTAGCATTTGGATGATTAAGCGAGGGTCAAATTTCAGGACTGATCCAAAAAGAAAGAGCCTGAGAGCTTGAGACAATAAGAGATAGTTTCAGTCTCCGATTTTGATTGTATAAAAAATTAGTTTTCACATTCAATTGCAGAAAGCCATAACGAGTGGCACGATTGGTTGCTGGAGAAAGTGGGAGCAGACAACGTCAATGTCAAGATGGGCACAACGCTGCCTGTTGGTTAGTGTACACAGTCATATACTTAGTGAACAAAATCTTATAATAAGTGAACACAATCATATACTTAGTGAACGAAATCTTATATTCAGTGAACAAAATCATATAAAATACTAAATGAATATAATCAATCCTATACATAGTGAACACAATCATATACTAGTGAACGAGGTCTTATATATTTACTGAACACAATCCTATACTTAGTGAACACCATCCAATACTTAGTAAATACAATCATATACTTAAATTAGCACAATCATAGTCTTCGTAAACACAATCATATACTTAAAAATAGCACAATCGTATACTTAGTAAACACATCCATATGCATTCAATTAGAACAATCATATCCTATGTTCCAAATAGTTCAGAGCGTAAGCTTATGACAAATCATTCACTATTTGAAATCCTTATCCGTTTCAAGAAAATCGGATAAATATAGAAATATAAGGGTCAGTCCTCGCAGAGCTGCCTCATACGACATACCGGGATAACGAAACTCAATTAAAAATAATGTTTATAAAGCGATTATGTAAGTGATCGTGGTATTGCAGACAGTCAACCACCTACCGAATGGAGAGATTGGCTGGATGAAGATGATAGCACCCAGTTGGTGGCGGATGATCTGAATCAGGTGGAGTCCAACGCACGGATTCCACAAAACAAATCTGCTAGCGATCACATGTAAATATTATTTTTGTGATAAAAAAAAAACAATTATTTGCTAGTTTAAAAATCAGTTGGCTTATTGATTGCTCTGTACACAACTTTGTCAAATCTCAAACAAATTTGGACAGATTTCTAATGTATTCAGAAAATTTATTCGTTGCGAACTTATTGTATTTATTACCATATCGTTAACAACGTAGTCAACAACATTGTTTTTCTCCTAATGAGATATTTATACAATCAGCTTGTTCTATACACCCACAATAACAATGTTTCACTACTTCCGTTTGCTACTGTTTGACGACGAATGCTTGCGACCAAACACATAAACACCAGACACGCTCAACCGACGGTCAAGGCTGAATGAACACACACTTTGTTGATTTCACTGATTTCTCACCTGCAAACAGGTACAGACAGATGTAATGTCATTCGTTGTTATCAATGTGCGAGCGATTTGGATTCGAATTTACATACGTTATTTCTCTCTTAGGTATAAGAATAACAATGAAAATAATTTAGCAGGTAATCAACTTCGAGGTTTGCTCTGATCAACTGAATGATGAGCTAATAAGCTTATGTTATGGTTTTTTTAAATTTCAAATAAAACCCATCTGAGACGATCATCAAACCAGTCGGTGTACTGTACGGCTTTATTTTCCTTATTTATGTGCAAATAAAAATGAAAATTTCATAATCGCTTTTTATTTAAGATGGAAAAATCAAATTAGAAAATAAGATGATTCACTATTTGTTTACTATTATATTTGTATGTTTGTATATTACATTGTACGATGACTCAGCCCGAACCGGCCGACAACCGCCAGCGAATATTTGTCTTGTTCACTGCTGTTCATTGCGCATCAACAATTGATAACAACTTTTATCACATTCGGTGGTTTCGCGTTTTCCGATAAATATCCTGGAACTTTGTTTGCAATGTTGAATTCAGTTGATGTTTTTATCTAGCTGTTTAACTCATGATAAAAGCTACCTTCCGTTTGAAATTCATACAATCTTTTATCCTAAGGCTTCCTATGTTGTTTGTTTCTTTCCACAGTCATAATTTTCACCGAAGTATCATGTGTTCAGATCTACATTACAAAAACATAAATTATATCAATATATGTACATACATCCAATGAGACAACCTCGGGCATGTATTCCCCGAAATGATGGATAAGTAGTATACAATCATATCACTGACATAATTCGATGGACCAACGTGCAATGTAGTATAGCCAGCCGTTCATGCAAAACCAAAAAAAGTTGAGTAAAAAAACTATACACCACCACTAAATTGGTTGTTTAGGCGTAGCAATTACGCGAACGTACATACTGACATTTCAATCTGTTCACATTTGCTCTGCAAATTGCAATACACGCAGTTGCATGCACGAAAGATATTGTTTAATAGAGAAATCTATAACCTCTGCCTAATTTAAAGAATATTAAAAAAACTGATTATAAATGAAAAAAAATTGATCAAGCACTCTTGTCAACGGGCTCGTATCCGGGTGCTGCAGGCCTTGGCACATGACCTGGAGCTCACACTCGCGGTTGGACCCTGCCTGTTCAAGTTCACTGTTCGAAGTTTAATTCAAACCGATCGTTTGACATTTTTAAATCCAAACAGATCTCTGGTACATCATACGAACCTGGTATTGCTTTCTTTTGAACTAGTGTAGCTTATAATAGACTGCTTATAATATGTATGTAGGATCTCATCTAAACTATCTTTATAAAATTAATTTGATCGTTATTCATCTAAAGGTTTTCAGCTGTGTTTACATAACAAAGTTTTCTGTTCCTATCCTATCATCAAAGTTCTCCAGAAAACGTTGTCGTACTCATGATATTAAACGATGAAAAACTTCAAAACCAAAAAGTTTTACATAATGTTTTTAGCCACTACTGCACGACATGGCCGTCAGCCAGAAGATGTTGATCGACAGTCCTTACGGTCATGCTGCCGGTGCCCCCATTGAGTGCATAAGTCGTGCCATTGAACTGCACAAACAACCCATCAGAGACCCCAACACTGGTGTCGAGTCATTCAAAGTCGGATTCAAAATCGGTGGTGGCATTGATCAGGATCCTACTAAATCCCCGTATAACTATCCGGATACGGTTTGTCCTGTCATTATTCATACGCACCCTTCATCACTCACTCACTCACCCACTCACTCACTCACTCACTCACTCACTCACTCACTCACTCACTCACTCACTCACTCACTCACTCACTCACTCACTCAATCACTCACTCACTCACTCACTCACTCACTCACTCACTCACTCACTCACTCACTCACTCACTCACTCACTAACTCACTCACTCACTCACTCACTCACTCACTCACTCACTCACTCACTCACTCACTCACTCACTCACTCACTCACTCACTCACTCACTCACTCACTCACTCACTCACTCACTCACTCACTCACTCACTCACTCACTCACTCACTCACTCACTCACTCACTCACTCACTCACTCACTCACTCACTCACTCACTCACTCACTCACTCACTCACTCACTCACTCACTCACTCACTCACTCACTCACTCACTCACTCACTCACTCACTCACTCACTCACTCACTCACTCACTCACTCACTCACTCACTCACTCACTCACTCACTCACTCACTCACTCACTCACTCACTCACTCACTCACTCACTCACTCACTCACTCACTCACTCACTCACTCACTCACTCACTCACTCACTCACTCACTCACTCACTCACTCATTCGGTACAGGGCATTTATATCACGTACGTTGAGCCATCAAGTCCAGCAGAGAAAGCCGGCCTCAAGCAGCATGACAAAATTCTACAGGTTGGAAAGGCACTCAGCGAACATTGTATTGCCGCAATAAATATGGAATAAAATGATATGATGAGCAAGGCATACAGAGTATGTGGATGGTTCTGCTGATACAACCGAGATACATTGCCAATGAACATACCTGTGTTTTGAGGTATGGTACGGCAAATATCACAATTTATGTAAATGGATGTACAATCCAATTTCCTAATTTTTTTCTCACAAAGATTGATTTAGAATAAAAAACTATAAAATTACCTCATGTTTTCGTCATCTATATTTTTTGTTATCACGGGTATATATTATTATAGATGTTGAAAGTTGCTCGACATTTCCAGTATCGGTCAATATTTTTTGCGACGAAGCAAGTGACATAAACTGTAGTTATGAGTGTAACATGACCTGGAGTCAGACCCTGACTGTCAGGTACCCTTTGGTGCCATGAGTGGTTGGGTGGCCATTCGTGATAGATGACGTGAATGCAGGTACTGGACAGCTGCTTAGATGTCTGACCATAACAGCGGGTAACAAACATACCATAATACTGTACTTACATCTTCATTACACAGCATACTTTTCTAACAACAGCGTAAATTGGATGACAAAATCATTTCTCCAACGTTTTCGACTAAAAAGTTACCGTGTTCATGTTTTGCTCATCCGCCGCTGTAGAAGCAAATGTGGGTATACATTGCAGGTATAAAAGTACAACTGACTTTGTCGGACAGGTGCACTGAAAAGCGACCATTATATAAGTTTGAGGCATGGAAGGCGCCGAGGTATCGTTCTTACTCAACAAATACACGCTTTCTTTGGCTCAGCCTAATACCAACGTGTGGCACAGCCATTCTTCTATCTGACCCGGATAAAGGCGGGCGGGTTTTTGTTTCGTAGTAGAATATGAAGCCAATGGGTTCTTGCTACTAACAAGTAAATATTATCTTTACAATTGATTAAATATGCGTTTATACTGTGTATCATTTGATATACAGGGTGTGCAGTTTGTGAATGTGATTGCAGGTAAATGGGCACGACCTGACCGTGGTAACACATGACAAGGCCGTCAGACGTATAAAGAAGGACGAAGTACTGCTTATGCTGATTGCCAGGAATCACGTCCTACAGCAGCCATGATCAGATCACGTTGTCATTTGTATTGTACATACACTGTCTTACCTTACATGTTTTATTTTGCAACCTATTCTACAACCTATTCTACATTTGTAACTAACTACCTTGTCAGTGCATCTCCGCTTGTATCTCAAATAAATCCTACATCATATTGACATCAAAGATTCTGCTTAGATGTGTAGAAAGTTCGAACTAATATTTGGGGCAGCTTGCTTTCAGGTAGATCTTGAATATCATGGTACGCATGAAATTGCAACATACTTACATACAGTGCATGTACAGTAGACTGAGGTTATGAGGATTTTGAAATACTGGTTTGTTCAGGTTTTTCTTAATGACAACATGACAGAAAATGCAGAACAACTGACAGCCTCCCTCATTTCGACTGTCACATTATTTTTTGTTACTTTGAACTATGACTACATCTGTAGTTACTGTCTCATTGAATGTACATTGTACACCGTACATACACATAGTTTATGACATGCAATATGTATTATATAGTACTACTCGGCACTGGCGGGAACCAAACCTTCAATGGGAGGTGAATTGCGTCAAAGAGGGGGTATTGGTTAGTTTTAAATTAATTTTACATACATCTTAGGGAGCAAAGTCTACTTTTTTTTGAAGATGCCAAAGAGGGGGAAGTCCACTTTTCGCACCCCTTCTCGTCCGCTAGTGCTAGTCGGCACAAACATTATGATAAGCAGAGTGGATGTGACCTCTGTACTTGCACTAATTGCGTTCACATTACGAGTTGTGTGTGCCAAGATGTGAGCCTGTGCCATGGGGCACTACCCTACGCTAAGTGCCACACCATTATCGATCATTGCATCCGCTAGCTTAAAAAGTATAATCACAACAAAAATGTCATATTCAACTTCTTAATTTATATTTAACTTCTTAAAAGAAGCACTAAGATCTGTGTCCCATCGTTTTATCATGAGATTGTCAGTTTCCGAAATACTTGTATGTACGATATGAATTTTCAGCTGTTTTCATTGGTTTGATGAAGATGAAGAGTATTATGTTGTTTTATGTGGTAATGTATGTACATATGGTCGGATACATAGTGGCAATACCCGAGTGCACTCTTCACTACTTGACGACAATCTTGGGAATGCATGCACACACGTTCCGATGGTTCCATGACTCGCTGTCTCCTCGGGTGTCCAACACGCGCCCAAAATTCGCAACTCCAACGACACGAGTTTATGAGGCGCCGAGAACAACACAAAAAGACAACGGCACATTTTGACGTGGTGGTTTGACGGACGCACTCGTCGGACACCCAGATGAGATGTTTGTACGTACTGACAGTACAGTACTTGGTGTGGGGCTATACATCCTTACAACCAATTATAACCACTTACACCTTATCAACTGGTCAAAAACATGTCATATGCCACATCTCAAAAGGCTAAAACTAATAAAGGAATCAACTCATCTTAACAAACTGTAATATAATGTTGAATGCTATTGTTTCTCGGTGGAATCCAATATGCGACACCTCTTTCAGGATTCCCATTTTTCTATCGTGGTTGTCTTTGTCATCGTCGCCATCATCATCCTCATCATCATTCTTGTTGCTGTTGTTGTTGTTGTTGTTGTTGTTGTTGTTGTTGTTGTTGTTGTTGTTGTTGTTGTTGTTGTTGTTGTTGTTGTTGTTGTTGTTGTTGTTGTTGTTGTTGTTGTTGTTGTTGTTGTTGTTGTTGTTGTTGTTGTTGTTGTTGTTGTTGTTGTTGTTGTTGTTGTTGTTCCAGTCGCTGCGGATGTGGTTGTTGTTGTTGTTATAGTAGTAGCTGATTGAATAGTAGATGTGTATGTACATAAGCGTTGGTCAAACCAAAAAGACCCCATGCATCCCATCTTGAGTAGTGCCAATCCCATCTAAACAGCTTCCATTCCCACAATATACGTATAAAGTTTGTTGGCTTTTAGTGGTAGATTCTATTGGGATCAGGTTTGCTGTTGACAAGGATAATATTACTATTGAGTAAATAGATTGTATAGCCCGTATAGTCATGTTTTATAATCGAAAAACAAATAGTGATATATTTTAAGATGTTTTAACCACAACACGGAGTTCTCATTTGTGTTTCAATTGGAGAGAAAAAGCGCTCTGTAGAAGTTTCTTTCAATAAAACGAGATGCCTTGATAACAGATGTACTTATTTGCTATTTTGTCCACAAGTACTCATGTATAACCTGCAACATCTAGTATGCATCACTTCACTTTTCACTGTTTACACTTTGATTTGTAAGTTAATTAGAATCAGTTTGTTGTGTACAAGGGTGCTCTATACATACATAGACTGTGGCACAACCTGTTGCTGTTGATTACTACCGTTTAATAGGATGGATGCCATGTGCCAGTATGTAAGGCACGCAGGGTCCAGTGCATCGGCGGTCGTCGGCACCGCTAACGCCCCAAATTGTGCCTAAATGTGTGTGTTGCCAGGTCGATGATGCACCGACAACGACTGTGTCTCAACATGTGCCACTACCGGGGCGCATCCGATGCCTCAATATCAGCTCAAATTCATTTAACATTAACACTTTGTACTACTTCCAACTCATTAGTCAGCTTCCTGGGGAGAAACTTACCATAAAATAATATTTGTTTTGGTTAATAGCGGATCCGCCACTGATTGGCACACGCGCCCGTACGTAGCGGCCTTTTGGCACCCGTGAACCACAGGACGTACGTTTTGTACACAAAATGATGATGGCCCCATTTTAGTAGCTGCTGGTATATATACCATCCGAGCCATATTGTACGTGCGGACAGACTAACCAAGCGAGCAGCCAGTCAGTCAGCCACACAGTCCATGATTTCAACGTCGTCCCGATAAAACACACATGACATGGGTATCAGCCAGATATGTATCTGGTTTAATATACCCCGCAACATGACCCTTCATTCATGATTACTTCATTTCCCTATAATTTTGCTAATTACCATCCTAATTATGTAAGCTTTTTGTGACACTGGTGTACTTCGATCACCACATTGCGGAAATTGTGATATGAAACTTTTAAACGTTCAATTGTTGACCATTTTGTAACCGGTTGCTGGGTGTTTGTCACTGACTACTGCCTGCTTAATTTAGTGCCACGAAAGTGAATGGTGGCAGGTGTGACGACGTCTCAGCGTTGACTTGCAGGTATGTGAGTATGTGACATAAGCTTGTGATTGCAGGGTGCCGACAGAATGGTCGACTACACGACACATGGCACATGACTCAATAAAACACCCAATACCCAGAGCACCTATTTTATTTGATTGTTTGTCTTGGACATGATGGGACAAGGCGATGTGTGCCATGGCATGACCACGATTGGACCTGGTTAGACGGCATGATGATGTACTGTACAATCACTGCCATCATTGACACAGACATTGACATCTTCAAGTTTATTGTTGTTGTAATAAGTGAGAAATAATAATACTATTTGTTGTATTCACAAAAGATTAAGCAGCCATGTTGGTTTTTCAGCGAATCTCCCTTCATAGTGCCTAGTCATGCTTGATGACAAACGTTTTTTATATAACAATCTACATAGGTAAATGTCTTTGGTGCTGAGCCACTTTGAAAAAATGTGGACTGAATAATGAACGTATGAATTTGAATGAGTTTTCTGAAACCGATAAGAATAAAATTCACATTGCTATTTCCATCAATTCTTTTACTCACTCAATCACTCAACCACTCACTCAGTCATTCACTCACTCACTGACTCACTGACTCACGCACTCACTGACTCACTCACTCACTCACTCACTCACTCACTCACTCACTCACTCACTCACTCACTCACTCACTCACTCACTCACTCACTCACTCACTCACTCACTCACTCACTCACTCACTCACTCACTCACTCACTCACTCACTCACTCACTCACTCACTCACTCACTCACTCACTCACTCACTCACTCACTCACTCACTCACTCACTCACTCACTCACTCACTCACTCACTCACTCACTCACTCACTCACTCACTCACTCACTCACTCACTCACTCACTCACACAGGTGTAATGAATCGGAGATGAGACGAAAACGCGGTCAGCGATTGATGGCAGCTTAACGCTGATTGGTTGGATAATCGGTCAGTAACCATACTGTTATGTTGGTAAACATGAAATACGTTTTTCTAGTGTAATTAATCTCGAAAACTCAAAAAAGCAAGATTAAAAATTTAAACTGTTTTCAGTATGTGCGTTTGTGAAAACTAAATTATTTTCGATTTGATTATATACGAGTCAACTCAATGAAATCTTGAAATCTTGAATCTTGATGTGATATGTCATAAATGATCGTTATTTTTAGCTGATTGTGTGTGTTTGGAATGGACACCTTCGTTGCTCAAGATGGTACGGTACATGCGCTCAATCACAGTCGATCGTACGGTGCCATACATTCACTGACAGCACCCAACAACATCAATCATGCTGGTCAGTTATCCTTAGTTCATCGAACATCATTAAATACCTAACCTATTGTTTTCGTTGGCTTGAGACTGGGTTGGGATTAGCAGTCATGGTCAACCTTTTATTTATTTTGCGGTTATGTATTTTTAGGGCTCCGATTGCTAAAAATGATATATCCAGCTTGTTAGACCTACAAAAAGTCACGCTACAGATAAAAATTGAAACTTCGTATGAATGACATAATTATCTGAATCTACAGTTTGTTTTGATGTATCCTCACATTGTTGCCTTGAATTCAGTTAAGGTGACAAAAAGATAATCACAGGACAAAGATATGTCGTTTTTATGTCCGATCCGTGTTGTATCGTCGTCGTCAAGCAATGGTCAATTACACCTGCATTCATTGTACAAGGACGATTCGCAATTTTAAAACGAACGATACCCACTTTTTGATCTGTCTCTCATCTCCCATTTTGAGCTGGCCTCATCTTAGAGAATTAAATGTTGTTCATTTTTTATTATCGTACAATGTTTTAAAGGCGACTTGGAAATTCGGTTTCATTGGGTTGGGTTACATGAATTTTAGTTTCCAGCGCGTGAACCTTCTCAGGACCGAATTAGAATACGATGACCTGGTCAATGCTGTAGCATACAGTTGATGAGTTGACTTTAGTTTAGATGCCAGTCTTCACCGTCTGTCATGAGCTAACGTTTCACAGTCTTAGAAAGCTGGAACCTCTGATCTTTACTAGAGTCCCGAAATGATATTCACATCTGTTATACATCATATACAGGGTAGGGTGTCCCATCCTTTTGTCCCGATGTTGACGGCTCCGCATTTGAGTTCTAGTGAACCAATATGACTGAATTTTTTTTCTGGAATAGAGGAGACTTTGGCAATTTGTTTGATACCTGCCAGAAGTTCATTCGACGTCGGTAGCTAATTTTACAAGCCATCGAAAAAAATGCCAGTTTTAGCCAATATTTTTTCCATACTTTTTCAAATTATCGAGCAAGGAACATAACAAAATAGCATCAATCACAAGGAATTGTGAACAGAAACTCATAAGTAGTCACCGCATTAAAGAAAAAAGCAAATAAACCGACTTGTTAACTTCTGGACTTGGATACACCGAAATCTCGGCATCGTTCCCATCGACGAGGCATAGCTTTCAGGGCTGCATAGCGTGTGTCCACGGAAATGGCACCCATCTATTCTTTGCTAAAGAGACGTAATTTACCCGAAATCCCGGGACTTCTCGCGTACACGCACTCCTTTAGATCACCCCACAACCGGGAGTTCATCGGGGCCAGATCTGGTGACTACCCGAGATTGGCTTGACGAGACCTTTCCTGCCTCCTGAGTCAACAGTGGAGGACCACTCCATTGGCCTGCCAGGTCATCAGATCTGACCCCTCTGGACTCTTGGTTGTCAGGTGTATACATTGCTTAGTTTGGACCAGTTACTTCACTTTATCACCGAATAGATTGGTGTCATTTCTGTGTACACTGCAGCCCTGAAAGCTGTCGATGGGAACGATGCCGAGGTCTCGGTGTACCAAAGTCGAAGTTAAAAAGTCGGGTTATTTGCTTTTTTCTTTTACGTGGTTATCACCTATGAGTTTCTGTTTACAGTGCCTTGTGAATTGTGATTGATGCTATTTTGTTATATTCCTTGCTCGATAATTAAAAAAATATGAAAAAAATATTGACCAAAGCTGGCAGTTTTTTCGATGGCTTGTAAAATTAGCTACCGACGTCGAATGAACTTCTGATAGGTATCAAACAAATTGCCAAAGACTCTTCTATTTCAGAAAAAAATTTCAACCATATTGGTTTAGTACAACTCAAATGCGGAGCCGTCAACATCGGGACAAAAGGATGGGACACCCTGTATAATGCGTCTGCGAATCATCAACAAATCAACGAATATAAAAAAACTAGATTTTCAAATTTTTCCTTGAAACAGGTTGACAAAATTTGACTTAATAACACATATTTATTCTTTTTTTGTAACTCTCATAATTCAACTGTGCGTAATCTATAGTAGTGTTTGACAAGTGTTTGTGTGTTACGGTAGTGTACATATTGAGTGGTATGACATGACATGGCACGTCAAGTGCTTATCTTGCCGCCTAATGCTCTGTGCCCTCCCTCATGTCCTGACGTACGTCAACGTCATAATCAGTTTCAAACTTCTCTGTCTGGGAACGAGTAAGTCAAGAAATAAGTAATGGAATGAGTGACGAATAATGTGGACGAACTTGTGAACTTCATGATCGGGGTGAACGGAGTTTTGTCATCCGCCTTTTGTACGTCCGTGTTTCACAGCTCACATTTCACTGATTACATATGTACTCGGTCACGTCAGATATGTACGTACATACATATATATGTATATACATATGTATATACATACAAGGAGGACTGACCCCTTTTATTCTGGTCGTACAATTCCGGAATTCCACCACCACAAATACTATACCAATGTTGTGATAAACCCGTGAGTCGCTGCATCGATGATGGCATTCTCAATCAAGCATTCCACGTGCTTGAAATACAAGAATCCAATTTCGCTTGTTCAGAAATTCATTTTTTTCTCGATATGATAAAACGCTAAATAACCTTTTGTCATACACGGAGAGGTAAATTGTCATCTTTCATAATTACCGTTACATGTAGGTTTGTGAATACTATGTTACCAAGTCTTCACGGAGACCGGGTGTAAAAGGGCTAAACTTTTGAAATGATTCAATAATATTGAATTGTCTATATGAATGACAATTATGAAAGTGGTCATTCAGCCATCTCATCATACCAGTATGTAAGATTGCAGTCATCAGCTGAGTTCGGTTGTTACACAAGTCTCTGCCTATTTATACATTGATGCACTACTACTGTAGATCTGCATCTACGCAATCAACCGGTTCATTTTTTAAGATTCATCGTATCCATATCTCATCCACATCTCAAGATAAGCACTGCATGAGGCAACCATAAAAACACTTACCAATCGGGTTACTTATTGTCTTTCGTATGTACATTGCAGTAAAGGATTTGGCAAAGATTTGTCGAGCGTCACCTCCTACATTTGACGTTTCATGATTAAAAGTTGTAGGAGCTATTATTCTAAACGTTTCACCTTATTTACCGTACCGTGTCTCGCCTCAAAATTGGTATACAAAACTTTAACTACTACAGAAATATTTCCACTCGTCGTCCTTGTTAAGCATAACTGTAGAATCTTTTGTATTGATGTACGAAAACTCTTTTGCCCCACTTGAAATTTGTATTTGAATCCACAAGTCTACTTGAAGAAGTGCAGTCCAAAGGTGCATATTAGTTTGGCATAGAATTGAAGCCGGTCATACTCGGTGGTATAGAGAATAGCGGTACAGATGGTGTTGTTGTGTCCGTGGTACTGGGTGCCCAACATATGATGATAATGAAAATGAGAATGTGCCAGAGCACCGTGGCACACACGTACATATGTACCATACCATCGTGGCATGTACGTATAATACTAATGTCCGAGACCAGAAAGCGAACCCGTAACATCGTGTACCCAACAATACACCGGCAACTGATACGCGTTCAGACATTCGAGTCAAGACATTTTAGCGCATCCATCGCAGTCGCAATACATCGTCGCATTTTTTCATATGTTCAGGTTAGGATGAGATTCATTGATGTTGTAGATCGCTGAAGTTTCAATTCATAAAAACACAGTTACAGTTAGTATGTAGTTTTGTTCGACAATTCGAAATACCGAGAGTATAAGTTGGAGATGACTTAGGAGTTGATGTCAAGGAAAAGCACCTGTCTGGGCTGTTTCAGGATTTTTCAAAATCATAGATTTCGCTCAAAATGCGGTGGTAAAATTAGGTGAGCACATTTTAGTTGTAACCAGCTTGGCATCCAATCATGTAATAGTGATGACTACGATGATATATGACAGACATTGTCATGCAAAAGTAGAGGTTATCATGGCGTGACCATCACACAAACAAAAACATGCACCTAGACAAAATCAAGCTGGTATATCACGTATTTTGTAGTATAGTTATGTAACTAATCGAGAAATAAGCTATGTAAATTCGTTTATACAACCATGATGTACGAAAAAGTTATCAGTATTTCGAAACCGTGTTTGTGACCTTTCTAACGTTGATGGTCAATGAAAAATGACCAGCATTAGCATCAGCACCATCTGCATATAATCGATCATTATATAAAACCATGGAAAAATAACTGTTTTAACCTTGTTCTAGTGGATTCTTCTTCAAATAGTCTTCTGTGTTTCTTCTTCAAATAATCTTTCATTTAGCCAATCAGCATAAAAAAGGTAAAGCAAAAAAAGTAAAACATAAAAGGTATTAATTTGGAACGGAAGTGATGAAATGGAACAGACGATCAAATGGTCATGCATTCGTTAATGCATGCGTGTTTCTAGTCCAACACACACATTTTACTACCTTCTATCTTCATCTAGAATATATTCAGCAACGGATGGCGCTAGTATGTAGATATCCAACAAACTTATTTTCGTTTAAAAGGAAACTTGGTTTCTTTCAGTGAAGAAATTTTTTGACTTTGGTTTCTTAAGGCATTTCCTAATTTCCTCATGTTTAACGACGATTTTTTATCCGCAGTAGTTAGCATTAACGTGTTTCAAGCCGAATACAAAGCTGATATGCCATGGTATCGTATACACCTGTGGTTACGGAAACCAAGAGGCCCTCAATGTTTTATAGAAACCTTAATTTCTTCTATCTGTGTTCCGGTCGAGCGAATCGAATGTTCTACATTGATGTTAAGATGTGTGCGTTGTGCTAAAATGTTACTATTCTCAATACAGGGTAACCCATCAGATCATTCCGTTTGACGGGACATAAAATTATCACTTTACGTGAACCAAATTTACAATAAAATTTTACGTTTGAACAACAGATATCTTGAAGTTATGGTGTTAAGTTAAAGACTGGTTTTAACTCAAGTTACTCAAGTTTCCACCAATATTATTTGAACCTGGAACATTTTAAACGTTTTTGGTTCAATGAATTGTTTGACTTATGATTTGAGTTACGATTTTTCTTAATCACTCACTCGGTTAGAGCTATAAATCTTGTTGAGACTCTGGTTTTGCAGCGTTTCCAAACAAATCGCATGTGAATATCAATCCGGCTCGTAAAAACCATTGAAAAATCTCGTAATTCACTCCACGAAACCACTACAAACAGAGTGTTCTTTTAAATAACAAACTAATTAGTGAAAAACAACAAACTCGTTTCTATTGGAGTTTGTTGAAAAACCACAAAGTGTTAGTTGAAAATCACAAACTCTTACTCAAAGACAATCAGTACGGAGAGTTTGAATAAATTCAGCAAACTCTCAGTAAAAAAACAACAAACTCGGTTAAGAGTGGCAGAAGGACTTGTTGTTGAATATGCGTTGTTTTATATTGGTCATAAATCGACTAGGATATGCACATAAGACGGGACACGGTGATTCACTGGTGCCTTGTCTTACACATCGTACCAAACAATCGCATTACCTTCGATCAATACATCCTACTTATATATCCACTGTCATTCGTTGTTACCTGGCTTCTAGCTGTCTTTTTGATGGCTTCTACTTCGCCTATCTGCATCATAACGGCCACAAAATGATAAAGCATTTTTTGCTTCTGAATCTGATTTAAGCGAAAGTATGTATGGCATTGTTATTGATTTGACGAATTAAGCATCAGTTATTCTTACTTTCAACTAGAATGTCATTCTGAAAGTGTTCCGCACAAAGCACCAAATAGTTTTAAACGTATCAGCATGCCAAACGTTAATTAGTGCACTGATGTATGATGAAACTACGTAAATTAGTGCGCTCGTATTTAGACCTACTATTCTACGTTAAACTACACATTACCCTTTTGGCTATAATTCAGGCTGAACAAATAAACATTATTACGTGAAATTTTCTCAAAATATTTTATGATGATCCGATTTCTTTATGGTGATAATTTGCCGACAAGTATAATCGGCTTAAGGACTCTTAACGATCACTAAAGCACTGCATTTGCCTTATCTCAAAAGCATGTTAACTTATATTGACATGATCATATATTTAGCATTGAAACTAAACTTTGGTCAATTCATGATACCATTCCACTCATCCTCATCAAAGCTTTATCAGTTCTCTTCAAAGCACTGGCGGACGAGCCAAACCTCCAAAGATAGGGAAACTTTCGAAAGAGGGGAAATAGGGAGAAATTGGTAAATTTACCTACACCTTATAGAACAAACTCTAATTTTTTTGAAGACGCCTAAATAGGGGGGAATTCCACTTTTCCCTCTATTTCTCGTACTTTAGTGCCTCCCAGACATATGGATATCCAGCTGATTGTTTGCCGCGAGTTGATCGTAATATTTATACCGACAACCGAGCACAATCGAGTGCAACGGAAACGCGTGTCGGCCCTGTCGTCATGCCTGTACTATAATATATAAGGTACATAAGGGCCCTATAATCGCACGCTCATGTAAATCACTCACATTTTGTAGGTGCCTATGGCCCGTCCGTGCTATAATAATGCACGGCGCCCAGTTACACACATACACACCAAAAACGCTCAAATCTTGTGACAGGTCGCTTTTCGTATTTGAACCTGAAACACTCATTACGGTTGCCAGGTGAACTTTGTTATAGCCGCATTCTGAAGTGGAACACTGAAGCCCAAAACTCGGTGGTAAATATGCATGCTTGAACGAAAAATTAGAGGCGTTTCTTACCATGGGTGTTTCTTACATTGTTTTACATTAGATTTAAACGCTTATCTTGTTTAGCTAGACTGCCATGTATGTAACTGTGCCATCCGACCAACACCACCTTATCTTTTTGTTTGTAAATGTATAAAAATTGGGATGGGATATCGGCTGGAACCTGGCAACATTCCCGAGGAACATACCTGATTATTTGACATTTTAATCGTTACCAAGACGACGTATTCTCCGACTTCTAGCATCATCATCAGAATGTATGTAGCTGCACCGCCCGCTATCAAGCACACAACCAAAAGCATCCTTTTCTAAATGAAATTGCCTGCGAAGAAGCAAAGGAAATTACGGTGGTGGGTAATGCGACCGTTTTGGTCTTCAGCGGGGCACAGAATGACCGAGTGAATGTTGTGTTTTGTGGAGTCGATTAATGTAGGGTAGACCTGTTAACATATAAGATGCACTGTTTCAGTCGTTGCAACAATTGCAGTCATTTAGAATAATAGAACTTGGTGAATAGTGTTTCGTAGGTAGCATTGTTGCATGACTATTATTCATCATTCACTATGACATCAGCGCCCAACAATTATCAAAAGTAACGGTAGATGTGAATTTTACGCCTGTAAAATCGGTGAAATTTTCATAGTAATTTGTTTAGAAACTAGTGAACAAAAGTTACAACGAATTTACCGCAGTGAACTGAATGGTATTTTATTATGTTCGTTTGTGTGGCAGGTAAACGAAAAGTACACTACTCTGTCGAAAGGTGAAGTTGTTGAAACATTCTGATCTATCGACTGACCATTTGTCGAAGAAACACCACGCAAAGCCGCTGTGTATTTTTTTTCAAATTAGAGTTTTTCACCTTTTTATGAGTAAATGTTTACTCGGTAATTCTTAACAACTGGCTCCAGAAGAAAAACTTTAACAGTTGCTGCAAGTTGTGTCTCATTATTGTGGATCGGATTGCTTTCTATCTGTGCCAACACAACATTTGTTCGATGTACCAAGCAACATCTGGATTGCAACAACACCACTATCTGGGTGAACTGACTGCTATGGTTAAATTTGTTAATGGCTTTCGGTTACCAGACATATTTATCCTTAGATACAAATGTATGTACATCATTCGGTTACACTGCATCGGAGCCTAATCAATGGCAAATGTAAACATTCCACACCCATTACTACAAAAATGTATAAATACATATCATCTAATGTTATGCTTTAATACTTATCCTCATGCATGTCAGATCTTCCTTGTTTCTAGTAGATTTGTGATAATAATCCGTTCAGTTAATCTTTGATATCATACTATAAGGTTGATTTTATATAGTTCAGACTTCATCGACTTTTCAGCAACACAGGATTTTTTATAAAAATATTATTCCGGGTTTATCAAAGTGACAAATTAAATTTACATAGTGTGCATTTCTAAATTCGAGTATGTCGTAAACGCACTGAACATACGTACATATTTTAGGTTTGTCGGGTGTGTACGGCACGCTGGGTCGACGTCCACCAGATCAGCCTCACCAACACCATCCAATACCTGGTCAACGTCTGTCCCGATCGGTCACCCACGGTCACGTCCCGAATTCGTTCGCTTCGTCGGCCATACCGGCCAGCACAAAGCGACTGGCTTACAAGTCAAATGGACAGATGGCCTATACGCAGTCCGCTGATGGCACAGTCATCGTTAGTTACACTCAATCAGTCGGTCAGTCCGTCAGTCAGTCAGTCAGTCAGTCAGTCAGTCAGTCAGTCAGTCAGTCAGTCAGTCAGTCAGTCAGTCAGTCAGTCAGTCAGTCAGTCAGTCAGTCAGTCAGTCAGTCAGTCAGTCAGTCAGTCAGTCAGTCAGTCAGTCAGTCAGTCAGTCAGTCAGTCAGTCAGTCAGTCAGTCAGTCAGTCAGTCAGTCAGTCAGTCAGTCAGTCAGTCAGTCAGTCAGTCAGTCAGTCAGTCAGTCAGTCAGTCAATTTGCTTCATCGTCTATACCGGCCACAAAGCGACTGGCATACAGTGGGGTAGCTACTGTAAGTCAGTGGCTCAGTTCATATATAATTCAGCATTGATGTTATACGTATTTTTTGTATGTATTCAATATTGGAACAGTGATTTGGTCACAACGCAAATGCTAGCTTTCGTAACTGCCGATTAGTCTGCGTGTACTTGAACAAGCCGAATAATTCAGGTTGTAAAGAATGAAACTTTGGGTGACTCTTAATGAATATCATCCACAAAAGTCATTCAGAGATTGATTAGTTTACTTTTTCATTTTGATCATTTCGACAAGCACTTTTGACTGAAATAAGCGGTGAGCGAGCGTTTATTACGGAGTACATGTTTGTATGCAAACCGTACTTAACATACCCAAACGGGTCATGTTTCACAGTTGGGTTAAAAGCGTGCCATCGTCCAAAGCCACTGCTGCTCGTTCATTATTAACTGGTAGAATAAAAAAACGCAAAATGGCAATCAGGAAATTTTCTGCAACTTTATTGCTTCTAACAAGTGGCTGATAAGTATGTAAAATGTTCATATTCATTCGACCAAAAGAAGCAAACGCACGTTGAATGCGGGGAATATTTTGTGATCGTTCATTATGAAATGAACTTATTTACGTATTGACAACAAACTAAATTCGAGAATATTTCATTGTTGCAACAATAACATATAACCAAGATACCACAAATGTGCCGTTTAAAAACGAAATGTAATGGTTGTTGGTTGGTGTGAGCATGAATGCGATGAGGATGGTTGTGCCACGGCCTCAACAAACAAGCGTATTACATGCCATTCCGTGGACTGCCAATCTGATGATGATGTTTGCTGGCCGTCAGTGGCACACAGATTCTGGATAAATGTCTGGGTTTACTGGAAGACAAATAATTGTTGCCATGCTAAAAATCTATTATATCGATCAACATCAAGTATTTTGTTTCTACTAAGTATGTGATGAACAAAAGGTGTGAGTACGGTTTGGAAATGTTACTGTATGCAAGCTTCATCTAAACAGTTCAATCAAGTTATTGGCATTTTAATATTGTGTCAACATATATCAGATCTCAAAATTAGAATTTAGTTCTCTATATATTTTTTAGGCCATCCAACCACGAGTGCAAGACGATTCCATCCTGTACGGTGCTACGGGCCGTCCAGTCCTCAGGCCAGGAGGTGCTCCATCTGCTTACCCTAGCACATCAGGTGAGTGAGTGAGTGAGTGAGTGAGTGAGTGAGTGAGTGAGTGAGTGAGTGAGTGAGTGAGTGAGTGAGTGAGTGAGTGAGTGAGTGAGTGAGTGAGTGAGTGAGTGAGTGAGTGAGTGAGTGAGTGAGTGAGTGAGTGAGTGAGTGAGTGAGTGAGTGTGTGAGTGAGTGAGTGAGTGAGTGAGTGAGTGAGTGAGTGAGTGAGTGAGTGAGTGAGTGAGTGAGTGAGTGAGTGAGTGAGTGAGTGAGTGAGTGAGTGAGTGAGTGAGTGAGTGAGTGAGTTAGTGAGTGAGTGAGTGAGTGAGTGAGTGAGTGAGTGAGTGAGTGAGTGAGTGAGTGAGTGAGTGAGTGAGTGAGTGAGTGAGTGAGTGAGTGAGTGAGTGAGTGAGTGAGTGAGTGAGTGAGTGAGTGAGTGAGTGAGTGAGTGAGTGAGTGAGTGAGTGAGTGAGTGAGTGAGTGAGTGAGTGAGTGAGTGAGTGAGTAAGTGCGTGAGTGAGTGAGTGAGTGAGTGAGTGAGTGAGTGAGTGAGAGAGTGAGTGAGTGAGTGAGTGAGTGAGTGAGTGAGTGAGTGAGTGAGTGAGTGAGTGAGTGAGTGAGTGAGTGAGTGAGTGAGTGAGTGAGTGAGTGAGTGAGTGAGTGAGTGAGTGAATGAGTGAGTGAGTGAGTGAGTGAGTGAGTGAGTGAGTGAGTGAGTGAGTGAGTGAGTGAGTGAGTGAGTGAGTGAGTGAGTGAGTGAGTGAGTGAGTGAGTGAGTGAGTGAGTGAGTGAGTGAGTGAGTGAGTGGGTGAGTGAGTGAGTGAAGATGATGTTTAGGTGCGTTGGTGCCGGGTGGTGTGATCGAGGATCCTCCAATGCCATGGTACCAGATGTGCTATGACATCGTCTGCTGCTACTGTCTATTTGTTGGTTTAGTTTTAGCAACTTTTTACTAAGTGTGAATTTCCTGTGTTATTTTTTTCTTAGCTATTTAGTTCTTGTAACACAGCTCTTGGACAATCTTTTGAGATGGCATCGTTTTGTGGTGAAAAGAGCAAGTCTATACCTTTCAGTTAGCAAACATACAAACTTCCGCAGCCTTGTAAGCTGATATAACTTGCAGTCCTGATTTAGCCAATAACTGTTGGTGATTAGTTTAGAACTGTTCGTGTATTGTCTGTCTGTATTTGCATGTCGTTCCGCTTACTTTAGTCATGTTGACTAACTACCTGCACAAATCACACCAATTTAGTCGGAATCAGACTGTATTTTTTATTAAAGTTTCACAGTAATAAAAAAACATGATTCACATATAGTAGGAGTGCCAAGAACACGTAATACGAACAATTTAGTTTGATCACAAACCTAGAAACATCGGTATTTCTTTGAAAACTTGCATGCAATTAAAATTTACAAAAATTTAGCATCGGTGAATTTCTAAACAAATTATATTGGTATTTCTTGTTTGCATCACGAATCCCATTCATATAGCTTTACTGTAATTCTTCTAATCACTGGTTTCACACGAAACAAATAAAACCTTATTTATAGTATACAATATGTAATTTTTTCACTAAACATAGTTTCTGAACTACGTTTCATACATGTATATGTGTTGGTTTAGGTTATTTAAATACCGTTCTCCCAAAAGAAATTTGGTCACTTGTATTATTGTTCTGTTGTTGAAAAGCTTACTCGGTGGACAGTTGTACTTTAAAAACTGGCCATTTCACCGACCATCTAGTCGTGCATTCAGCGATGCCTTTGGGCACTCAACATTACGATTTCGTTGTGTTCAGTGTCCAATAAGTGGATGAATTCTGAAAGCAGCCGGCTTAGGCCGCTAATAAATGTTCTTGTGTAACATCACACTAATTCAAACTTCACTGAAGTATAAATATGGAACTTTCTAAATTTCTCTGTTGACTGTTTGCCATTTGGTGAGTGATTCGACCCACCCGCCAACGGCTGCCAGTGTCGGCAGTATCATTTCAAGAGCGGCATTTCGAGAACGAGAAGCACATATTTGGAGTGCATGCATATGCGCGTCTGCATGCATTTCGGGTACAGGGTGGTACCTTATTTAAATGTTAAAAGCCTTACATCAAGTTAAAATATGTGTTTCACTTGCGTGACTTTACTCTATAAAACTTCATAATATCACTTTAAGATTAAAATCGGTTGGGTTCCCGTTAATGAAAGGCTTAAATTATTTTGGGGAAGTATAAAAGCTATCAACATAATCGTGGCGTGTGAATTAGGGCACACCCTGTATGTGGCATACACGCAATAAATTAGAGCACATAACACACCACATGGCCATGACGCTATACATACATATGCCAAATATGCCATCATTCATTATCAGTTAGACTCAATTCGAGCCTTCCCTTAAATTGCCCGCTTTTTGTTAGGTCTATTGATACGTCTATAAATTGAGACGATCATGGATAAGAAGCCAATGACAGGTTGACAATATGATATTTAGATCATTGTCATAATACTAAATTACCAGGACATAGTTTTTGTCGCCTGTCTAGTCGAGTGCGTCGGGCACCAGCATCAGAAAATGGTGATCTTCAACTCGACACAGATCATCAGTTTTTCAACTTGACCGGCCACTACGATAACACCATTCTGATATGATATTAGTGTACCCTGTTGGCTTCAGTTATGACAGTTGCCAGGTGTACTCGAGTGCGATTCAGCAACTGTCTGCCAGTAACAAGCGTTCAACCAACGCAAATATAGGGATAATCCAGACGAGTATGGCAAATAGTATTTGTATTGAGTGCCATGCTAACAATATGCCAATACTACATCACTATACCACTACAATACCCTGTTTGCACACCCATCCACTATACCAAATGTATGTCATCCTTATATACCGCGCCGTTAAATGCTCGATCGCCACATTATTTCAGTGGTCAGATAAAAGGTTCCAACATTCTTTTGAGCATTTTTTTGAATTTTTTAATATTAATTGTAATTTCTCTTGTGATTGATATTGTTAATAGTGATGTTTTTCAGTGAGGGCGTGTTCTGTGTTCTGGGGTTAACTGTGTTCTTTCCCTATTTGTCTCATTGTCTGTTTTTTCTGGTGGCATCGTTTGTTATGCCCATTTATTTTTTTTGTATGTGCATCAATCGTTTCAACCCGATACGATGTACCGGTTTCAGTGACAACTGATCCATGATGGCCGATATCACTGTTCCAAATATAAATAGAGAAGTATTTCAACATTTAGTTTTTCTTTAGTTATGTACAACTTTGGCTAATTATTACTAGTCATAGTACGTATGTAGGATACTACGGGTAAAATATGTTCTAATTTAAATTGTGCAATGGAATGTGCCGTTCAGACTTGAGAGTGAGTTTATGATATAACCCGTGGTTTCGCGGCACATATCCATATTTTACGACTTGTGTTATGTATGTACATATGTATGTTATGTATGTATGTATGTTATGTACGTATGTATGTGCCAGCCAGCTGGTTCATATACCAGTGCCCCTTACATTATTATATGGCTTATTATGTGCCTGATTATGCTGGTCGGCACAATACTCTGCTAGGCATCTTCCAGTGGCGGAATGTACCATCATGATAACGTGCCATTTTTGAAGATGCTTGACCAATTTTCACAAAAGCCAGATGAAAAAGTTGAAGCAAAAAATTGTGACTGAATAAAATACTTGTTGCCAACTTGGTTTGAATAGTATGTTACGTTTGGTTGTTAAGTTACGCGACCGACATGACTGACTGACACTTGGAATTGACCCGTACAAACACGCATTTAATTTGGCATCAAACACGCACTTGGCAGACAACGCCGTATGTGCCATCACCCAACTTGAATGCACTTGTGGTGGTTGTGTGCCACTGACCCTGGTCTGGCACAAACTCAACTAATTGAAAGTTCAAACACAATGCACATAATTACCTGTTTTCGTTTGTCACGATCACCACAGAATCTATGATTTGGTTATACCATAACACTGCTATTCTTTGATTTCTTTGTTTAGCCGTTTGAACACCAGCCATCTGTGGGCAATTTCTTAGCCGTGTTATTACCCAATTTCGACCGACGCAGTTTCTCAGCTTTGGTACCACCCAAAGTATGACTCGATGTCACAAAAGCAAACCCAAGATTTGACGAAAGGTGTTCGACAAGTGAACGAAGATGAGAGAGTTTGTACGTTGGTGCTTGTAGTATAGTATAATGGTAGTGGTATAGTATAGAGACAGAGGACACTGTGATGACTCCATTCTCTGTAACACATGCCGCCCGTCCGTATAGACGATGGCGTATAGACCACCAACACACACCACTCCGCTCTTCTATTTTATAACGGCGCCACAAATGCATGAGTGTTTGGTGGCACTCGTGGCCCGCGGTATTTTCTACCCACTGGTATGGGCTTGATAAGCAACAAACAGTGGAGTACAAGTCTGTTATCAATACGACAGAATTCATATCCTACACTACGACGGGTGTTTTGACATTTGACTGACCAGTGTGTGTGGCGTGAAAGGCGTGACACCACGAGCCATGCCAGAGCGGTTGGTTCATTTGGATCAATATGCTGATGGCTATGCACGCTTGCATATAGCTGGCACACGGCATATATATGATTCTGTCAACGTGCCTGCACGCACACACGCATGCGAACACGCACTTTACTACGCCGGCCACTACTCGCATGTGTTCCCAGTATTATACGTCCGGGCCCACCATTATCTGCGCATACATGCGCCAATTAAACTCACACCATCCACATATTCGGTTTGTTATGATGGCACACAGACCACATACCCTGGCATCATGTGCCATTGTTTTGTGGTATCATGTCGGACTCCAGGCCCTGTGCCCCAGTGTCGCCGCTTGTCAGCGCCATTTTTTGCATTCGATCACGCGAGACTGCGGGTTCAGCGGTACTTACTCGCGGATCAATTCATTCCATTGATTTAATGTTCGTTAAAACAGCAGTAGCTGGAAAAGATTTCTTCGACTTTGTGGAATATGGTGACGGTGTGCCACGTGCTTACCGAATTGACTTATTTATGTAGATTTTGTTTGTTCGCTACTGAACACTGTGATTGTGGAAATGGTGTTTTGGCAGCGCACGCAGTCACTTTTAAGATACACCCCATATCTTACTCATTTTTATGTGACTTACTATGGGACAAAAAAATTCAATGTCCTATGAGACGCGAGGCTCTCTAGACATGAACTTCATGCAGGTTCACATAGTGAGTTGTTAAACCAGATTTGTCAAACTATTACGTCAATTTTTAATAACTGACATAAAAGAATTCACTTATCCATTCTGACAGGAATATGAATGTCTGCCCAGCAGCCATCTGGGCACTTTTGTTCTGTTAGAAATGTGTACCCGCTGTTCCCATTGATAAAGCCACATGGCAACTGTTCGAGCCATACAACCCACAATAAGTTTTTTTCTTTTAACTTTTTTCACTATTCTGTTGTATGTAACTGTTTCATAATTCAATTAACATTCTCACTTGTAGACACCGTAAATTTTTTCATAATTATACAATACCTTTTTTTCAAAACTCTAATAGCTTTCTCGCTTCCATTCATTGATTTATTGTTTCATTCATTGATTCATTGATTCATTCATTCATTCATTCATTCATTCATTTATTCTTTCTTTCATTCATTCATTTATTCATTCATTCATTCATTCATTCATTCATTTATTCATTCATTCATACACATACTTTACCCACATAATCTTATAAACACGAATCAGATCAGATTTGAAGTCAGCAAATTAGGTTCCACGGACTACATTAGTTTCTAAACTACATATATCAAACCCAATTGTAATGGCACAAAACCTGAATTGATGATTATAGATGAATCACTGTAATCGTTACCCCAATAGTCTCATTCACTCTGATCGCATGTTCACTGAAGATGACTCATGCTTCCGGCTATCAATACCAACATTGTGAAATTCCACGATCTATGATTCCTTCATAGGAACCATCACTGAACATCATAACCACTTTTTTATTTCTCTGAATTGTTTTTAAAATAGTTAGTTACCAAATGTAAGCGTTGTATGTTACTGAGACATCTTGATTTCTTGTAATTCTCGTTGTGCATAAGGCAGATAACAGGCCAGGTATCCAATTAAAGTTGTACATCTCAATTACCCGTGAACGTCGCTTTCTGTTACACGTAAAACGAGCGTCCCTATCAGATCAACTAAACTTGGTTCATCCATGATCAAAGAACTCTAGCAAGCCAATCGGTCTGGCATCTGTTCAGTTCAGTTTTGGCCAGGGCTCCACGGACACCCAAAGGCCCAAATAAGCCTTCTTGGTTTGTTCTTCCAGGGGATTAAGCAATTGCTGGTCATATGCCATCATTGGTATCATTGGTATTATTGGTATATGTACATACTGCACGCTCGTTTATCATTGGATCACGTACACAACACTGCGTCTTGTCCCATTCAATTGCCTATCCTTTGTCAACTGTTGATCTTTTTCTATTTTGAAAAAAAAATTCACTGTCAAACATACTAAATTCATAATATGAATAAGGATAATATTAACAAAATGGTTGCAATATACTTTAGTTAATTTTCATGAACCTAATGAAATTCCATGACTTGTACAAACTTTTATACTCTTCTTCCAGGGCTCAAGCTCTGGCGCTAACACTGCTCGACAACAACAACAACAACAATTACAACTACAAAAACAACAGCAATTACAATTACAACAACAACAACAACAACAACAACAATTACGACAACAACAACAACAGCAGCAGCTGCTCAAGCAGCAGCAGCCGCAGAACATGCCATGGAGTTCGGCCGGCGGGAGCGGTAAACCACAAGGTACAACCCAAACTCACCATTCTAAACAAAATCGTTCCAAAAGTCATTCAGAATTTTTTTAATCCAAGTTTATATACTTCGTCAATGCCTTTTTATCGAACTTTTTAATCACGTGATCTTCAGTATTTTTTCGAAACACATAACTTTTGCTCAGATTACCTCGTACAATCGCCCGGTATCTCTGGAGTACAACAACAACCACAACACCTCCACCAGCAACAGCAACCACAACCACAATCATTACAACAACAACAACAGCAGCAGCAGCAGCAGCAACAACAACAGCAGCAGCAACAGCAATTACAACAACAACAACAGCAATTACAACAGCAACAACAACAGCAGCAACTACAACAACAACAGCAACATGGTCAACCTGGACTGCAACACAACCATACCCCGACACAGATGAGGCCACCGGCGCAGATGGGCGTTGCCAGTACGTCCACAGGTTAGAATCATCCAAAATCATCATTAAACCATAAAAATATAATCCTTTTCAGTATTCCAATAGCTTTATCGTTTTTTAATCCTATTAACACAACTTGAATAATTTGAAAAATAACCCCGACCCGATTTATATCATTTAAACAGACTCTATACTGTAGTAACCATCCCAACTTGATCCGATTCAATCAAGCTGACTTCATACTTGGTGTAGATTTTTCTTCAGTTGACAAGTTTCTTTCATTCAGTGAGATAAAATGTATTAAAAAACAATGAAATCTTTACAATATAGGACAGATCTCGACTTAAGAATGATTAAATTTTTTAATCTTTTCGGATAAGTAGGATTTAGATAAACAAGATTTAGTTCAATTTTTCTGAGATATGTTTAAGTTTTTCAAAGTTTTGAAGGGTTTTTAACAGTAATTGTTTCAGCGGCCTTATCTCTGCCCAGCCAACGTCAACTGGCACCCGAGATCTATAGGAAGATTCGAGAAGTCGACCAGCAGACTTCGACGTTAACGGCTGGCGGCGTTCAGGGTCTATCGGCCCGGATTCTAGAAAAGTTGGTTTTGATTTCAATTTGTTCGAAAGTTGTGTATTATTGGAGCTCAAGCCATGATGTCTTTCTTCGTTTTATTTGTGTATCAGAATAACACGGCTAAAAATAATGTTATTTAACTAATTTGTGGTAAACTTAATGTGTAACACTAATTACTGTCATCATCAGCTTAGTGCATGGTTTACAGTACCAGTGTTTGTAAGTATTAACACGGTATGTTATCCTGGTGTAGTTAATCCTCTTATGCCGAGCCTGTGTTTTCCTTCCAAATAGGGTTATCAGTACTAAGCCCAACTGCTAACGGACCGGGCCATTCGTTAACGAGAATTACATTAGCCTCTTTGAAAGGGGTCTGCTACAAATGAGCATCCAAAATTTACGCAGATCTGCTAAACGTTGAGCTGCTGTTTCGGTGTTGTTAACTGAACATTTTGCTTCACTTTGTGATAAAAATAAATTACCGAATATAATGAAAAAAATCATTGAAGCATTCATTGAAGGTTCCACCTGGTATTTTTCGTGATAACGTCTTCTATCATAACAACTGGCTAGTCGAAATAAGTGAGCTGTTACAAATGAACTTCATTTCAATTTTATTGGGAACAACAAAATTCTTGTATAAAATCATAATGAAATTACGTGTTCTGAGGAACAAGGAAGTGTGAAAATTTGCTTGGATTATGCCACAAGGTCTCATTCTATTGCTCCGACACGGACATAGACGTAATGGCACATTGTGTCCAGTGTAAATGGTGCAAGTGCCATGCATTGTTGATCGCGATACCATCTCAATGTACATATACGTTATGGCACACGTATCCCGTGCTACTTGGTTCATACTACGTATGTACATCCGCACCCTTTTACGTATTTTTATTTCCATAGATGATGAATATAAAATGCCACTTTGGAGGAAAATAACTTCCAGGAATTCAAATGCATTTAATGTTCATGATGTTTGAAATTTATGTTAACGCAAAAAATGATTCAGAATCAGAATACACTGTTTTCTATGCTCTCTATTGTTAAGTTCGCTTCCCATTCAGTTTTTACAACCAAAAAACTAAACAATAATGAAACTTTCCAGTGTTCGTCTAAATATTGTTGAAGATAAAGTTGGTGGCAATGTTTTGTATCCATTGGAATGACAGGGCATTTACTCTATTTTATAAATGATGAAATAGAAACCTAAAGGTATGCCCACAATTTTAAACCCCATTCATTGGCTGATATCTGTAGGTAATACTTGTGTTACCAGCGCTTAATTGCGATTATAGGTGACCAGTCAGCTAATCTGCAAACTGCCTTTTCAAATTTAACTTATATCAGTTTGATATGTATCCCAATAGTGTGCCATGACAATCTATACTCCAATATAACAATATATGTACTTATCATGGCCTATTACTAACTATTAAATCGCTAGTTGTAAAGTAGAAAAAAGAGGCAAAAAATTAGGATAAATAATTGCATTCACAGTGTTCGGGGACATTGTTCACTTATCAGCCAGAGGATGGTGTGGAACATTTATTATTAATTTTTATAAAATGTTTTAATTTCAGATTCGAGTACCGACAGGATCTACCGGACGGCACACCCGAGATTCTGGTCTGCCAAACGGTGGAACTGATAAAGAAGCCTGGCCAGTCGTTGGGTCTGTTCCTAAGGGAGGGCAATGGAGTGACCAGACAGGACGGCGTGTTCGTGTCCCGATTTGGTGATCAGTCCGAACTGGTTAGGAACGGATCAAAAACATCAGTTTTTTATTAGCTGTGAATGTACTCCAGGTATTTCAATTTCACCATTTTTAGAATGCTAGCAAGCTAGCCACAAATTCTTTACGCTTTTCTACGTACTACACTACGGACGGCTAAGTTGTTAGCCATTTGGTGTGCCCTCTTCATTTTGTTTAATTTACGAAACAAAATACGAACGTTGGATTTTTTTTTGAAAAGTACAGTACACGCTAACAGACCAAGTTACCCAGGCAGGGACATACCTGGTATTTCAATTTTAGTTACAAACCGTATCTCTCGAAATGATTTAATTGAGAATCAACATTTATGTGTTATTTCACCACATTTACAGGCAAGATGTGGTGATGTAATACTACCTGGTGATGAAATCCTAACGGTGAACAACGTAGATGTGTCGCATATGCCCATTGACGATGTGGTCGTCATTATGTCCATACCCAGGCGACTGCTGCTCAGGTTGATACCATTTCACTTTAAATTTCAATTAAAAAACTTTTACATCTAAGAACGGTTCAATGTATTTATACGGGGTCAGTATAACTCACAAATTACAATTACAATCACCGATTACAATCTCACCGAAAATCATCTCACCGAATTCGAACTCACCGATAACTACGTCACGTAATGTTCAACTCACCGAAATTCATACGCAGTTGCAAATGTAGTAGTCTTAATCAGTGACCATAAAAATCATGAATACTGTACATACATACGTTGGATATGCAATTTCTAATTATACCTAGGTTACGATTCGAACGCAACCACCGTCAACCGGCCTGGCTCATGTACGGCAATAAGTTAGAGTCGGCCGGCGATGTCTCGCAGCAGGTTCGAGTAACATTCAATTCCCATTGCAATATTTGTTAAATTTTTATTATAGTTCTATTTTCAAGTTTACTCGTTACTTAATTGTTGTTCGTTGTCATCATAGTAAGTATTGGTTTCAATGCATCCTGACATAACGCTATGAGTGCCTTCATAGTCGAGTTGCAATTATAGTCGCTTTTGCGGAACCTTTCGTGACGTTCTAATCGTTTTATTTTGTGATTTTCTTTTGTTTTTGGAATTGCGAAACATTTCGGAACGTCGCAAAATGTTCCAAAAAACACGAATATGAAGGCACCCTATGTGCTCTTGTTCCTTACAGAAAAAATAAACTGAAAAGTGAGATTCAATCGGGATAGTAAAGGATAATTGTATCTTAGAATAATTTTCAGTCGCAAAAGCCGGTAGTGATCGTAAAGAAGCAGCCATCAGCGAATGCCACGCCCGCCCTGTCCAGGGAACCGTCCATTGAAACCATAAACACGGACGACGGCAATCCGGGCCCGACACCCACGGCCAGAACATCGTTGGGTATAAAGGCACGGCAACAGCTCGAACAAATGTCACAGGTTGCAAGCTTTAATTTTTATATTATTTTTCTTTATTTTTTTTTAATCACTTCACTAATAAGTTATAGCAAAGGGTAAATAATAAAAACTTGATAAACTTGATCTCTTGCCTTCATAGCTCTACATATGGATTTATTAGCGGATTCATTCGTATTAGTTCATTCAACTCAATTCAGTTCAGTCCTTTGAAATAAAAAAAGTAATAGGTATACGTTTAAAAAATGTTATCCAGTGGAGGTAAAAAACTGTGAAAAATAAAATGGTTCAAGCAATGTTGGGCAATGATTATAAGAACTGTTATAATTTTATTTGGTCAACATAAAAAGTTCGACCTGCTCAAGCAGACTGGCACGATGAAATCTCATCCTCAACGGTTATTAATATCCTGTGCACATCTCAATGTTTATTTTGGTCCAGTGGATGTACGAACACAAATGTATCAATAATTAACATGATTTGTTCACTAACCAAACTGTGGATGTCGTCACGAGAATGGGTTGGATAACTAAACCCTAATTACTGTTTGTAATAGGGTGGACAATTGTGCAAAATAAGTTGTATTTTATAAGTTTCCAAACGCTAGAAATTCTCCAAACTTCTTGTTTGAATTTTGGATTCTCTGATTTTTTTGTTTTGGAGCCAAGCTTCATCCTCACTTGCTAACTGATTACAATAAAGAGGAATTATCAACTGGAAAGGTTGTTTATGTTGTTTTTATAGTCCCTCACACATTTTTAGGAAAATTACCTGAATTATTAGCATTCACAATCAGTCTTTGTCACAATGATCCCAAATATCCATACTGAGAATCCATTCTTTCCAAGGGTTGTATAGCCGAAACACTATATGTTTCTTTCTAATAACCAATTGTCCGACCTATAGTGGCACATTGTGTGTGCCTAAATGCCCTCCTATCAGCAGTTATCCAGCACACCATCGAACATGGCTCCTATATTTAAAATGGGCTTCCTCCCAACACCGGTCAAAACAACCGCGGCGCGTTCAATTTATGGATGAGAGGTCCAGCGCTCATCTGCACACCCTTCGAAACAACGTCCCTGAAATCCGGGCCTGCCAGCGCAGTCAAGATCTCTTATCATTGTGTTGGATGGTGGCATCTCGTCTCACAGACCCATCCTAAATCCAAACCTAAATGCCCGCCAGAACTGAGAGATAAATGATCAAACTCAAAGTAGCTGTTATCGTGTAGTTGTCGTCGTCGTCAAAGTTTTAGTAGTAGTAGTTGTTGTTGTTGTTGTTGTTGTTGTTGTTGTTGTTGTTGTTGTTGTTGTTGTTGTTGTTGTTGTTGTTGTTGTTGTTGTTGTTGTTGTTGTTGTTGTTGTTGTTGTTGTTGTTGTTGTTGTTGTTGTTGTTGTGGTTGTTGTTGTTGTTGTTGTTGTTGTTGTTGTTGTTGTTGTTGTTGTTGTTGTTGTTGTTGTTGTTGTTGTTGTTGTTGTTGTTGTTGTTGTTGTTGTTGTTGTTGTTGTTGTTGTTGTTGTTGTTGTTGTTGTTGTTGTTATTGTTAATGTTGTCATTTGTTGAGAGCTCCGTGCATCATTTATCTGTCTACGAACACGACGCCCGGACACGGCTGCCAATCTCGATTGGCTCATAATTTATCCGTGGTACTGACATGTATACCCGTTTTTGAGCTTGCATATTACATGATGGTGACTACCAAGGTGTCGTCTAATGCCAAAGTTCACACAATATACATATATTTGTTCAATATATTGAGCCGCCAATCCGTGAGTGTCATCATGAATCAGTCATTCTTTACACACGTTCCACACGGATATACATATATTGGATATTGGAAGTGGTGGCAGTGGCATCTATATGTGATTGTATACGATGGTACATTGGGATTGGCATATATAAGCCACGGCACCACATATATAACACCACAGATGTGCCGCACTCACTCCACGTATTGTTCGTCAAGTTTCCGGGTTGACTGTCGAGTCAAGGCTCCGGTTGTCGAGCCATAAAACACGGCCACGGCCACAAGTTCAGCCACTGATGCACAGTACTGACTCATGTACAGTAAGTACATATGTACTTACTCATATGTAAACTTTATACATATACATACATACATACATAAATACATATGTACATACATACACATACATATGTACATCATGACATACATGACTCAATTATTTACATATGTGACCGCTGTCTTGCTGCTGTTGCTCATATCACCGACCAGTGACACGATTCATAAGTGCCACAATCCACCTCTGTCCACACAATGTCTATCTAGAACATGTATCTGCGTTCATTACTTTGCAACATCCCATTTGACCTACGGGTTCAATCCATAGTAAACTTGCGCCAGATGACGTATGATGTGTTCTAACAAATTAACAATGCCAAAACGAGCTGTTGACGTTTGATTCCATGTCGAAATTTCACAATAAGTACAGTAAATATTGCAAAATTCGCACGGTCGGTGGTGTTACATACCTCATTATCATCTGACCGCAGGTGCTGAGAATCATTCCCGACAGCCATATCCGTCAAATGACTTTTATCCTTCTAATCCCTCTACATATTCGAGTATGGTAAATAAAGGCCACATATAAAAGTATAAACAACATTCTTATTAGCAACATAAAAACACAAAAATATGTATGCATGATCTAGTGAAATTTTCTCTTTCAGGCTGGTATTCTGCCGTGCACTTCGTCATCGCTCATTTATACGAATGGTCCTTCGACAACCTGGCAGTCGTCACCCAGGCAGTCCCAATTGCATCAGCCCAGGTAACCTACATATGTACATATACGTACTGTATCCTTTTTTCTTTAAATAATTGTAAGCATTCAGATAGATCGGTGCCGACATTTTCAATACTTCCACCAATTAATGACCTTGAATTCTTTCTCATAAAATTCTGACTTTGCTTCTTCTTCTGTTTTCATTCGATTGCATATATAAATGTTTTTCTCAACCGTTGGCCAACGTTGGAGTACAGTGGTTTCAGACTGCTAGACAGCCAGGGCCAACCTCTGGACGGCTCTATACGTCGCACCGATTCCCTGCCCTACGATCATCACGGCCAACCACACAGTTTTGCTGCTACCAGCACCTCTACCACGTTGCCTAGACATACCGGTCAGTTGCTTTTTGTTGTTATTGTAATTGTGTTTGTTATATTTATTATTCTTGTATTTGTTATTATAATAAATGTTTTATGTATTATATTTATACAACCCTGTTTTAGAAACGTTCTGAAGTCTTGAAGTCTTGAAGTTTCATAACATAAAAAAACATATTCGCTTCATGAGCCTAACAAGTAGATCAAGTTTTTTTTTTTTTTGGAACGTATTACTGTATTTGTCGACGATAGGTAAACAAGCTATACATATGTATCTAAGTGTGTGTTCAAACGAACTGAATCACTTCAACTGAAAACCATAATCTCTATTTTCGTATTTATTATGATAAATTGTTTTGAGGTGAGGTGTTCAGCCCCCGGTCTGCCCTATCAGACAGTATGGCCGACTATCAGGCATCCTTTCTCACGGCCGGTGCTCGTACCAATGCCACTATATTTTCTAATCCCGCTACTTCAGGTTTGTAACCACATCCTGTAGTACTTCTTTACTGATTAAGCTAGTTCTTTTAAATTTATCCTGATGGCTCCGTTCTCAAAAAAAAGTTCAACAGTAAAATAAAAGACAACGAAATTGCCTGAATTTAAACTAAATAATTCTGAATGTATGAGTTAAGGTGCCTCAGCGGTGCCGGCCAAGCCCGCCTTACGCAAACCGGTGCAGCCCCCGGTGAACGGCGACCACCCGATGTCTATTATGTCGCTTCACGCCAACCCCAACCACCCGCCACAACCCAACGCCTCAACAAATTACTCCAAATCGAACTCACTGCCGCGACGTCGGATCACCGGCGGCCAGCGTACCGTCAAATTCAGGGAGATCGATGCCGGCGCCGAGTCGGATGGTGCCGTGAGTGCCCCCGAGTTCGGCATGTCACCCACGTTCAGTCTGGCAACGTCACAACCTACGGGCATTGATCGCTATAATCACATGTACACCAGTAGAGGTTGGTCAATCTTATAATCATTACCAGTATAGTATAGTACCGTTTACAATCATGCATGATGCTTCGGCCAGCTCATGGATGTCTTTGAAACCCAAGCCCTGATCCCAGATGGCTGAAATGGTGCATTTTTGGGCTCATCAGATGGCAGTTAGCTGGAAGTAATGGAAGTGAGCAACGAACGGTGTGTGATGGTGGAATCAGTGGCACATGGTTATTATGTGGCAAGATGCATTAGTAGTGTGGCCATGTACCCGAAGCACACGAATCGATCAAGCGTGCTCTACCCGTGGCCACAACTCGACCGTCCCGACGTCTGTCTTTTCGGGACGCATACTCGTGTGCCACAACCAAACAAACCTGCTGGTGCCGTCCGTAATGACTCATGTGGCCAGAGTCGCACAGTCCAGTACTTAGGATAGCCCCAGCCCAACCAGTACATGTGCCACTAATTTACGGCGCCCGTTTACGTGTGTGTTTATGATTTGTGTAACTGGCACAATTTGTGTGTGCATGCAGACGTGTTTTGGTGCATGCGTGCGTACTGCATACATACATACATATGTACGTACATACATACATACATACATATGTACATACATGCATGCAGGCATACATACAGACATACGTACTTGCTGCCACATACTTGACCACAATAACCAGTCTCATGTCTTCTTAGGCGCGCACGCCCGTATTCCCTCGAGTTCAAATCTCATTATTGCACGGAGCGGACGACAGGCGCGACCAGCAACCAACTTTTGCAAAACGCAATAATTGTAGGTTGAGTGAGTTGGAACGCGTGCAGCCAGCAATACCAGCAATACCGTATATTTGCTTATGTATTGTTTGCGGTACAGCAGCACACCAACCAACGGTGCCCCAGTGAAACTTGAGTCGTCGTCCAAAGGCTGGCAGTGGGTTGGGTTTGATGGATAAGGCATAACCATACAACTGTACTGTCATCGACTCATGCCACCCAAAAACATAACCGTGATAATGGTCGGTCTGTTGCCAGCTTTGTGTGCCCATGGCTTCTTGTATGGGCGTAGCGTTTACTCGTGTGCGCAAGGCGACTTGAGCGGGCAAAACCATTAGGCGCTGGTGGTGCGTGTGCCAGAGAGCGCCATCTTATGTGCCTGTTGCCAGTTCGAGTCGATATATGTATGTACACCAAACACAGCATGTATTACAACCAATCAAATGTGTACTCGGTGCCACCGTACGGCCCTCCGCCCCCTCCATCCGCACCCCGACATTACCTGCCCCAATCCTACAACCTCGCGTTGCCATCCACCATCTACGAACAGCCTCGTCATGTATCGTCGATCGGGCACATGGCCCGCAGCCAGTCCATGTACGAGCAGCCGATCTATGCCAATGCCCACTATAGCACCACCAGTGCCATGCCACCCAACAGTGCCTGGTCTTACACCAGGTCCATGGCATACAATACACCCACTTACTACCCATATCAAGGTCATAATTATACACTACATTCTTACTTAGTCACCCCTTCTTTCTTTTGACTGACATCATTCATGATTGCAGACTTTGAGCTGTTCTATGTTAAGTTTTTAGTACGACTAGCTGGTTGCAAGGTTTTTCATAATAATACGAAATGCTAAATTGTAGGTCAAACATGGCAGCATCAGACACAGCCTTCGACTTCGATGGGTGGTCGAACGGTGGACGAGTTGTTCAGCAGCAACCAGTACCGACAGTGGGCAGGTGCGCCTGGCGGATATCAGGTTCGTTACAACTAATAACCTACAACCAATTTTTTTTCGTTCTTGAAAGAAAATTTAAATAAAATTCGGTTAATTTGCAGGGTCAAGGTCAAGAACGTCAATCGAGATGGTCGAATGCATACGACCAGTCAGGTGGCTCGGGTCCATACGCCCAGTCACAGCTGCGTGGTGCCCAGTTTCGATCATCGAGTCTGCCACCCAGACAGCTACTCTACGACGGTAGACCCCCCACCGCGATGGCTGCCCTCAATCACGTCAGTTCACATATTTTTTATATTAAAAAAACTTTTATTGACGATTACATATGTAATCTTGCGATAGAAGGTTTAGCCCTTCAAATTTTGTGTCATGTATCTACATAAATTACCTTTTTAGCGCTTTTTTGTCGCACGAAATGCAGTAAGGATATATTTAATTTTTGGAAAAGTTTACTACGTCTTTAATGTTTGCAAGGATTATTTTACGTCAACAGTAAATGATAAGCAAATTGTAGGTGCCATCGTCATCAATGTACGGGCACAACGCAATCGTGCCTCCCAACCTGTCCAGCAACGCCCTGGCAATGGACCCGGCCATGCACCGACTCAGTCACATCAACTCGTTATCGTACGCCGCTGGTCAACGACCACAACCACCGCCGCATCAACAAGTTGGCCATCCATACTTATTACCATTATTGTCATCCGTAGAATAGTTGAAGTTTTTTTTCATTATAACATTATTGGACAAACAGGCATCACCATCCACTCTCGTTATTGGTACCAAACAATTTTTTATCCAAATATTTTTCTTCGTCCATCACTAACGTTGGCTAATCAGGCATCCTTATTCACTTTCGTTATTGAAATCCAAACAACATGATTTTCTCAATCAACACCACATAACTTAGTCAACGCTACGAATACATGTTTGACTAGGTTGTGACCTACATAAAAAAGTTATGCGAACATATGAACATAGTGACAAACTATAACATATGAACAAGTTATGATGAGATCATGTGTTCAGCTGGACCAAAACACGTTCGACCGACTGCACGTGTCACCGGTTATGCAGCGTAGAGCAGCCCCACTTCGGATGGTCGGGCCCGCCTGGGACGCTGATTACG
>OZ038445.1:18403848-18441348 GCA_964036265.1 Daptonema setosum
GTGTGCACCAGACCCGACCCTGAATACTGATTACCTGATACACTAACACTACCGGCTCTCACAATAACAAGCCTCCCACATGAAACGGACAAATTACGCAATCGCAATTGTTTTTTTTTAATTTGTAAGATCCAAATTGCTCCTTGCGTAGTTTTTCTCTATCGGACGAAAATAAGAATAGCTCAGCCATTCACTGCCCCGCCAGTTGCACACATTCCGGTTATTATACGAATGCACTATACAATCTAGTCATCAACACCCCACACCTGCAGCTGATCTCGTTCAAAAACATCATGTGTTCCATAGTTGCTAAGTGGGTGCATCCACTCCCGTCTGTCAGTCTGTCATTGTATTTAGGATGACGGTCAGTCCTCAATCTGTCTTCTAATCTAGGATCACAGTCAGTCTGTCTGTCATTGTAAGTATGATGACAGTCAGTCAGTCTGTCTGTCCGTCATCGTATTTATGTAGGATGACAGTCTGTCTGTCTGTCATCGTATTCAGGATGACAGTCAGTCAGTCGGTGGTCGATACCCAAGTGTTACCACAACGCACTCATTATTTATATTAATTAGGATACTGTCATATTTGCCTATGCAATAGATCTAGCATTTTACTTATTTATTTTTCAAGAATTTGCCACCCTTCAGAATTCGATTCGAACCCGAGTTAACATTAATTGCTACGTAGTCTTACGATTTGTAGATTGTCCTTCTGTAAGCAGCACGTATTGCTATGTCACGTAGTTAGCCTTTTGCTTAGCTAGTTTCAAGTTCAACAAGCACAGTAACCGTGAAAATTGATTATTAGGTTATTTATATATACAGGGTGTCCCAGCGAGGTGTGATGATTGATTTTTTCGAATAACTTTCACAGCGTTCTAGATAACGACCTAAAATTTCACAGGTTGATAAAACAATTTTCCGCATTTACGCTGAATTTTTTATATTTCAATTTGGTTCAGTATTGTGTGTTTTACGGCCGATCCTGCAACATGCCTTAAAATTACACTTTATAGCCAAGTATGTCGCATTAAACATTGAATAAATGTCTGATAGTTCAACTATATGGCTTGAAACATGCAACACTAATATCTAATACCATAAATCTGAAGTAATGGAAACAGTTTTCGATTTGATCAATTATTCCACCTTCTATTGGATATTGAAGACAGAATCGCAATTTCTTGCAAATGTTGGCGAAAAGTTGCGGATAAAAAAAGTTTGAAAAAAAAGCAATTAATTGAAAGAAAAATGTACTTTGACTTTTGAAATATACCTCTTCCTGCTATTTAACACAAATTTAAACAAAATTTATTCATTTGTACCACTTTTTATTTTCCGTGAAAATCTCTAAAATGCTGTCGCGTTAAGAACATAAACAGGCTTGTTGCTGGATCGACCGTAAAACACGCAATACTGAACCAAACTGAAATTAAAAAAATTCAGCGTAAATGCGCAAAATTGTTTTATCAACCTGTGAAATTTTAGGTCGTTATCTAAAACACCGGGAAAGTTATTCAAAAATCTCAATGATCACATCTCGCTGGGACACCCTGTATATATCGTATACTGTATATCTACAGTATCTAGAGAACTCGATTGGACTTTGACAAAAAGTTGTTCAAATTGAAAATCAAAAAGTTGTCGGTTCTGACTGGTTGAAACTACAGCCAGACGAGTTGAAGTAAACTGACGACCACGTGGCATATCCTTTTTTTCTACAGTAAACGCGGAATTACGTCGCTCAATATGATGAATCCAAAATAAGATACATTAAATACGTTTGAATCATGATAGTTGTATATTTTTGTTCATGATATTGATCGACGAGTTCGCGTTGGCTGTACAGTACCTCAATCTCTGTACAATCTCATCAACAGAACGATACAAAAGTGTACGCGAATCAACGTTTGTGTATATTTCCGTATTTTGTTAATTTTGCATCAGATACATATTTGTGATTTATAATCATTTTCAGTGCGCTGCATTACTGTTTGCAAAATATTTATTATATGTAATTACTACTATCATCATTATTATTGTTTGTTGTTCACTCGATTCCCGTGTTCGCTGCCTGATTATTATTTATATATCCCGTTTCTGGTCGAGAATTTTTCAGTCGTCTGCGTTACACAGGCGCATAATAACAAACACCGATCAAAACAATATTTGGAACATTTTTATTATTACTATAATCAAATAACAAACCCACACGTAACAGTAATCTGCTATTCAACTTGTCATATTCTCAAAGTTTTCTACAGCGCAGTTGCAGTATTCAACTACTCGTCTATTTTAAGCCACCGTGTTCAGTTAAGAAACATCGTAACACAACCTAAGAAAAACACATACATACTGTACACAGACTAATGTAATTTTCAATGATGATGAGTCAGCTCCTTTTATACACATTCAAAAAGCATTGAAGTACATGTCCAGGGAGTCCATAGTTAAAAATCATGAAAAAATCCGGCTTTTTTATAAGTAATTGAAATCTATAGGATATATATAAAACCTTATGGATTATTTGTATGTCGCTTTTGTCCAGAGGTCAACTCGCAAGCCGAACGTCCAGGTCTGGGTTCACAATTTCAGAAGTTTATAGAAGTACAAGCTTTAATATTTATACTCTGAATTCAGTCTGGGGTTACGATATCAACAAGCAGAATGATTCATGTAAACAAAACAAAAATTCGGATTGGTTTTTAAACAAAAAATTCAATTTTGGGTTGTGTGACAGCTCGACAAGCTACATAGTAATCAAAATTAAGAGAGCGGGGTATGAACTGAAAGGAAGGAAATTTAATCCATCGCAGACTAATAATTCTGTTTAATGAGTAGTAACCATCGTAACGTGTTGGTTGTATTCAACTCTACAGTTGTTGTCAGTAGGTGAGGTGTTGTGTTTAGTGAGGGTTTATCATTTTTAAAACATATTGCAGCTTCCAAATACAGTTTCACCAGAGACAAGATGACGATTTGAGAGATTCAACTCAGCTTTCAGAACAGCTGCCGTCTTAACGTAAGGATAAATACATGGGTAAGCAATCAGTGTATATAGGTGTTTATTACCAGACCATGTGGTATTTTAAGGCTTGTGTGTAGGCGGCGACTTGAATGTGCGTGCCGTGCCGGCTTTGACCGATCATTAACCGACGAGAAATGGAGAGAAAAGTAGAATCTCCCCTCTCTTGTGGTTTCAAAAAGCATAGTTTTTTCCTTAAGGTATAAGTAAAATAACTTAATTTCTGCCAACTCCACCTTCTTTGGAGAAATTCCTTTCCCTCTAGAGTTTTGACTTGTTCGCCAAACCCAAACGGAGATTAGTAAGTTGTTCAATGCGGATCACTGGGATTTTGTATAGGAAATTAAAGGAAAGCGAATAATGATAATGAATCACTCTATATGATATGGTTACTGTAGAAATGATTACTTTCTCTGTAGGTTAGACAGTTCTGCATACTGATCGTTCACACCTTGGGCGACTTGATTCCGTGAAGTCATTACTTCTCATACATACAGTAGACCAGGGCTAATTTTTATGTCGAAAACACGAATTAAAACCGATTTTCAAGATATTTTCAAATTCACTCAAACTCGGAGATTACTTTATGTGCTTGGGTTTCTTCGTGAATTGCGTAATAAAAAATTATGAAAGTTAAGGTTCAGGATGACTCTCCGCAATGTCTTGATTGATATGATCCAATATTATAAAACTTTATATATTCGTATTTCAAGCAAACTTTCATCTCAATCTATCGACACAAAAGTATATAAGTGTCTAGTTTTTCAGTAAAAGCATTTTAAATAACGCACGCACACAGTGTAGTCATTCTCGAGTATCAAGTTTTTCCCGAGTAATGTGATATTTTGTTGTATTCATTATCTTTGCTGTCGTGATATCAATCTGAACAACATTTCCTTGTTTTTATTAATGTGATCGTGGGTATCAATTACCTTTTTATTGTGTTTGTTACAAGTAAAAAGTCTGCTGGGATCGACAGCTTATAAAGTGTTATGGTTATACGTAGGTGATCATCAGGTTACGAGCTGCATGTAACCTTGTGGGATAAGGATGATAAGGACAGTTTCTCATTCATAAAATATTAGTTTGGTGCATGTTGGTTGGTGATGAATCTCCTGAAAACCATGTGCCAGATTGTATTAGTTGTTACCCACCCACAAGCGGACGAGAAGGAAAAGGAAATGTGAAACTGCCCCTCTTTTGCGACTTTATAACGTGCAGGTTGTAGGTAAAATTGTAGATAAAACTACCTCCAATTCGCCATTTCCCACTCTTTGGCCATATTACGGTTACTCTGGAGGTTTTGCTCGTCCGCGAGTTATCCACCCACTTGGGTATGCATGTTCGCATTAAATATCCAATATCACTCGTTGATCATCCGTACTTTTACACATTCGGACTGAAGTCGATGATGGATTCGTATTGACGTGTACTCCATCAGACCCACGAGAAAAACAGCATAAACAATGTGTACAGGGTGGATCGGAACAAAAACTGCTTTGGCCACTTGCAAATGATTTACTTATGTAGCGGCTTGACCGACCATGATTGAGTGACCATGTTTGAGTGATGGTACCTGTGGTTTTCAGTTTGATTAACGCATACAGTATTTCGAGAAATTGGTTGTGTTGTGTGGTTACTGTGCGATAGACGATACATCACGCTAAAGTGTGTGGGACTTGAGTGGGCATGATTGTACTGATTTATGTACGTACGAACATACAAGATAAACATCAGCTCATTGAACTGTGTGTGTTCATAACCCGATATCACTATTTACATGCATAGTTAATTTAATAGTAGATTATGTTTCACGGTAGGGCAGAAACATCGATTTGTTCTTCTACTCTTTACTGTTTGCAAGTTAGCCAGTTTACATTTCTTTAACACTTTATGTATACAACTTTTCTCTTTGCTCTACCTTATTTCTGTCACTTATTTTCTATAATTCAATGACTTTATTGCTTTTTTATGTTGTTATATTTTTTATTACATACTTACATCCATACTGTACTTATGTACGATGTGTCCGATGTATCCAATCGACGTAATCGAATCAACGTCGCAGTGGAGTGTATCGATCAGACCATTACACCATACAACCCTAATCTGATACCGTAAAATACTCATAACCCGATGCAGAGTACACCACGGGTATTATTACTTCCGATGCTTAACAGTTTTGCTATCTAAACCACAGTAGCCCAGCCCAAGTCCAGCAACGTTTTCTGCTTTCATTCATGCATATCGATTTTGAACCGTTCCACCCATGACTTTGTGTCCAAATGGTTGTAACACCAGGGATTTGGTCGGATAAATAAAACATCCTTTTTGTGTGGCGTGACACAACATGGTGTCTGAGTGGGACATCACCACATCACCTGTGTATGTACTTAAAATGTACGTACATAATGTACATGCATATGGTCTGATGCACCTTGACAGGTGATGTACTGTATATATATCCTATATGTACATGTGTACTTTCCTTTTTCAGTGTGATTGTCTTTTCACATCAGGTCGATTCATCGAAATATATTCCGTATTTTCCCCGCACTCATAACGGCATCCGGATATTCGTTCGAACAAACATAATACTTATTGTATATCGACATAGGAAATCAAAACCCTTTTTTTAAATTGATCACCAAATTGGTTGTTCACATTCAGCAGTATACAACGGGTTATTATGGATTCTGTGAGTGCAAGGGAAACATGACAAATCATGGTTATTGGATGAGGCTTTGGGTTTTGGCCGGGTGTCATGGTTTGTGTTGTGATCGATGGCGTGTGCATGACAAACTGTTATGTATCAAAGAATATGTACATAGGGAACTGTAATTATGTTCTGTGTTACAAGTACATAACTGATCGAAGCTTACCTACATATGTTCATGTGTCATAGCCAAACTGTCACGTATCATACAAATTTTCTTTTCTTTTCCTATGTCTGAATGTACGTGACACCATTACTATCCTTCACTAAGAAGCGTAAAATACGCACTAAATATTCTAAGTCAAGCAAACCTTTCTCTTCCAATATTTGCTTTTATCTTACTTTATCATGGCTTCTTATGCCTTCTACCTTTATTGGTGACTGCCATCTCTTCAAATAAGTAAAAAAAGCTATAATATACATGTTATCACAGAAGAGCTGAAAACTAAATTAGATCTTAACCAGAATGTTCTGATTAGGTTTTCACATAATTAGTTATTTGCATATATGTAAGGGCGTAAATCACATGAAGCTGATTGCTGAGCGATACTATGAAATTTAAAAGAAATTGTGTTTTACTCTAGTTATAGTAAAAAAACTTTACAAAAGTATTGTTATTTTGACTTGTCGGCTTCGGCTAATGTGGATATGGTGACGGTTAATAATGGCTAAAATAGGATTTGACATTTCTCAACAATCTGGGTATCCCGGTTCAATCTAAAATTACCGGACAATCATTTCACATTGCATTAACAGTATAACATGTCATTGTCAGCCCATTTACATAAGTTAACTTAAGTTATGCCTGAATACTGATTGCTTACATGATCATGATACGTAGTTAATGCTTATATCTCTATAATCAACCGAACACGAGTTCAACTGACCGGAATTAATGTGGTGTCCCTCCCGTTCCCGTGCCGAGTTCACGCTAGAAAATCATCTGTCTGTGAAAGGGTATCTTTTTCAATAGATGCCCTATCTTTTCTGTAAACTTAGTAGCCGTGGCAACGAACCTTTTCTCACAGTCAACGATAATTTCATTGTTTCAAATATTCTGCTGTACGGTTAAAAGTATTTGTAAGTTTAGTGTAACTAGACATACAATACGTACATATCTTGGGGTCATATTGTGTTATTTGCTTTGGTATGAAATGTACTATTCACATGTCAGTTTTTCATGAGTCATGTTCCATTCTATGTGAAGTTATACCGAATGTAAAGAACGTGGGTCAGTAGGTCAACGTTGTTTTGGATTAAAAGTCCGTCAACGATAATAATATTAATGTCTAGTAGGCGTCCTGATGGCAAAACCATCGCCAATACAGGTCAGTTGTATTGGATTAGTGTGTATTAAGTATCTAATCAGTTGAATAAGATACATAATCTAAGGCAATAATATTTTGAGATACTTGGCTTTTCGAGATCGATCGGTGCCTTGATCAACAAAAATTTTGTCATAGAAAAGTTGGATAAATAAGAAAACGATTGATTTTCTTTTACTTTCTTCATTACAATGCAGGTTTGTGAATGCCATGCCCATTACTAACCTTTTTTACAGCAGCCTAACATGTTATTTAAAAATCACATACGCTGGCTATTATTATCTCAGTTTATCAACATGTCTCGCAGCAGTTCCACCTACGCCAAGCTCCCGTTTCAGGCGCAAAATGTGGCAGACCACATGTTCTTCGAATGGCAGATATTTGTACATTGTACTGTATGTGTAGGTGCTCTTGAGTTCACATAATTCATATTTACGATTTTTGCGTCTGGCTTCTCAAAGTATACAGTATCGTACTTAGTATAAATAGCATTAATGCAGTAGGATAAACAGCTAATACATTCATCGTTATTTACAGATATAGGATCACTTTTTTCATCGCAAATCCGGAAGTAAATGTATGGTTGAGGCATATTTTCATGCATGCCTTAAGGGCACGCCATACTTGGGGACCGAGAAGTTTCACCCCGGGGAACTTTCACCCCGCGATTTTGAGGGCTTTTCACCCCGCGAAAACCCCATTTTCCCGCGGGGTGAAAAGACCTCAAAAATCGCGGGGTGAAAGTTCCCCGGGGTGAAACTACACGGACTCCATACTTGCCCGAAACCGAAACAGAAACACGAAATTTCACCCGAAACGCGAAATGTTTCAATTTGATGACATACTTTTTTCCGTTTTTAAACGTAAAAGCTTAAAAGCTTCGGTTTCGGATGAAACAGAAACATGTTTGTTCGTGAATCCGTGTTTCGCATGTTTTTCGAGAAAATCCGAAAAACACGGGTGAAACACAGGGAGAAAAAGATGAAAAAGGAGATTTTAAATGAACAACAAGAGCATTTGGGATAAGAAATTTCGACTTTGGAACATAACCAATCAGTTTTTCTTGTCTTTTACAGTTGCTCGCATCGGTGGCACTGAACCATGAACTTGGGTGTCTAAGTTAAGGAAAAATTATTCTTAATCGGTTTTTCATGACATATATATTATAAAAAACTACATTTTAATCCATATTTTTGCTGTGGAAGAACAGATGCTCTCGTTAATTCAACGCCTTGTAACCATAAGTTTTCTCCCTTTCACCTTTAATTAATTTAGCCTCAAATACTGAACGAAATTCCGTCGAAAAAAATTCTAAACTCCTCTAATTTTCTATATTTTCAGAATATTCAATAAGAATCCAGAAAAGTTTTTGATAATCCTGAATTCCAGAACCCCCGTTTTTTTCGCACTTGCACCCTTAATCCGATTGTGACCGTGTTTCGCCCGTGTTTCGATTCGACGACATACTTCGACATGAAACTGGAACACGAAACAGAAACGTTTCAGTTTCAGGTTGAAACGAAGTATGGCAGGCCCTTTATACTCCATTATTAATTATATTGTTTATGTGTTGAGTGAAGTAAAGCGGGAGTTATACGTCAGCGCACGGCGCACGGAGCACGGAGCACGCGTGCTCCGTGCTCCGTGCGCCGTGCGCCGAAGTATAACTCCCGCTTAACTATCATTACTCCTAAACCCACTATTCACGTTTACATACATACGTATCTGAGAGTAAGCACTGGTAATTTAGACTAACGTTGAATTAGTAATAATGGTGATTATCGTCTGTCTTGTCTGAAGTCGTATGTCTCGTACGGTGCCTCGAAAAGTATGTACATGTAGGTGGTCGGTGGTCCTAGGTTCAAAACCTGACTTGAGAGTGAGACACAGATCCTGCGGTCCTGCCTGACTCATTGCTCTGGTTTTTTTACATCTACCGTCAGTTCAATCAACTTCTCTGGCCCCTACGATAATACCATTCTGATTGGTACCAGAAGTCACAATAAAAAACTGAGATTGTACAGAGAAAGCATTATTGTATCACTCCACTCCATTAAGCCCCATCTTTTGTAACGTTGGTCAGCGCACCACTAAGTCGCCCAAAAGAAGGCATTTGACACTCAATCGAGATTCATTTATTATAACGTCATCTTAGGACTTCATCTATAAAGTCATTTTTGGGGAAAGCGAGTTCCATTTTTACCATTTTTGTTCTTCCGTTAGCTGTAATTGTAATTGTGTGTTTACCATCCAATTTGTGTGGCTAATTGGATGTGGCTCGACACATTCGTGTTCCCACATCCGTAACCACAGTTATGCATGTTCATGTCTTGTTTGACCTGTTCATATTGTTCCATACCGGTTCTGCCGTTACGTTCACAATCGACATATTCATATGGATATTCATTTGCCATGTTTTTCAACGGTTTTTTTTTAGATTTTTTTTCATTACTGAAGTCATCCAGGCACACTAATCCCATATCAGAATGATGCTTTCGTAGTGATCAGAGACCTTGAATAGACGGCAATGACAGAAAACACAGAGCAACACATCAGAATCTGTGTCTCAAGTCAGGTGTCATTTACGGATACGGCTCTCGCTCCAAAATACACTTTCGCTTATATCTTACTTCACATACAGGTATGTACATATGTATGTAAGGTTTTGATTGCATATGCATGTGTGATCCAACGTCATTGAGTTATTTTTGATGCCCGTCTAGAACATTTTTAGAAGTTGACAAACGTAGACCGCATGACATACGTATGTATGTATAAGTGTTATGTCAATTATCAAACGTGACACGGCAATGAGAACAGGTTGACGCAAGTATTCAATAAGGGAGAGTGATATCTGCCGTCTGCCATATCAGCACTTATACACCCTGTAACAATGGCGGACGAGCTAACCTTCTAGATGGAGGATAATTTTATTAAGGAGAGATGAGTTAGCAATTCCCCGGTGTTTACCTACATCTTGGGGAGCAAATCACACCTTTTAACTTGCCAAATAGGAGAGAATTTTCCTTGCTCGTTCGCTGATGCTGTAGGTATGTAGACCCTGACAGACCGGCTGTTCCAAACTGATTACGTTCGAGCACGATTCCCAACCGAATGGTATTACTGTAACCGACTCTGTACCGATGCCACTAGCGAACGAGTAGGCAGGGAAAACGGAGTTCTTTTTTTTTATTTGGCAGTTTCAAAAAGTAGAGCCTATTCCCTGAGGTGTAGGTAAGAAGATTAGATTTCTCCGAATTCCCCCCTTTTGATATGATTCCCCTCCGTTTGGAGGTACGGCTCGTCCGCCAGTGACCGATGTAACCATCGCCCGTTATACGTCGGGTAAATGGTGTCCAATAAAACTTAAGGCACCCTGAATCAGTAAACGGAAACTGGCGGCTCACGAATCGTACGATAGCGGTACTTGGCATAAACGGAATGCCACTTTGTATGCCATTAGGTTCCGTCTTACTACTGTGGTATTGTGGTAGAACACTTTTATGCTTATACTGATACGATGCTAAACTTGTTTAGACTGTTACTGAACTGTGAGAATGTTTCTGCATCGACACACCACCGAACGTGATTGTGATCTGTTCCCGTATTGAATCCACCATTTACGTATTCTACTATAGTTCCAAGATTTTTCAAACATCTCATTCAATTCAAACTTGTTAAACAGCTTCCTGCGATTCGAGCACACGATTGGAATGATGAATAATCCAACTTTGGAACATCAGCTGCATCAAATACATGAGAAGACATTCGGTTTCAGAGCCGGCTGTTTGACTCAACTCAACCAAACAGCTCCATGCTTTGACAATGACATGCAATCATCATGTTCCATGGGTTTTTCCTAGAATCTCAAAAAGTTTTTCTTTGTTTGTCTAATATGTCTTGTATCTTTATATGTTGTACTCAAGCAGATAAGAATGAACGGCAACTATTTGCCATTTTGATGAGTTGGTATGATCCAAGGTGATCTCTTCAAGTGGCACTGAATAGAGTGTTTGGCAGGGTGTGACATAAATCATGTCCATGAACCAAATTGAGTCCAATAGAGAACTGTGCGACACGTCGGGGCGGTATATGACGGTGGAAAGTCTGGTCAAAGTTTGCTCTCTGCTCCGAAATATTTACCAGAATCCTTTTCGCGCGCATTCAAACTTCGGCGCGCGTTCAACTTGAACCAAAATTTTTAGTGTGGACAACATAATAATCAACAAGCCCAACTCAATCAGTTTTCAGAAAAAAAAACATTTGTAACAGGATACCCTGACCAAGTTATAAGTTAGAGATGGCGTACATAGACATGACCACAAGCATTATACGCACTTGGATGTCGTCAGATGTCAAGTGTAACTGGTGTATCTGGCAATAATATGCAGTGGCTGTCAACTCAGTACTTATACTTATACTGCAGTACTTACGAGACTGCCCCACACAACTTGTATGTTTATGTACCTGACTGTTATGGCAATATGCCACATATGTAAGTATATCTGAAATGATGTATACAACAAAAACAGAGAGTAAAAAAATAAAATGAACGAATTAATTTAGTGCAACAAAATAGATCATAAAAAATATAACTTATTGTTATCTTGCTAACTTAATGAGAATTATTTTTTCTAATGTGTATTATGGTGGTTAGGTGAATATCATGTGTTTGAACCAGTGGTTTATGTGCATACATTCATGAACCTGTTTACGTCTATATGGCTGAGTGACTCAAGTTCTCACCACATACATACATAAGTGCACCTTTCAATCAATTCCAGAGGGCGTCTGGTACAAATAAGTGAGATTGCTGTTCCATTTACCACACTGCGATCAGTTTCGGGTCTTCCATTTGCTTCTCGTGCCCTTCGTTACTGAAAAAAACGCGTTTTTTAGTTGCAAATGTCACGACAAGAGCCATTCCCATAAACGAATCTACGAACTTTACCCGAATATTGAATTTGTATCGGGAGCGCACTTCCCGTAAATAACAGAGTCATCCATGTTGGTGTGATGCTGCCACAAGTGCCACGGTACGATTTCACGATTCACGCGTTTTTCAATACTCGTTGTATTGGCGTGACTGGATATGACAATTGACACAGACCGTAAGCGGCACGATACACCCCAATGTGTTGGACTGCCAGCCAACCAAATTGGACAATGCCAGCTGCTGATATATTGTGTTCCATCATCACGTAAACTTTGTGCCATCCATGTGCTACTATCCTCCTGTACTTGTCATTATGCATCACGTGAGCGAGTGGTTTCAACTGGAAAAACTTACCTTTGTTAATAAAATCGTATGCATTTTGTTTATTTGGTTGCAGTATTTCTTTTGCCCGAACATACGGGCGGGCTTCCGGTAATCGACCAATCATAACAGGTTCCAGTACTACTGAAATACATAACATGCAATAAAGCACTCATATTTATAAGCCTTATGCAAGTATGGCTTACTTTCTATATTGAGATTCTCCGAACATTACTCGTCATAAACACGTTTTAGTGGTGCTTTAAAAATCTGGTAAACTTTACCAGATACGTACATCATATTATATTAATGGAGTGCTAAACACGAGTGAAGAATGATGGTAATGCACTTGCATTGTAGTGAGCCGGATTCTAAAGAATAAAGTACCAACATGATTCATTCACTCGGTAGTATCATTGGGACCTGTTTGAATTGCAAACATGGCATCAAACTACATACATACAGTACCTATTCAGTGAAAAATGCGTGTTTGGTGTCAATGTATCGTGATCGTTTTACTACCTACAGTAGTATGTTGTCTGTACCTGGTGTACTCAGGTCTGAGATGTACAGGGTGAGCCAAAAAAAACGTGTCGCGTTTGAGCGGTTATTGTGAAAGTTTTACCAACGCTGTGAGAATGCGGTAAAAAGCATTCGATTAGAAATTTTTTGGCCTACAAAATGATGCGCTAGTGATGTTTATTATCTCATTTCTTAATTGTTACACGCGATTATTGAAAAAAACATCGAATTTTACCTCGCGAAGTTCATATTTTGTGGAAAACTGTATAAATATTTAAAACTATTGCACGACTTTTGGATTACGTAACCATCACATACAAGAGAATAAGAACTAAATGTTTTTATTAAAAAAGCATAATTAATCACGCAAAAAGTATGTTTGGTTTGGCCTCCTTCATGAGTAATGACAACATGCACGCGTGTAACTGCTTGGCTGACTATAAACAACAAAATATTTAACATTTATGAACTAAAATATTTTATTCGAATATAAAAAACCCAACAAAGCTTAGAAACCGACGACCACGCAATGGTTTGAATATTTATTCAGTTTTACTTTACCACAAAATATGAACTTCGCGAGGTAAAATTCGATGTTTTTTTCAATAATCGCGTGTAACAATTAGGAAACGAGAGTTTCAACTTTAGTAGCACATCATTTTGTAGGCCAAAAACTGTTTAATCGAATGCTTTTTACCGCAATCTCACAGGGTTTGTTTCGACTTTCACAATAACCGCTCAAACGCGACACGTTTTTTTGGCCCACCCTGTATGATACTGTGTCTATTTATTCATTAGCTTTCCAGAGAAATTTTGTTCTGAAGCCAAGTTTTTAGTAATCAATACCAAAAATAAATGTTACGACTAAATGTACATATATGTAATGTTGACTGTGTACATCCCAGTCAGCCTCGAGGAGCCGACTCTTAGGCTGGATTGCGAGCCGTATTCTAATGAGAGCAAGTCAAATAACAAACAACCTTTTCGTCACGTACATTTGTGGTTCACCGATGATAAGAATCGAGGGCCTTATAACCAAACAACCAAGCAACCCAGTTAGCAGCGATCAACTTCAATACCGGATTTTGGTTAGCCGCTAATATTTACATACTCTGTGTATTCTAACAATTACACCTGCTGTCATCAGTAATGCAAAGGTTGATCCAATCATGTAACAATTAACACAATATATGATTTATATGTTTATTTGTTGTTTATCCTGAAGAAACCCACGCAGTGTACGTACATTGTGGGATTTTAGTCAGGTTATAAGTTCTATGAAAGACTTCTTTATGGGGTTCTGGGAACTTCTCTTTACTGAAGCCGTCAAGGCACACTAATACTTTATCAGCATGGTGTTTTCTTGGTTACAGGAGAGCTTGAATAAAATGACGGGCATTGGCAGAAACCGCAGAGCAACGCATCTGGATTTGTGTGTCATTCAGGTTTCGAACCCATGTCATCCAGATTGCGAGTGCAGCGCCCACCATACCAGCATTTTGCTGCCAGCGATAATTTTGAGCTCTCTTTCAATTTGAACAAAAGACCATGACCGTTATATGGTATGATTACTACATATGTTTTCGTCATTTATGACGCGAAGCCTGTGACAAAAGTTCAGGGTGTCCCAGCGAGGTGTGATCAATGGAGTTTTTATTCTTTTATACAGCAATCTATATAACAACCTAAATTTTTATATGTTGATAGGACAAGTTTTGCCTGATGTTCTGAACTAAAAATTTTAAGATTTCGTTGATTTTTGCGAGACTTATGGTCAAAGCAAGTTTAATGGGTGTAACCTAAATAATTATTTTATTAGTTACACTTATCAACCAACGAAACATAAGCTTCCCCACATTTAAGTTTGAAGATTCCTAATGCCTAGCCATATTCCCTTTTATGTGCACATTTTTCAATCAATCCCTTGTTGTCAATCATTTATACTCACCATCAAGCGAAATCAATGTAAGTGTGTATTTTTTGTTTCCTCCGCAATTCATTAAGTATTTTATCAATTTAGTTGGATCGACTTGGGGTATTGACTGCCACTGACTCATCTAAGATGCAAGCAAAAATCCAGCAGATTAATAAGATAGCAAATTTACTGGAAGTTATTAGGATGTATGTGAATATTTTGCAGAGTTAATTAAACGTCGATTGATTGAAGTCTTTTTCTCTAAGTAACCGGAGTTTCTACATAATCTGCTTTCATTTATATGCTTCATCACATTTCAAATCATTCATAGTTTTTTTTAATTGAAATGCTATGTACATATTAATTCCAGCGGTGGTTTGTGATCTACTGTATGTATATTCAAAATGCCTTCAGACTCGAATGCATGATTGTGTGTCAACTGCCGCCACTGCCAACTGCCGCCACTATTTTCGAGTCAACTGCCGCCACTAATTCCTGAAATTTGTGGCTGCAGTTGACTCACTCAAAAGTGGCGTCAGTTGTCGTATGTCAACTGCAGCCACTAAATTGTGGAATTTTCTGGCTGCAGTTGTCTCGCTGAAAATTACGTCAGTTTCCATAAGACAACTGACGCCAAGTTTCGAACGGATCCAACCTCCGCGCTCCGCGCGGTGCTAACAGCTTTACGATAGATTATCGGGGGTTAACGAACAGTAATACTTCAAAGAGAATGGTAAAACTTCGAAAGAACTCGTCTGCGACCTTATCATTGATTGCATGGATGATTCTTCATTGATTACATGAATCATTCTTCTTTTATTCCTTGGTTGGATCCGTTCGAAACTTGGCGTCAGTTGTCCTATGGAAACTGACGCCACTTTTTGCAAGACAACTGCAGCCAGAAAATTTCAGAGTTTTGTGGCTGCAGTTGACATACGACAACTGACGCCACTTTGAGGTGAGTCAACTGCAGCCGGAAAATTTCAAAAAAAGTGGCGGCAGTTGTCTTGATAATTGTGGCGGCAGTTGGCAGTGGCGGCAGTTGACCGATCCCCGAATGCATCACCCACCGAACACCGATTATAATCAATAGATAGCAAGTCTTTTTTACTCACGAATGTAGTTTGTCAAGCCAGACTATTAACTGATTAAAATGTGACAATCACTATAACCATGAACATAAGTAACTGTAATTATGGTCTATCATTGAAGTATGTACTATGATGAGATGCATTTTTATGTACCTATACTAAATATAAAGTCGATTAAGATCAACAACATTTGACCTTAAGATGCAATTAATCAACCTGGTTTTTAGATTACCACCTCCAGTCCGATTAGTAAAGTTTGTTGTGTCGCTGATTTACAGAAATTAAGACTTACACCTGTACAGACATATGCTTTTATTTAGTATTACCAAATGATTGATCATATAAAATCAATGGTTTCAAATCGAAAAACTTATTATTGTTTTTTTAGTAAATATCGATTGAGAAGAAATGAATTTTGGGATTCAAATATCCAACTAAATTTTTATATGACGTCCTTTAGGAAAACAACAACACCCGACCAGATTCAAGCCCTTTATTTGTGTAACACATGTAGCACATTTGTTGTTATCCAAAACACATAACAAACATTACTATACTCTATAGTTACGGTGAATAATGTAAGCACCTGTCCATATTTACAACATGAACCATATAAAGGAAATGCCAATAACCTATCACGGCATTTAAACCGGCCATTAGTACATAGTTCTTCTTTTAAGAACTTGTGAACTGTTGATCATCTATTATTAAAAAAATAAATTAAGTTGATCATTTTGACGAATGTCACGTTAAAGCTTTTTTCACAAAAATGAATTCGGCCTTCCGACTATCTGAACACCTGTTGGCATACTCACATTTCAAATGCTATTCAACGGTTACAGTACCCCATTCGTTTCCCAGTTACTCTGCAAACATAAACATAGTGATCTAACGGAAAACACTTTGTGTCAAGTCATTTTGTGTTATAGAAACTTAACTTTACCCAGTATTTCCGGAAGAAATGTGTGCAAACCTTATCCATAAATAGCTAAATTGCAGGCCAATGATCTTGTCTGAATGTTGGTTTGCTGGTGTTCTACTTGTCTGTACATAAATCATCATTAGTTGGTGTCGGCAACCCAAAATGGTCTGTTATACAGCATCGCACTGTGTACTGTACATATTGTATTTTGTACATATACATATCGTACATGTATGTAAGTCTTGTAGGTTTCTATTGTTCAGTTTGTCCGGAAGATAACCAGAAATACCCATCCGAAAGTTGTTGTTTTTTCCTGAAACAGATCTCTTCTTTTGTTCACAGCTGCCATTAGCAGAAAGTTTCATTGCAATATTGTCAGCGTTTATACGTACATAAGTGTTTTCTTGAGATATATCATGGAAAATAACCGATAACCCTGTATGTTCTTCGAACGTCTCGGTTTTCATTTTTATTAATTGCATATTGGCACTATAAATAAATGATAACGAAATTAGCGATTATTAGTGATCGACGTACTGTATTTCCATAAAATGTAAATTTGAGATGGCTAATGCACCAGATGGAAGGCTGATGAATGCAAATGGTGATGCCAGATACATACATCTAGACATATGTAGACATATACAAGCTTTGCAATTCATTTCTATGCTTTATTTTGAGCTACTCGTTTCCGTTAAAATTTTTTTGAAAAATTGCATACTGGTGATTAATTAAGATTAATTGTGTCTCGAACTGAAAACGATCATATTGGACATCGAGGGTGCAATATAATAACATAATGGAAGCTCAAAGTACAAACATATGTTTTAAATTGTATGTACCTGGCTGTTTGCGTGTCTTGCGTGTACTGTATCATGAAGACGGCATGACCATGTCAACCGGGCACTGATATTGTGGACACGCCATCTCAACCAGCCTCACTCATCATATAACTGTTTTGCCTCCGATCGACAGAAATAGATTCAATGAAGGAAAACTGGGATAACCGAATATGTTGCATTCAACAGATGATTCCAGGAGAAAATAAATACTTTTAATGGTGTTCCGTTTCGAATCAAGTATTACACCATTATAGATGAATTAGTTCTGAGATTTCGTCATTAGCAGTTTTCGAAAAAATTTAGGATAGACGAAGAAATGAATTACAGTCTGCCGTGAATTGTCCCGTTTGTTTGTCACATCAGTTTTCATTACAGAAAAACGCCGAAACATAAACACAATTAATGAGAATATTCAACGGAAGCCTTTTTCATAAAACAACGCTTATCGATTTGCATATTTGGGCTTCGGATTTGACTTGTATATTGATGTGGTCATGAGTTCGTTAATGGCCGAATGTATTGCCAATGACCTGTTGGGCACAGACAATCGTATGATGATGTACCTGGCAGAATGGTCCGGATACATCAAAGCATCTACACAACATGTTTACCATGCCGCCGCTGTGCCCATTTGTGTGCTCGGCATACTCGCCAATGTCGTACATCTCAGGTAAACCACTCACCCACTCACTCACTAACTCACTCACTCACTCACTCACTCACTCACTCACTCACTCACTCACTCACTCACTCACTCACTCACTCACTCACTCACTCACTCACTCACTCACTCACTCACTCACTCACTCACTCACTCACTCACTCACTCACTCACTCACTCACTCACTCACTCACTCACTCATTCACTCACTCACTCACTCACTCACTCACTCACTCACTCACTCACTCACTCACTCACTCACTCACTCACTCACTCACTCACTCACTCACTCACTCACTCACTCACTCACTCACTCACTCACTCACTCACTCACTCACTCACTCACTCACTCACTCACTCACTCACTCACTCACTCACTCACTCACTCACTCACTCACTCACTCACCTCACTCACTCACTCACTCACTCACTCACTCACTCACTCACTCACTCACTCACTCACTCACTCACTCACTCACTCACTCACTCACTCACTCACTCACTCACTCACTCACTCACTCACTCACTCACTCACTCACTCACTCACTCACTCACTCACTCACTCACTCACTCACTCACTCACTCACTCACTCACTCACTCACTCACTCACTCACTCATTCACTCACTCACTCACTCACTCACTCACTCACTCACTCACTCACTCACTCACTCATAGGGTACTGCTAAGTGCCGAGCTGCGAGTGGTCGTAATCAACGTGGTGCCTGCACTGATCGCAGTCTGTGACCTGATCACAATGTGCTCCCATCTGATATTCATCTGGCACTTCAAGCTGCAGTCAGTTGGCATCTGCGACATGCATAAGCATTTCACGTATTGTTGGTACGAACTAATTTTTATACAATTTTTTATGAAACTTATAATTTGGGAAAATGTGTGTTAATGACGTTACAAGGACTTTTACATTGGCTTTAGAATCAATCTTCCAAATAAGTTATATAACACGCTGTTTAGTATAGTAAGGTTTGTGATAAGAAACTGATACATGTGTTGTTTCAGTTTGGATGAGTTTATTGAGGCTGCATTCCTGTTTGTCGTTATGGTTGCATTCCACGGCACTTTGGCTCGTCGTCGTACTCGCTCTCATACGGTTCGTTTTGATGAGTAGAGAATACTCAAAACTTAACAGAGTGAGTGAGTGAGTGAGTGAGTGAGTGAGTGAGTGAGTGAGTGAGTGAGTGAGTGAGTGAGTGAGTGAGTGAGTGAGTGAGTGAGTGAGTGAGTGAGTGAGTGAGAGAGTGAGTGAGTGAGTGAGTGAGTGAACATTGTGGTTGCAGGTACATAACGCTGCGGGTGGTGCAGGTGAATTCACCCTGGACGCAGGTGAGGCGAGTGGCAATGTGCAGCGTGCTCACCACACTCGTGCTCCTGGCTCTCAGTCTGCCAACATTGTTCGTGTCCGAGACTGTAGATGACACCAACCAGCAGAACTACCGCGAAGCATTCGTTCACAATTGCATATCTAATAAACCGCATCTAAAACGTTAGTTGAGCCCACTATTGAAAATCCTAGAATCCTGTGACCAGACACAGATTTGTAGGCTATTTTGAGAAATGGCAATGTTTTAGGAGAAACTTTCGTCACATTGAAAATGTCATAGTTTTGTTTTCGTTCCGTGTGATCCTATGGCTACAACACAGAGGTATCCTAAATGAGTAAAAACATGTTTAATCCTAAGCTTAGGTCAAATGTATACAACATAACTGTACACATTTGTAAAGTGATATTCCTACTTTAGGTTTAGAAGCATCGAATGCCACGATCGCCATACCGGAAGTGTATTCATTAGACTTTTCCCGGGCGGCCATCACCCACAATTGTTTTGGTCTGCGTCTCAACCACCTGTTTATTGGTGTGGCTCTCAAGCTATTGCCTTGCACACTCCTAGTCTGCATCAGCATCAGACTTGCCATCAGACTACAACAGGTCATGCAAGTCAGGATGCGATCGCATGTTAGTTCGTTTTTTACTGGGACTCTTTTATTACTAAAGCACACTGATACCATATCAGAATGATAGCCTGAGTAGAGTTAAATAAACTGAACGGGCAATGGCAGAAACCCCAGAGCAACTCGGCAGGGTCTGTGTCTCAAATCAGGGTTCGAACAAGGATCACCAAGTTGCCGAGGCGAAAAACACAACAATAAAATAATCTAATTTTAACGAATCGCTAAAAACATAAAAAAAGTCACTGAAAATTTCAGTATTTTTACGTATTTTAAGTCAGACATGGTTTTACAGAAATCGTCGGGCACGATGACCCACCAGAACTCGTCATTTCGTCGTGCCGTACGAGACATGAAACGGACGACCACCGTAGTACTGCTGATGATGGTCGTGTTCGTGATTGCTCAGATGCCACAAGGTATGTCGTCACCACCAGCACATTTTCTTATTTCAATTTGTTTACAAACATCGAACAGTTATAGTATGGTATTTATAAATGTGTTCGCATGGAGGGAACGGTCACTTCATTTACCATTGAACTGAAAAAATTTGATTGGTTTGCTCCAACATCCGGTTGCAGTGGCATCGTTCCGTGGTGTCCGATTGCAGGGTAATTGAATGTTGCAGGTCTGGTCAACCTGCTGGCAGCCCTCAACATCGGCCAGGTCCAGCAGGAAATCATCGCCAAAGACCTCGGCGAGCTCTTCGATCTCATTTCCATTGTCAACTCGCTGACCAACTTTCTGCTGTTCTGTCTGGTCGGCAGTGCGTATCAGCGGGCATTTGTTCACGTTTGTTCAAACAGTATATTATTTTGATTGCCGTATATAATGTTATCATTCTAAATCATGGTTGCAACAAACTTTTCAAGATTACATAACTTGACAACGTGATAGCTTTTACGAACACAAAACACCGTGATAGCTTTCACGATAAATATCATGCTTTTCATGATGACTTTCAACGGATTTACTTTTTCAGGTATGTCGTGGGCACACTCGTGATGTGCGCAAGGCCATCGGCTACATGAGTTGTCTGTTAATGCCCTTGTGTTCGGCATGTGCCTCATCGGATCGAGTGTGTCGCAGAAAATACTGTTTTTGTGTTAATGGCGATCGGAATAAAACGTCAGCGAGATCGGATCACCAAGAATTACACAGATCACCAATGGTGATCAAAAACTCACAACAAAACGGCAAAAACGGTGCCGCGGGTTTTTCTGTAACGGAGACGACAAAGATGATGTCGGTGGCTTGCAGTCAGGATAACAGGACATCCGTGTCCGTGTTCGTGGAAAAGACCGGTGATGAGATGCTTTGACTCATTCTCGCATCTTCTCTTACCTTCTTGCAGTCGTTCAACCTACAACAACTGTTCCTTCAGTTTCCACTACTGCCCTGCATTTTCAAGATTTGAACTTTTCATTTTCACCTTGAGAGCCTGAGTTAGATACAATGTACATATGTAAAAGAGTGAAACCACAATTTGTACGTTAAGTACTGTGCGACCACCGGGCACGATATTTACAGGTATTTTTTACGATTCGCATTGTCGTGAAAATATATTCTATTTTTCTGTGTATCACAGCCTATTTACAGAATGCACAAGTAATATTATTTGTACTATATCACACAATTACGTTCACCTATCCTGTGATCAATAACTATTGGCCAGTTCATTCCCTACGGTTATTTGCTTTTTGTTTCCTGTCGATACCGATGATTTTTATTCATGACATTATAACGATACGATTTGAATTTAAGTGTACATAATTATGATAATAAAAACATTAGTATTAAATCAATCATGTGCGTATGGAATCGACTGAGCATACAAACAAAAAGTCAAACAATATTCATTTCGGTATCTGTTCTAACGGATTCAACACAAGAAACGTGGACTACAGGTGGAGAACATCTATAATGTTGGTAAAAAAATTATATTCCACATTTATAAAGGTCGAGCAATCAAGGAAAGAATCATCAATACTTTACCAGTAAGAATTCTCTGATTTATAATAGCTAGTTGGTGGCTGTATTAAGACATGACATACAACTTGACTGAGCCAATACATCAAACCACATTAGTCCATCTGACACTTGTTTTGAGAAAGACATGTTTTACGTCAATAATTAACTTATGTTTATAGAATAGAAACCGGTGTGTCGACTGCTGCCGTTTGTAGAATAGAAACCGGGTTTAATGCACGCATTCACAACGCAATCATTTAAAATCATCATTTTGGTTATTATTGTTGAAAAAAGTTTTGAAATAAAGTCAAATTGATAGAAACGTCTGTTTGATATCGTTCCCTCTAATCTGTAAAAAAAATTCAGTAATCAAATTCGAGCACTGAACTTGATGAAGCCGCCTTCACGATGAGTGAACGATATGATTACAAGAGCACTGTCAAGTCAATACATAACTTAATTAGTGGTGCGTCAACTTTGCGATTCACTTTATTTTCCGTCGTACGGTGAGAAAAACTACAACCAATTTTTTCGACCATCTGAAAAATGGGTGTGTTCAACAAGGCTAGACCGGGCTCGGAACAGGACGACACACGCTCGGGTTGGTGTTCGCAGATTGGCTTTTAAATAGTAGATACTTGCATGATTAACTTGCATGCTCAATGATTCATCATACATAGTTTATATGTGAATTAGTAAAATTGAACTCAGGTTACGGCGTTTCAGAGATACATACCAATCACCGATTTTGACTCATTTCAGCATGCGTCAGAATTTTTAAAGGACACAAAACTAAAACAATCAAGCACATTATGTTTAACTATTTTTGATTCTAATAGAAAAAAGTATACATCGATAATTAAATAAGGTAAAAAATAATCTTGAAGTCAATAATTTGATTAGCTGTATATGATCAGAGTATGCACCAGCAGCTCAAGTGCACCGACTCAACCATGATGAGGGCATCGACCAGCCGTCACCACTCGCTTTCTGGAAACGACGCTCGCTCTCACCCGATGTCGATAAACGACGGTCCATGTCCCCGGGTGCTGATGTGTCGGTCATATCGGACCATGAGCACAGGTATCTAGTATGTATTACATTACACATAACATTGTCATGTTCTCAGTAAGTAGGAAAATTCCTTACACGGTCTTTATAGCGAACGAAACAGCAATAAAAATTGACGCGATACACAAAAATGTATTCATGAAACCAAGTCAGCATAACATTAACATTTTTATGTCGTAGTTGCAGCGAGATCGGGGGTGCCGAAAATAATGGTCGAAATCGTCGATTTGATGGGAGACGGTGTTGCAGAGTTGAGCATGTAAAGTTGGTGCTGGCAGTGCTCTGTCTGCTCTTCGCTGTCGGTATTACCGTTCGTCAAAATTTTTTCTTTTGATTTGCTTTTCAGAATTATAAACAAACCTTTTCATTTAGGTTCATAAGTTTCTTAATAAATTAGTTAGAACCTTTGAAATTAGCCGTACGACTTTTCATTTCAGTGTATAGCTCGTTTCATCAATGGCTGGGAGCAGCTGGTCTATGTTTACGGTGCCTGGGTCGGTTCGTGGCACATTTATTCATTGAATTTAATTATCTAAATGCCAATTTTGCTGATGTACGAATACACTTACCTTATTCATTAGTGCCAGATTAATTGTTATTGAAGAACCAAAATCATGTGTTTTCAGGTGTTTTTGCCTTCTCCGGCGTCTGGCTTCTAAAATCGGCCATGGATTCATGTTCGGCTTCCCGCAAAGCACCACAAATCAGCCAAGTTTGATACCTGGCTACTATCAAATGATAGAATCATATACATATCATTGTATATAGTTTACCTTTTTACTGCTTTTCCCACTTCTTCTTGTAATCATTCACGTATTCGAACATATTCTATAAAAATGTTGTTTCATATTGCTTTTATGATCGTTCGTGTGTCCGTCCAGTCTGCCGAAGCCAATGCTTGATACAGGTGCCACACACAAATAAATACATACATACATACATAAAATGAAAATAATGCTATAAACATTAGGTAGCGGACGCTGTTATAATAATTTATGTGTATCACGCTCATGCATAATGGTGTTTCAACAAAATATGTTGCATTCTGAAAAATGTTTTTAACGTGGTTTTATATATATTAATTGGAATTTATTATGCAAAAAGTATAAGTCCATTTCATAAATACCTGTGGATAATTCTGTTGGCAGGCATTAAAACATCGTTCATAAACCAACTACAACTTGCAACTTGGAACCTGTAACCTTACCATTCATTATTGTAGCTCAAGGAGTTGTGATGATTGTCAACCATATTGCTGCAAATGCAGAATCAAGCTCAAAGTTTGCATGATTGCATGATGCATGCAACAGTTGAGAAGCCATTGTTGACCACTCTTCCTTACACCATCAGCACGTACAGTAAATAAATACTAAATATATAAATAGTAATACTGAATATTATAATTATGAATATGCAGTAAAGGTTGAACTTTCTAATTCCATTTGTCAGAACCAGATTTTTTCAACCCAACTTGTACACTCGAGATAACCAGTCGTATTCAGATTAGCAATTTATCATATTAGAGGTGAGTTTTGTATATGAGACAGATACTGTATGTATGTACATGTATTTCATACGTTTGTATGAGCAGCTTTGTAGAAAATTAATCTACACAGTTGTTTATTTGAGACAACGGATAATCAATCTGTTGCGTGCCAACGAAACTTAATGAAAAACAAACGGATGGATTACTATGATTACCATAATTTTTGTGGTTGTTACCGTTGGATACTGATTTAATTTTAATTCGCCACTTAATGAAAAACAAACGGATGGATTACTATGATTACCACAATTTTTGTGGTTGTTACCGTTGGATACTGATCAAATTTTAATTCGTCAGTATAATTGGTTATCATGAAGATCTAGAACTCAATTACAGTAGGATTATTGTATTTATCGACCATATTATTGCATTTATTGTCCAACCTACGTACTGTACTGTATGTAGGTAGACTCATACAAACAACTAATTTATGTGGCTTAGGTGATAAATGGCTAAAATCTTATTTAATGAAAATGTAAAAGGTGATTCGGTGGCATTGAGTTGCTTCAAAAATTGAGTTTGCGGTCTGTTTTGCGTTTTCTCGATTTGGAATTGAATTATTCAGGACGCGAAACGATATTTTTCATGACAAAAAATGGGAAAAACTTAGACAAATTATGAGTTTGACAATAAATAAACAAAAAAGTACATCAGAAATAGTTCCACAGATTGAAAATCTTAACTAAAGGATACTACTTCATGACCACTATAAGTATCATCTACCTTTGTACATAAGCTACTAAAGCCCGTATGTTGTTTCTGCTAGCGAAAATGAAACATCACTAGACTCAACTCAACTCGGTTGACACCATAGTTTAAAACAGTATAGCTTGGGGTGAGGATGATTAATGTGCTTGTTAACACTGATTGTCTGATGTTTTATTATCAGACGTTTTGGGCAACATTTTGCTTGCAGAAACAACATACGGGCTTTAAAATGAAATTGTCGTCTTCGTGACCACCATTTCTGATGATGCATTTTTGGCATTATGCAATTGTCATATTCAGTCAAGTCAAACCCCACAAACATCTCTGATTCGAAATCACAATGAAAAAAAACACATTTTAGTAGGTTCATCAGAATTGAATTCAAATTTAACTTATCCAGATAAAACCTCATTTATCAAAATCCGGATATTTTTTTTAAACATGTAATCATCATATTTCATTATGCTGCATTGACATCTCACGCCTGAATACTAACAAACTATTGTCCTTACTGTGACCGGAATCGAATGCCATTTCATTTTGTATCTGTGTTTATAGTTTTTTTTTAATCGGGCTGGAATGTTGTTATGTTTTTTAATATTTTTAACCAGACTTTATTCAGCAATCACCAATGCCTTTTTTGATGACATCATTGCATCAATAAATTGGACAATTGAACCTGGCACAACTAGCGAATGCGGTAGTTTGCGTCAAACACCTCAATTACAAAATCAAATCTGTTAAAGTATTGATTATATTTATCTAACAACCTTAATTCTTTCAAACAAAAGAATGACTAACACAGACTATAAGGTGTTTGGGGTAGGTATTGTATCCAAATTTCAGCACATGGTTATTGTATTGTATCCAAATTTCAGCGTAGGCAGAATGTATGAAATATGTAATTCATGCAAAAGTGAAATATCGCTTTATATCAGTAAATCTGATGATCAGATATGGAAAAAAAGCGAAGAAAAAATGCCTAAAAATTGGGTGCTCTCGTATAAATGGCATCGTTTACGGAAAATGTTTTTTCCGTATTCAATTTCGTTTTTTGACAAATAGGACGTTCCAAAAACATTCCTTATAACATCTCTTGATAATGAAGTTTGATTTAATAGTTGCTGAAAACAAACTTTTGAGTGGTAAACCCTGCAAATGTTCGGTTCTACATAATTGTTTTGTGCACGCCAACATGGTCTTAATGGTACTGTCCAGCAGCATCTAAATTTACATAATATATGTCTCAAATTTCCCGTTGTAACATTTTACCCAGATTTATTATATCTAATGCACGTCGAAACTCACTTGTTGGTTCATTGGTTCCACTCAAACTTGGACCAGAAAAGTATTCAGTAGAAAAATAAATGAGATAATACATACTTGTTTTGTTTTGGGTGAACTGTCATACTTTATATTGCAATTGAAATTGAAATTGAAAATTGAAATTGAAATTGCAATGGAGAAACGATTTTTTTGCAAAATTTTCGAGTATTCACCACAAGTTTGAATTCATATCACTGCATGCATTGTGCTACTGTACGTTCGTAACCAAACCCCTTGTGTTGCGATGACCAAGCCTTTTGTTGTTTTTAAAAACGTGTACTCAATATTGTGTAATTGTTTAGGAAACAACCCCCATGGACCAACTGCTTCGCATTGATTTTTTTACATGACACACCTTTAAGCAGTCGGTTTATGTCCTTCAGTTTTGTTCGAATGAGTATGGGAAGAATGCTACTGAAAAAAACAGACTGTGAGGCGGACAAATTTCTTTGTAGGTACAATGCGTTGGATGGTCATGACTCGTGGATCGATGCCATTATTCGTGCTCTATTAAAGGCCCTCCCAGACTTCGTTACACTGGCCGCGTAACAGTTACGCGTAACGCGTGTTACACGCGTGCTCCCAGACTTCCAAATTTGGCACGCGCGTAACGTATAACGTATAACAAGCGCGCGTAACAGCTCCATACAAAAAGCTCGTTACACTTGATATCAAAATTTTTTGATATTTTTCTTGTTACGCTGGGATGTTTTTTATTGTTTTTCTTCATTTTATAACTGAAAACTTTGGAACTGGACTTTTTTGGGTTGGAAAACATTCTAGATTCATTTTTAGCTTGCATATTTCATCGCATCGAACTTTCTAGACAATTTATGCGGGGATTTGTAGCCAAACAAGTATTCACAGTGGATTTCAAGTTGTAAACCAGCTATAAACTAGTATTTTTTTCAGGAAATCAAAGTAATATTCATTCTGACAAAGCTTCTAACATTATTATGAGTTTCTCTTGAGTATAAACTGAAAGAATCAGTAAAATGATCATGTTCAAGAAGAATGTCAACCGACAGCCAGTTTGGTCGCTAAATTCGCTTTCACGTTTCAAGCACCGGCGGGATATATAAAATTTGTTGTGGAGCAGGCCGCGCCCCATAAACCAGAGCAGAATTTATTGCTTTTTGTGAAAAATAAACGTAAATTAGGTGACGAAACCAGTCACTGAACATGTGAAAAAGTTTTCAAGCCATCAGAAACACGGCTTCATCCGGGTTTGCTACGACACCTGGTGAAAACCGACCTTTTTACGCGCTCGACAATATAGGTTCAAGTTCACTATTGAATATCAAGGATAATTTCAAAGTAAATATGTTTCCCGAAGATTTTTCATCTAAAGAAAAGTAACAAATCGCACGAAAAATTATTCACCCCGTTCTTGTTGTCTTTTAGACAAGAGAAGGAGGCGTTTTTACGCTAGCCCCTTGATAGAGGTTCGAGTTTACAGTTGAATGTCAACGATAATCGCAAAGTAAATACGTTTCAGAAAGCTATTTTATGTGAAGAAAATTAATAAATCACCACAAAGAATTGTCACTCAGTCCTGCTTTCTCTTTAGACAGGAAAAGCAGACGTTTTTACGCGAACCCATGATAGAAATTCGAGTTTTATATTGAATATTGACGATAATTGCAAGTAGATAACATTTTCCGGGTCAAAAAAAATAGAAAAATTTTTATATGGCATCAGAAAATTATTTTAGTGCTGCCTCCGTCCGGCGCCGTCCGAAACCTATTTGCACCGTCTTTTCTTCAGCGCAAACTCAAAAGAATTTCAAATGCGCGCGCAAAATTCATGCGGCTGTTACGCTGTATAACAACGGAGCTCCCAGAGTCCCGCTTGTCGGTATGGGTTTGTTACGATCGTAACCGTTATGCGTGTAACTGTTATGCTGTTACGCGTAACAAGTGTAACGAAGTCTGGGAGGGCCTTAAGTCTACTGGGTAGGACTCTGTGGCAACCATATGTGGCATAGACCTGGCCGGTTTCAGATCGATGATTCACGTGACAAGTGTCAGTTCGTCTTTTCGAAATTACTTTCAAAGAAACATGTTCGAATTTCGATAATTATCAGTCGTGACTCGTGGTTGGCTTTACCACTAAGTCAATGTTCATATCATGTAAACCAACGTCCATCCATTCTGAAATCAAATAATTTAAATTTATGAAGATATGTATGTTTCAATCATGCTTGAGAAAATCAATGCATTGTATCTGTCTTGCCAGTCACTATTTTCATACTGTTTGTAAGCCCTTACAGTTGGTTATGTCGTTACAGCTTTTAGTAAGTCCGTTGGTTCATTTCATTAACAATAGAGCTTTAATCGACCCACGTATGCGCATATTTAAAAATAAATAGGGTGTCAAATCAAATGCAGGTAACGTTCAATCACGAGTTGGGAAATCTGGCTGGAACACGTTACTCCGTCAAAGGGTACGCTGGAGGTCTACTAGGTTGTGGGTTATCTGAATCATTTCATTTACCACATGGTTCACCGAAGAAATAAGAGTGTACAGAGTGGGGCAAAAGTAACTGTACACTTGTTGGAGGCCAATTTCTCAAAAAAATTATATTGAGTGTATATGATGTTATGAGCAGTATATACGTTATTATACCTGAAAAAACCGATTCTGATGTCTATTTGACCGTATCTTGAGTTATTTTTAATTTTTAAACAGGATTTTCAGTATTTTCATGGCTTTGCCTTTTTTAACGTCTTTAAGTGACCTCATGATCTAATCAAAATCTTCAATAAAGGATAAGAAATGTATAAAATGTTTCACTTGATGTATCTGAATGAGAATCGAATGAATACAACTTCAGAATATCCCTATGGTTCAAATCGATACGGATAATATGGTAAGGCCCGTGTTAAAGGTGCCTGAACCAATTTTCTCGGTTTTTGGATTATTGACAAAACAGTTCAAGATGAATGTTTTAATGGACCCTATGGTTCTAAAATAAGTCAATAAACATGAAATACATTGTTTTTAGTTGTTTCAAGCTGAAAAATAAGATTTTTGATTTTTACCATTTTCAAACTGAAATCGGTGATTTTCGTGGAAAAAGAAGCAATTATACTATTTATTAGGCATGAATGTAAACTTGCTCTCCTGTTTAACGTTTAAGAATATTTTTCTACATTCTATATTACATACCAACATCAATTTTCGTCAAATAACAGTTGATATTGCGAGATAACTGACAAAAATCACTGAAAAAAACCGAAAATACGGTGAATTTTGAGAAAAAGACGCATAACTTATGAAATAAATTGTTGTAAGTTAAAATAAATAGCAGAATCAAAATTTTTTAATCATATTGATGCAATATAATTTTTTGGAGAAATTTTGCGTAATTAAGTGTATGGTTACTTTTGCCCCACCCTGTACATAGGGATTTTTGGAAAGGAAACTTCCTGCCTCATGATTATTGTTGATTTGAAAACCACTTCCGGTTGTTGTTATTTTTATTAAAAAAAATTCATGTCGTTTTTTATGCTTATGTTTTCATCCACTCTGATATTCGTTGTTGATGAATACGTGTTCGTACCGGATGGGGTTTGGGACGGGTGCCGTGGCATGGCAGTCCACCGTACATATCGGCCAGGTAATCTGTCAGTGCCATGATTGATTATGTACATAGATAATGATGATCTGTTGTACTGTATTTTCAATAATGAAATCAAGTTGAATGCAATCACTTGGTTTCAAAAGTTAAGTGGAATCACTTGGAATCACATGATTTGCTGCTCATGAAGCATCCTAATTTTCGATGCGATTTTGGATTCTTCGAATATTTTGTGCTTTACTAAACGAACTCGGAAGTTTTTAGTATCACATTGATAAATAAGTTGGCACCAAATTTGTTCTCTTTAGAAACTAAAGTTTCTGAAAATGTTTTTTTTCATCGACAAATCAGTTTGAAACAGTAACTTATTTTGACTATAATAGATGTTTTACGAAACTCACGATAGTAATCACAATAACTAATATATTCCATGTTATTTATTAAGTAAATGTCTTTCTGAGACTGGATAATCCGCGAGGAATTCCTCTTTGCCAAAAACCGATTAGAAATCCTTCAAGCATAATTGATTGGGACTTTTTGTTGTTTAGTATGTAAGACGTGGATATCACGTGCCGCAAAAAAACATTAAATATCGTGAATACAATACTTCATTATCTATTCTACTTTGTACCGATATCATTAAGTCAGCCAGATAAGCAGTAATGAGTTTTATGTCGTTCTTGGAGCCCTTCGGATACACCCACCTCCTTATAAAACCAAAATCCATATGGTCATACACATTTAAAAGTAGATACTACAACCAAATAACAATTTTATAATAACATGTTTTTGCTATAATCCCGTAAGCATCATGTGACTATTGTTTACGGACTTACGAAGTGACCAACTAATCGATCATTGCCTGATTTCATACTGGTATAAAGCGCTCTGTATGTGGTGTATGTATTTCGATCATTTTACGATATGACGCCAATCATGTAGATACATGTACTGATGTACCTGGGTTCAGTACATGCTGGATTGATGAGCGTCATTTTATGCCCCACTCCAAACCAGTCTGTCCCACTTGCCAGCATCTCTTTGTATGACTCACCAACCAAAATGTGCCAGTCAGTCAGTCAGTCATGCAATCGGTCAGTCAGTCAGTCAGTCAGTCAGTCAGTCAGTCAGTCAGTCAGTCAGTCAGTCAGTCAGTCAGTCAGTCAGTCAGTCAGTCAGTCAGTCAGTCAGTCAGTCAGTCAGTCAGTCAGTCAGTCAGTCAGTCAGTCAGTCAGTCAGTCAGTCAGTCAGTCAGTCAGTCAGTCAGTCAGTCAGTCAGTCAGTCAGTCAGTCAGTCAGTCAGTCAGTCAGTCAGTCAGTCAGTCAGTCAGTCAGTCAGTCAGTCAGTCAGTCAGTCAGTCAGTCAGTCAGTCAGTCAGTCAGTCAGTCAGTCAGTCAGTCAGTCAGTCAGTCATTCAGTCAGTCATTCAGTCATTCAGTCAGTCAGTCAGTCAGTCAGTCAGTCAGTCAGTCAGTCAGTCAGTCAGTCAGTCAGTCAGTCAGTCAGTCAGTCAGTCAGTCAGTCAGTCAGTCAGTCAGTCAGTCAGTCAGTCAGTCAGTCAGTCAGTCAGTCAGTCAGTCAGTCAGTCAGTCAGTCAGTCAGTCAGTCAGTCAGTCAGTCAGTCAGTCAGTCAGCCAGTCAGTCAGTCAGTCAGTCAGTAAGTCAGTCAGTCAGTCAGTCGATCATTCAGTCATGCAGTCAGTCAGTCAGTCAGTCAGTCAGTCAGTCAGTCAGGCATTCATTCATGCAGTCGGTCAGTCAGTCAGTCAGTCGATCATTCAGTCATGCAGTCAGTCAGTCAGTCAGTCAGTCAGTCAGTCAGTCAGTCAGTCAGTCAGTCAGTCAGTCAGTCAGTCAGTCAGTCAGTCAGTCAGTCAGTCAGTCAGTCAGTCAGTCAGTCAGTCAGTCAGTCAGTCAGTCAGTCAGTCAGTCAGTCAGTCAGTCAGTCAGTCAGTCAGTCAGTCAGTCAGTCAGTCAGTCAGTCAGTCAGTCAGTCAGTCAGTCAGTCAGTCAGTCAGTCAGTCAGTCAGTCAGTCAGTCAGTCAGTCAGTCAGTCAGTCAGTCAGTCAGTCAGTCAGTCAGTCAGTCAGTCAGTCAGTCAGTCAGTCAGTCAGTCAGTCAGTCAGTCAGTCAGTCAGTCAGTCAGTCAGTCAGTCAGTCAGTCAGTCAGTCAGTCAGTCAGTCAGTCAGTCAGTCAGTCAGTCAGTCAGTCAGTCAGTCAGTCAGTCAGTCAGTCAGTCAGTCAGTCAGTCAGTCAGTCAGTCAGTCAGTCAGTCAGTCAGTCAGTCAGTCAGTCAGTCAGTCAGTCAGTCAGTCAGTCAGTCAGTCAGTCAGTCAGTCAGTCAGTCAGTCAGTCAGTCAGTCAGTCAGTCAGTCAGTCAGTCAGTCAGTCAGTCAGTCAGTCAGTCAGTCAGTCAGTCAGTCAGTCAGTCAGTCAGTCAGTCAGTCAGTCAGTCAGTCAGTCAGTCAGTCAGTCAGTCAGTCAGTCAGTCAGTCAGTCGGTCAGTCAGTCAGTCAGTCAGTCAGTCAGTCAGTCAGTCAGTCAGTCAGTCAGTCAGTCAGTCAGTCAGTCAGTCAGTCATTCAGTCATGCCGTCGGTCAGTCCGTCAGTTAGTCATTCAGTCATGCCGTCGGTCATTCAGTCAATCAGCTAATCAGCCAGTCCCCCATTCATCTACAGTAGTTTGTTTTCACCGTGTTATTATGATAACAACAGGATGCCCTAAAAATTTTAGGAGATTTGACAGCGAATCCGTTTCGATTCCATTCTGTAGATCACATCTGAAATTAAGACACCACAAATTTGATTTAAAAGTTGGACGCAAATGTTTTATTCTGAGTGCTTTAACTGAATGAATGCCAAACTGATGCAGTGCAGTGCACGTAAACCATTAGTTTGGCCACCAACGCAGTAGTCGTTTAAATATGATCGATTCTTTGTATCAGTTACCGATATAGCCACTCATTTACTGTTTTGACGTCATGTCGAATATGGTGTATGAATGGACCTTTATTATTGTTTTTATAGAGATCTGAGTTTCAGCATATGTAGGTAGGGCTTTGATGGCAAACATTGTTTACTAACGCATCTGGAATTTGGGGTGCGCCAAAAACCCAATATGTTTTCATCGATAATAACTCGAGTTGGCTGTAAATTTCAGCAGAAACAAATAGCTCTTTTTTCAATAGGTTCCGTCTCAAAACACGATTTTTTTGTTTCGGCTGTTATTATAGGATGGCCGAATAAAATCTAACAACCACATTAGTCGATATAGACAAAGACACTTTCATATGACGAAAACCGAGTTCATAGGTTGTAAAGGATGAATCATGCGGAGTGAAGTTCCTGTACAAAGATTTATGTACATAGAATACATTCTTTTTAACTGTTTTGGTACCTGCTTTAATTAATAGAAACATGTCTAAGCAATCGGAAATGCAGCCTACAAACCGTAATTGATTAATATGTGATATGTAAATTGTCCAATAACCAATGATATAAACTTCTCATGCATTTATATAATGCAACTCCTATGCCCTACATAAATTATTGACGATAATAACCCTACAATAATTCGGAAATTGCCTTTCAAAATTTTCCATAATTTTTGATATGGGTCTCCTGATCACCTCCATTGTCTATTAATATAAACACTTGATGAAGGAACTCATCAGAATAAAAAATATTCTGCTTAGTACCTGATTGGAAATGTTATTCGGCTTTATTAACGACATTGACGTACATACAATAATAAGCTAAGTCAGTTAATGGATTAGACCAGCTACCTGATTGACGTTGGGCAAGATGGCAAGCTTACCGTAGTTTGCAGAATATCGTGTTTTTGCTCTAGCGTGCATGCGTAGACGAATACTCCTTAATCCCGAACTCTGTATACAAGATATTGTCAGGGAAATACTTTTGAAACAAAGGCTATCTGCCAGGTAAAACTATTCGATACCCTCATTGATATAATTAGATACAGTCATAAATTAACTCAATGCTTTCGGTTACTACTTTAACTACTGGTTTACGATGCTTGTTCGAATTCGTGCCATTTCAAGTATTGCCGAGCACTCACTCCAACCAACATCCAGCATTGTTCATCTGGTTTTCCATCCAATTTGATCATATATTTGTCTGCCTGACGTGTGTATGTACAATAGTAAATCAGTCTGTACTCTGTGTGATGGCAGGTTCGGTCACTGGCGGACGAGCAAAACCTGCAAAGGGGGGATATCTCCAAAGAGGGGGTATTGCAGGTATTAGGCCATTTACTTACACATTAAGGAATAAACGCTACTTTTTGAAACCGTCAAAAGAGGCGAGAACTCCACGTTTCCCTCTCCTTTTTGCCTGCTAGTGGGTTCGGTGAAACAGACGAAATCAGTCAGTGGTACCCAACCCACATACATGTAAACTTCCGGCAATGCCCAATTGCAGGTACGATTTTGTTGTGTTGCCTAGAGACCCTTCAGTCCAGTCCGGAAGCCAGTCCTCTCCCATATAGAGCGTTGTCATCACAGGTTTTTCGGTACATTAGTATTGTAGAAAACAGGGTGGCAAAGATCTGAGTGCGTTTCAGGCAGCTTGCATGACTCATTCACATTACATCTACTGTATGTATTTTTTTTATCATTTCATTCAATTTTATCTGCTGTATTTCTTTACCAAACGCATGGGAACAGAAACACCTGCTAAACATAAAAGTGTTATATGGGGACTTAGAATTGGAGGTTATTTATTCATTTGTTTTTCGGATAATGGATCCTAATGCCTGGCCATTAATCAAACTTATGGAACCAATGATCGTGAACGTTTCGCGCTCCATTGTATACTCACGCCGTAAGTTTTATACTGAAGTGTTATATAGGAGTCAAGCCTTATTGAATGTATCACTCACTCACTATTGATTAACGAAATCTTCTCACTCGTTTCTATATAACAAGCATCTCGTCTATATCTGCCCATCATAACTGGCTTGATCTGGTAGGGATCTGGGATGATGTCATTGATGTCCACTCCGATATCGTTGCCAGGTGAAGAGAATGAACAAGTGAACGGGTGATGACAGTGGTGTACACCCAGGGTTGCTTCAACGTACTATATTTTTATTTCTATCATTCTGATGAGTCAAGCCCAAATACATACAAATGAATAAAAACAAGAGCAAAATGTACATACATATTTATCTGACTCATCGATCAATCCTTCTTGATTGCTTTTATACATCATGCCATTGATAATCCTAATCAAACAGAAGCTCAAAGTTATTTGGTCACGTAATTAGTAGTGAAGTTGTGTTACATACAGTATCTGTGTCTAATTCACAGTACCTAATACTATACCGACTTATCGATTAAGGCTTTTACCCATCAAATTATCAGTAAAACCATGAACCTTGACTATATTTGACAGACAAACAAAAATGAAATTTCGATAAGCATTGAACTGAAAGTTCGTTGTGGTGGGATATCGAATAGTGTTCAGAATAAATGAAAGAAACCATAAATCAGCCGATTGCACGTGTACAATGAAATGGGCAGCCCCACGTTACAGCCAGTAACAAAACAAAAACAATCAGCTAATGGTGCGTGCTTGATGCCAAAGTCATTGAAGAGTGGCATACATACAGGAATGCATAATATATACATATGGGTCTTGTATTGGTTATAATAAAAAAACAAATTCGGGTCATGACCATTACATCGTGTTGAATAAGACTTTTCACAATAATGTTCTACGTGATAAAGTTGAAAGTTAGGTTTTGATTATCCCGGAAAGAGGTTTGATTATTCCAGGTATTGAGATCTGGTTCTGGCTATGTCAGAACTGGACTCTGAACTGATTTCCGAATTTCGTATATTCAACTACATATGGAGCCTATAAAAATGTTTGAACGCAAGTTATACTTACCTACTCTGTTGAATTTGGTGAGATTTCCAGTACATTTTCATATTTCACAATAAAAATCTATATATGCATGTAGTACAAAAGAGTCGATGTCAGATTTAAAATTTTCTTCAGAATAGGTGACTCAAAAAAACTCGAACAACTTATTTTATCACTATGGAAAGCATGGAAGAGGACGTCATGATGTATTAAAATCGAGTCAAATGTTTGCAGGTATGTACGTTGTTTATTGACGGCATCTGCACAGATAAAAATGCCTCGAAGCCATCAAACCAACACATGACTGAATCATCCAATATCTAACCGTCTGTCTTTTGTCGGCACCATCGAATGTTTTCGCCATTAAAACTCACTCAAACTCGGTGAAGTTGGCGTCGGAATCATCGGACGATTGTGACGAGTGGTGTGCCATGTTGGGTGATACTCGAACGGACACGTTCCAGGTTGACGGAATGCACATGGCTGACTCCGATCATGTACCACACTCAAACAGATTCTGCACACCACGTGCCGCCGTAAAAACTATAGTCAGGTTGGTGATTGAATGACAGGCTGACTGGCTGACTGACTGACTGACTGATTGAGTGACTGACTGACTGACGCATGATTACAAACCCCACAGATTTTTCGAATTTGGATTTTCTCGAGCAGCATTACTATTCCATGTAAAGTTTTACTGTCTGCGAACCCCCGATAACCTAACGTAAGGCTGGCTTGTCCGAGCGGAGCGAGGACAAGCGCGTTAGGCCCCGCAGGGGAGATTTCAATATTTGTTCCTGCACGTGTTGTAGCATAGGCACTATGTTATAGAAAGCATGCGAGCGTAGCGAGCCAGATATAGTCAGGTCTGTGCAGCTTAGTTGCATCGGCTCAGTAGCACAGCGCAAGAGCGCTTGCCTAGCATGCGAGCGGCCCGGGTTCGTTTCCCAGATTTTTGATAAAAACTGTAAACTTTCGAAAAATCTGTGGGGTCTGTAAAATTGCCTGACTGACCGACTGAGTGACGGACTGACTGACTGACTGACTGACTGACTGACTGATGACTGACTGACTGATGACTGACTGACTGATGACTGACTGACTGACTGATGACTGACTGCCTGAGGCAGAATTACAAAAGCTACCCCTTTTCTCTTTT
>OZ038445.1:18443848-18473848 GCA_964036265.1 Daptonema setosum
ACGGGACACGGGACAAGATTTTTTAGCCGGGACGGGACGGGACGGGACAAGAAATTTCCCGGGACAAAGCGGGACAAAACGGGACAAAAAAGTTTGTCCCGGGACAAAATCGCTTGTCCCGGGATCTTGTCCCGGAACAAAAAGAGTGAAATTCAAGTGAAAAAGACAACCTTCAAACTTGTCTTATGACCAATTAAACAGAAAACACTTCTTAAGTCGCTGAAAATATATTTTTCGATGTTGATATTCGTATTACTACCATTTTTCTTGTTATAACCCTGCTTTTTATGCAATACAGACTTCAAAAACTTTTTTTCTTCACTGATAGACGCTTACTTTATTCGCATTATGTATCGAACTTCTGAGAGAATAGCCATGGTTTGCAAAGAATTTTGAAGTCTGAACCAGATATTTTACGTGTTTCATATGGTAATATGTTGATGATTTTCTTATAAGAAAGAGCACGAAATGAACATATACAGGGTGGGCCAAAAAACGACCACACTTTGATCTGATAAAAAAGTGGCTGTGTAGAATAGAATATTAACAATTGTCGTTTTCACCATATGTTAACAACATATAAACTTAGTTCTATCGAAAATTTCGTTAGGATCGGTTCCGGTATGAGAGAACTGTGCACTTCTGACTGAAAAAGTTGCTCGCTCGTTTTTACAACAGTCATACAAACCCTTATACGATGATTTGTCTCTACGATGAGATTTGTAACTGAAACATGGACTTCTGTTGCTTTGGGCAAATTTTCATTACAGATAACCTTTTCACTTCACTCGATTGTCAAACTATATGCTTTAATATTTAGTATGATTCTAATCATCATAACAAAGGATAAATAAGATGTGTGTCGGATCGGGTTTTGGGTTTCGTTCCGACTCCGAGTGTGAACTAGACAACAATCAACAATCAGCACTCTCATTAGACAGGTTAAGATTATCTTATCACAGGCATATACTGTTTTTATCGATAATAGCACCTAATTTCTTGTGTTGTGTCGGATTATTTTATAAAAATTGCCGGGACAAGCATAATTCTTGTCCCGGGACAGAAATGCTTGTCCCGGAGTAAAATCCGGGAAATTTCGGGACGGGACAAAAAAAATTTTGAACGGGACGGGACGGGACACGGGACAAGATTTTTTAGCCGGGACGGGACGGGACGGGAAAAACACCTGTCCCGTCCCGTCCCGTCCCGTCCCGTCCCGGATTTTGTCCCGGCATGCCGACCCCTAGTTTCTATATTGTACAAACATCTTTGACAATCAATCAGGTTTTTATTTTACGTAAAATACTGACGAAAGGGCACAAAAATCGTAGTGAGATATGCATAAAAAATTAATAAGAGAACTGATTTTCACGTATTACTTTTTGCAAGCTTTCTCAGACTACAATGAATATATGAACAAACGTAAAGTACTGTAATGCTCAGGTACCCGGTATGCCTGACCGCCGTCACGTCAATGTGTTGCATCTTGATGGCTCGTAAGCACTATACGATCGATGTCATATGTGGATGTTACCTGGCGATCACCGTGTGTTCATACCTCAGTACACCCATTACAACCAGCAAACACCAGCCACAATCACACAATAAATCATCCATTTCAATGGAATCAACCCCGATGCTGAGACGATTCACAGAATGGATGGATGAGGATGACGATTTCCTGGACAGGAAACGAAACACGTTCGAAAATCAGGCATTTGATGATGTGCTGGGAGTGGCATGATTTTGCATATGCTGATGTTCATTAAACCCATAAAAATTGTATTATTGTTATAAAGTCATCGTTTTGTTTAATCAAATATCAGACAGTAATAAGTTTATAGAATATTGGTTGATCACCAACAAATGGAAACCTCTAAATTTACAATGAGTTTTCACATAAATTTCATTCACTTTCGTCGGTGTTCTTGCCCCTCCGTTCATCTTTTTCTTCATGTTATGGAAAAGCTTTAATACGAATTATTGTTATTGCGATATCAGTATTGAATAATAGGTCAATCAAATTCAGTTTTGTACACCGTATTGTGGTGTTATCACTGTGATAACGAAAACACGTTCTTAACAATATCATTTTACAATCAACCGGTACTCGTTCTGCTGTGGATTTATCTGTGATTCGAGTTGTGATTTTTTTACCAGTGATATTGTTACCTGTTTTAGACAATTCTTTGTAAGTCAATTTTTTATATTGCAATGTTTGATAAACATTTTACTGTCTTTCTTGTTCATACACGCTAGAAAACATAATCGTCGATCCCATCGTCGTCTTGTATTCCTATGTGTCCTTTGTTATCCCTAAAATATGTATTTCCGTGACTTTTTTGTGTAATGTTTCAACAACTTTGTGAGCTATTTTCTATGTTAGAAAGCTGTTATCAATGAATATATATGCGATTGATGTTTTCACTTGTCCCGAAAACTTTACGTTTCGAAAACCGCATCTGTTACATATTGTACAGGGTGTCCCATTTAAAAATGAACGTTTGTATTTGCCCTAAAAACCGCAATTTTTATTCGATTTCCGAATTTTTTGCGCCAAGTTGTTGACATTTCTTGGAAATTTTGTTTATTTTTTTACTTTAAAAAATCGAAGTCACTAATCGGTGTTTATGGCAAATTTCCTAACACCCCTGTTTTTTGCGTTTTCACATCAGTTAGTTGACGTTTCAATGTGCAGCATGGTAACGCAAGTTCAACATTTTGGTTCTATCGTGACAAATAAAGGTAACTGACTATATTATTAAAGCATGGAAAACGTGAAAACCAAATTTGTGTGAACATAACCTAACCAACTGCTGCCTGCCAGTACCCCTCCTTTGCGCGGCAGCAAACAGCACCGCAGTTCAACATGGCAACCGTTAGTTGATGCTTCAATGAAAAGTCGAACTATTCCAAAGCTTTTTTACAAAATTTTAATCATTTTTTGAGTGAATAACACACACGTTCTAGTTTCTCAGTGATAAAACACGCTAAATTTTACTCGGGTTGCCTACGCGAGCGCGTCCCGGTGGTTGTGGTGTTGAACTGCTGTGTTGTGTGCTGCCGCGCAACGGTGGGTACTGCTAGGCTGCAGTTGGCTATGTTAGGTTCATACGGGTTTAATTTTACTGTTTTCCTTGTTATAATAATGCAATTAGTTACTATATTTGTCTCGACACATAAACCAATGGTTGAACTTGCGTTTGTTATGGTCATGCTGCACATTGAAAAGTCAACTAACTGATATAAAAAGCCAAAAACAGGGATGTTGGGAAATCCGATATAAATACTGATTCATAATTCCGATTTTCAAAAAAAAAAAAAAAAAAAAAAAATTTCCAAGAATTGTCTACAACTTAGCGCAAAAATTTTGTAAATCTATCAAAAACTGCAGTTTTTAGGGCAAATACAAACGTTCATTTTTAAATAGGACACCCTGTACATAAGTGTGTGTATGTACAGGGTGGGGCAAAAGTAACTATACACTTGTTGGAGGCTAATTTCTCAAAAAAATTATATAGAGTGTATATGATGTTATGAGCAATATATACGTTATTATACCTGAAAAAACCCGATTCTGATGTCTATTTGACCGTATCTTGAGTTATTTTCAATTTAAAACAGGATTTTCAGTATTTTCATGGTTTTTTCTTTTTTAACGTCTTTAAGTGACCTCATGGTCTAATCAAAATCCTCAATAAAGGATAAGAAGTGTATAAAACGTTTCACTTGATGTATCTGAATGAGAATCGAATGATTTCAACTTCAGAATATCCCTATGGTTCAAGTTGATACGGATAATGTGGTAAGGCCCGTGTTGAAGATGCCTGAACCAATTTTCGCGGTTTTTGGATTATTGACAAAACAATTCAAGTTAAATGTTTTAATGGACCCTATGGTACTAAAATAAGTGAAAAAACATGAAATATATTGTTTTTAGTTGTTTAAAGCTGAAAAATAAGATTTTTGAATTTTACCATTTTCAGGCTGAAATCAGTTATTTTCGTGGAAAAAGAAGCAATTATACTATTTATTATGCATGAATGTAAACTTACTCTCCTGTTAAACGTTTAAGAATATTTTTCTACATTCTATATTACACACCAACATCAATTTTCGTCAAATAACAGTTGATATTGCGAGATAACTGACAAAAATCACTGAAAAAAACCCGAAAATATGACGAATTTCGAGAAAAAGACGCATAACTCATGAAATAAATTGTTCTAAGTTAAAATAAATAGCAGAATCAAAATTTTCAGGTGTTTTAGCTTCTGTTTGAATTGTTTAATCATATTGATGCAATATAATTTTTTGGAGAAATTTTGCGTCAACAAGTGTATAGTTACTTTTGCCCCTCCCTGTATATCAAACCGGTTTAACCAAAATTTATTCACCAAAATATTAGTTTTTTTCTAGTTTATTGGATATTTGTATAATCGAGTTATTGAATCCCTTTATTTTTGAACACTTACTCACAAAATTTTACTGTACTATAAAACAGTGTTGTTGAACTCAGCGTTGGCTTTTTTAATCGAAATTAGTCGACATCCTCAAATCAATGATATCAATTATCCAGTTCAAATAAATTCACTTGTGGACCGTCGAGTTTTCACCCGGGATGGATTCGTTGACATGAGGTCCTCCTGTATTCCTGAGTTGGTTCCGATCATCTCATAGCCGCTCAATTATTACTTACTTATTTATTTCACTTACACAAACGTACATACTGTAGTGGCAGTCATTCATTTGCAGCTTTTCACGTGCATCAGCATAATGGTTTGAAATACCAAAAATCTGGTAATGATGTTGAGTAAAAAAATGTACTACCTCGTAGCCAGATAGATCCAAACCCAGTAGACAATGTTAAACACGACAAAAGCAGGCAAGAACAGAGTGAGACTGACGTAGTCCCAAGTGGCCGCGAGATCGTCAGATGTCAGTTCCCGTATCTGCATCTTTGATATGAACTGCTGAGCATTCGACTTAGTCAGATGTGCTGTTGAGTTGACACATTTACAACAGTAACAGTGTTGTTGTTGTTGTTGTTGTTGTTGTGGAGATGTTGTTGTTGATGTTTGGTGTTGTTGTTGTTGCTGTAAAGGAGGTATATGCAGTTGAGCCGTCGGCTGTTTTTCCGGCGATAACAATGGGTGAGGTGATTCGCAATGGAGTTGCTCATGCGGATGTTGTTGTTGCTGATTTTGCTGTTGTTGTTGTTGCTGGTGCAAATGTTGTTGTTGAGAACTGTTGTTGTTGTCAATGTGACACATGGATGTAACCGATCCACCGTCTGTTCGTAATGAGACAGGTGAGTTGGGTGCTGCAGCCATGAACGTGCCACCGTTGTTGAACGATGCATCTGAAAATGTCTGGTAACATTCTAGACCATGGAAACTTAACAAATTTGAGTCTATCATGAATGTTAGAGTAAGAGATGGTGATCTCTTATGTTCTCCTTTGTGATCATATTTAAATACGCGCGTTGAGTCCTTAGCAACCAGTTAGAATAGCAGCGGTAGTTATGAAAATCAATTTGACTGTGCTAGCTGGCAGTGGTCTTTTCTAGTCAATCATTGTTTGTTGTGTTGTGTTGAACGCTTGTCACTGGCGCGTGCTGCTGTGCTGTAGTATTGAGACAGCCGGTAGCGTATTTGTTCACAAGTGAGCGTTTAGCACATAAAGAGTGTTTTGTTGTAGATTGTTGTTTAGTCATCTCAGCTTAAGTGTTCTAAGTTAGTATTCCATTCTATTTCTATTAGTAACTCTTCTAACTCATTCTAAATAACTTGTATGTATAATAAAGTAATTGTATGTAGATGGCTTGGTAAAGGTTTAATTATATAATCATATAACAAACCCCTTTCTAGAAACAGCAGGACAGCGGCTTTAAGGAACGGCTACTCACTTATATAATAGGTAATAAACTGGCCTAAACATATAACAGTAATCCGCCCCTTCATTCTGGCGCTCCTGCTGATTTTCAAATCCACCAATTTACCAAGCCATTTTTTTCCTGTTGTGGTATTGAGTCATATTTTTATGATACAGTTATTCGTGAGTCGCGTTGAGATTGAGCAAAAATTGATTCGTATTTGCTATTGAACGTGGAGTTTTTTTTGCGAATACCATAGTGAAAAAAAGTTTCTTGGATGGGCGGATGAGCAATAGAGTTGAGAATTCGCAGTTTTCTGATTTTTACCACGCACCGCTTCCTCCGGTGAGTGACAATCTGCTGTCCCCGGGTAGTGTGTTGCAAGGTGGTGTAAATTGTCAAAAATACGGCGCACCATTACTTGTGGAGGACAATCTGCTGTCTCCAGGTAATGTGATGCAGGCCGAGGTTAATGATTTTCAAGATACAATTGATGGTAATAACTTGAACATGACTGAAGCGGCCTGTAATGTAGAGGTGCCTATCATGCGATCGCAGGCGAAATTTTCTGACGTTCAAGTAAATATTGGTGAGGATAAAATGACTGAAAGTTGGAAGCAAATGTACGCCATCCTTAAGTTGTGTAGTCAGTTGATAGAACGAAGTGAAAAAGCTGATAGGCGTGCGTATGAGCAGATGTTGCGTGCAGGTACGTTTGATAAATTTGATGGTCGAAAATTGTCTGAGTTTAGCTGGTGGTTCAGAAGTTTGTGTAGTAGGCTATCTGAGGCTGACATATTTGACTATGTTAAGGTGGATCATGTGGTTCATTGTTTGTGTGGTGAGGCAAGACGTGAGTTCTTCGAGCAGTTGCCTGATCCTACTTTTGATGAATGTGTGCGTTATTTGTCAGATAAGTACTCGGGAGTACACCGACGTAGTAAGCGTATGAGTGACTTTGAGTCTTGTGGGCAGCGTACAGGTGAGTCTGTCAAAAGTTTCGTGTATAGGCTGAAAGCACTGTGTCCATTTAATTCTGATAACTGTGCTGACTATATACGTGAATGTGCACTGATTGGTAGACTAAAGGATGGACTGCTAAATGTGGATTATAAGAGAATGGTTGCGCGCGCTGATCAGGATTCTAGTATAAAGTTTGATGATGTGGTCAAACAGATTGTTCTGGAAGAGGATATCGATAGAGAGCTTGGCGTGCGTGCCAAAAAGGAGGTGTCAACCAAGAAGCCTGATTGTAAAGTGAAAGACACGTCTGACACTGGTGTGCCTAAACAGTGGTGTACCATTTGTAAGAAAAACACTGATCATGTCAGTTCAGCATGTCCACGCCGTGTACTAGCGTCCAATGATTTACCTATGCCTGCGAACGATAATCAAGTTGGTTTGGTTAGGCACATTGAGTATAGTAACGATACTAAGAGTTTGCTTATGCCTAGTTATAACTGTAATCGAGTTCAGTGTTTCCGTTGTAGTGATTTTGGTCATAAGGCATATCAATGCGTAGCCGATTTTAATGCTGATCAGGATCGAACCGAGCAGCAGAAACATCTTGAGTTTGTGCGCATGATTAGGACAAAGCCTAAGCCAAGAGTCAGAGATACTGATTTGAAACAGGTGTTGGATTCGGTTAAAGTTATTGAGAAGCATCTGGTTGATAGGCAGCAGACTAGTGCTCTGGAGGTTGCTATGCCTGATCGGGTATTGACGGTATCGTATAAACCTGATGTGAGTGTACAGGTTAAGCAAGATGCTGAGTCTAAGAAGCTAGGTAGTAGACTCTGCGCATGGAAGGAAGGTACAGTACAGGACAAAAAGATGTGACCAATTCGCCGAAGCTTCGGAGAGTGTGCGCGAAGCTTCGGCGAATTGGTCACATCTTTTTGTCCTGTACTGTAAGAGAAACCGGGATGGTTTCTACGTTGAGCGTTTCGTTGGTTTTGTTCAGCGTTGTAGTAATTCGGTTAAAAGAAAGAAACGTGGCGAGATCAAGGATGCGGCAGTTAAGGTCGGACACATCACGGAAGCATCTGAGTTCGCTGATACCAACAGGGATTTGACTGGTTGTAATCGGTTAATGTCGATCAATGGTTTAGTGAGTGGTATCGATGAGCCAACGGGCATTGGTGTATTGGGCAGCTAAGTGATCTATTATGATTATGATTCTATACTTATATTTGTGATTCACTAATTAGTTTATATCTGTATTCTCACTAGGTTTTACTAGGTTAGGGTGTATTCATTGTAGCTTATATTTGTATGCTCTATTTATTCTTATACCTATTCTTTAAGTTAGTCTAAGTTAATTGTTGTAGGATATTGCGTAGCGTTAGTCTGATAATGGGTGAATCCGGGAGCTGCGACTACCGAACCGAGAGTCGACCCCCGATGAACGAGGGGAGAAGTAAGAGATGGTGATCTCTTATGTTCTCATTTGTGATCATATTTAAATACGCGCGTTGAGTCCTTAGCAACCAGTTAGAATAGCAGCGGTAGTTATGAAAATAAATTTGACTGTGCTAGCTGGCAGTGGTCTTTTCTAGTCAATCATTGTTTGTTGTGTTGTGTTGAACGCTTGTCACTGGCGCGTGCTGCTGTGCTGTAGTATTGAGACAGCCGGTAGCGTATTTGTTCACAAGTGAGCGTTTAGCACATAAAGAGTGTTTTGTTGTAGATTGTTGTTTAGTCATCTCAGCTTAAGTGTTCTAAGTTAGTATTCCATTCTATTTCTATTAGTAACTCTTCTAACTCATTCTAAATAACTTGTATGTATAATAAAGTAATTGTATGTAGATGGCTTGGTAAAGGTTTAATTATATAATCATATAACAAACCCCTTTCTAGAAACAGCAGGACAGCGGCTTTAAGGAACGGCTACTCACTTATATAATAGGTAATAAACTGGCCTAAACATATAACAGTAATCCGCCCCTTCATTCTTTAGAGTTTTCCGCTTAGCTCATAGTGACTATAAAATAACCATAGTTTGAGTAGTTTTGTGTGACATACTATTATGAGATAACCTGATCGTTTATGTATGGTGCTGATGCTGTGACAGTCGAACGAATGGCACTCGATCGGTGAGCCACAATGGTTGACCAGCAATACTGATTGCTGTAAGGTGATTCAACAATTTATCATTTTAATGATTATAACAAACAATTTCTCCGCAGTTACATATATTTTGTTTTATTTTTATTATTTATAGCCCCTCAATTGATTACGTGAATAAACTACAACTTTTCCAAGCATAAATCTGCATATTCTTGAACAGAAATACTGGTATCCGATATCATCCATAAAACGGCTTATTGGTATTCTGTGTTGAAAAAATGGTTATCTGATTAGCGCAAAGAGGTCACTTCAGAGTAGTAGTACAATAACCTTGCGCGGACTGTCCACACAGTTTCTGTTGATGGCGTTGAGCACATGCTGAGCGGGTGGATGCGTTACTCTGAAACATTACATTATTTTATTAAAAATCAACTTATTTTAAACAATTGTTATGTAGGTTATTTACATAGTGTAGACATTAGGTTAATTGAACGAAGTCTAGAATCATCTATTATGAAGTCACAAACTTCTGAAATTTTCGTATTGTCCGATTTTTGCATCTGACGTGAGCGATTTTTTTTATTTTTAACATTTGTTATTTGTGACCAACTTGTTTCTATTTTCCTGCCTCAATATGTATGAGACGACGGCCAGTTCTGCGAGTGAGAAGAAGAGGAAGCTGATGCATCCAAGCATCCATACGTCCATTGCTTTCACGTATGAAACTGGAGGCTGATTCTTCAAGATGTTGCCTGGAAACGACAAATCTTGTTATACTGATATTATTGTTAAAAGTTTTGATCGAAAATTTGAATTATTTATTCATTACATAATTCCAGAATGGAAAGTACTGAGTTTTAGTGTCGATGTGAAATAATAATTTATCTCGAAAACTTCGAGAGCTTGCCAAAATCAGTTGTGAGTTCAAATTGCACGTGCTTAACTTTCGGAGTAACAATAAACCCTGAGTATATTTTATCTTGGGTCATAAAACAAGGCTCGACTTCTATGTAATAACAAATACAGTAACGTACCAAACTGTAAAGTGATGGCCAGAAAGGCACTGATGGCTAATGTGGATCGGGTGGCCAGCTGATCTCTGGGGTCCATCCAGAAGTTGATCCAAGCCACGAATATGGTCATGTAGGTGGGCACGTACGCTTGCATGATGAAGAAACCACTGCGGCGTTGGAACACAAATGTCGCCTGAATTATTTACTTCAATAAACAGGGTGGGCCAAAAAAACCATACGATTTTGAACGTTAATAACTCGATCTATAAACAACCGATTCAATCGTTTTTGCTCTCATTTGAAAGCCAATACTTCAACCCAAAATCCCTCTAGTTTTAGTTGTGTTTTATGAAGTTGCCCAGAAGTTACAGAAGAAAATTTGAAAAATCGTGTATTTTTTGCGAAAAAGTCATCGAAATGCATGTACAAGTGTGTTTTAAAAACTGTAAGCGGAGTACTTAAGTTTATGAATGAATGAAATACATCAAATAACAACTAGTTAAACCTTGTTGATCGAAGATAAATAAATGGTACACTCGATTTGACCATTTTCCTGAACCACCAAAGCTTGGGCTCAAAGTTAAATTTGTCAATGGCGGCTATGACATTCGCCATGATTTTTTTTTGTCCAAGCACTCAAACATGGTATTCCAAAGTTTCCAAGTTAGAATTGAGCTCAGCAAACTCAATTTCTCTCATTGAACTTTTCAAATTCAGAAATTCGTGGTTTAAAAGGAACATTTTGCTAAACCACAAAATTTCGGTTTTTCTCGTCCAAAAACACGATTTTTGAGGGTTCCTTCTGTAACTTGAGGACCCCTCTATAAAACATGACTAAAATTGAAGGGGTTTTAAGTTAAAGTATTGGCTTTCAAATGAAAACAAGAACGATTGAATCGGTTGTTCATAGCTTGAGTTATTAACGTTCAAAATCGTATGGTTTTTTTGGCCCACCCTGTATATGTAGTCGATGATCAACTTATGCCGAGTAAAATTGCTGTAAAATATAGCTCTAAAAGTTCTGTTTATAGCGATTTTACTCGGCAGAAATTGATCGTCGACTATATGTATCTCCACAATTTATTATGTGAAAAATGTATGTGCTTCCCAGCATTTACAAAGCGCATGGTGGTGCTTACACAGTTGAAATGATCAACAAACAGCCAATCATTGAGGAACTGAAAAATGACAGGTTTCAAGTGATGCAACACTGTTGTTGTGTAACAAAAGTTCACCGTTTACGCATGCCATTATAACTAAATTACACAAATCGTTAACCATGACTCTTGTCTTTGGTCCCTGCTGCAAAAAGTTACCAGATGAACTTTATTAAACAACTTTACTTTGTGTGTTCATCGTACTTTGAAATCTTCGGGTATCTAAACTCTAAAAAAGATACGTAACTTGTTCATAAAAAGACATTTATATTAGAATAGCATGTAACCGTTAGCTGATCCCAGTTGCCATTGGGGTACTCGACTACCTCCTTCTCGGTCTTGGTTAATATCAGGTTAAAGTCGGGTAGATTCGGTCGTTTTACAAGAGTTAAAGGCGCCTCTTCGTACCATTTAAGGCGTACCTGTAGTAACAAATTTAAGATAGTAATTCAGGAGCCCTTCGTAATTTAGTATTTCAGAAAATATACTGAAAACTATCCTAATATCATCCGACAGAATTTCATTCATCTAAAATTTTGAGTAACAGAAAAAATCGTATCTATATAAACAAGTTGGGTAGTGAACGAACCCGCCTCATATTATAGCTGTAACTCTCAAAAACGAGAGTACACGTCTGCACGTCGAATGGAAAGATACGAAGGTCGATGTCGCATGGTGCCTTCACCATCATACGACAATTCTTCCACACCTAAGGATATAAAACAAAATTAATATAGGCTGGTAATCAAAATATTTACATAGCTTTAGCAAACTTTCAAATGAAAGATGTTTTGTTTGAATAATTTAGATTCTACTGACCCGTCCGTCCTCGTACAGAATAAGAAATACGTTTGGATTGGGTGATTCGTGAATGACTGCGGTCTTGGAATTGACGATACACGTGTTGGGTGTCCAGATACGATTGAGATAGTCGAGGTTGAGGGTGATGTTGCGGATACATGATGCACCTTCCATGTTATCGAAACGAAGTCTGTTATATCAGATATAAGGTTATTGTGTATTACAAAAACCAAAACAACATTAACAACAACAACAACAACAACAACAACAACAACAACAACAACAACAACAACAACAACAACAACAACAACAACAACAACAACAACAACAACAACAACAACAACAACAACAACAACAACAACAACAACAACAACAACAACAACAACAACAACAACAACAACAACAACAACAACAACAACAACAACAACAACAACAACAACAACAACAACAACAACAACAACAACAACAACAACAACAACAACAACAACAACAACAACAACAACAACAACAACAACAACAACAACAACAACAACAACAACAACAACAACAACAACAACAACAACAACAACAACAACAACAACAACAACAACAACAACAACAACAACAACAACAACAACAACAACAACAACAACAACAACAACAACAACAACAACAACAACAACAACACACCGTCTGTCAGTCCACATTTCCGAGTACATCATATCGACCACGAACGCGCTCTCAAGTTCGTTGATGGACGGAATGTCATTGATGTGCATCTCGACGTGCGCCGTCGTTCCTGTATTATCAGGTTGACAATGAAACATTACTAGCTTTGGTACTGTAGAACCTGAACCTCCACTAAAACACAGGGGTTGGCGCATCGGGTTCGAGTTTTTATAGCATTGTAATACCTCGATGACAAGCTACAGTATGAAGCCAGCTAGATAATGTTATAATAATTAAGATAGAAATGTTATAAAAATGAGTTCTCAAGAATAGAGTAGGTACACAAATAGATTTTGACTGAAAATCGATCTGTGCAAAACGGAACTGTTTTTGACGGTGATCTTAACAACTTGTTATACGTAATATCCTATTATAGGATAACTAAAAAAAATTCAGTAACTTATGAGTATGACTGAGAATTTGCTATGGCAAGTTGAATTTTGTTACGAAAATAACACAAATTCTATGATATATGGTGAAGCGTACCATAACGGGTTGGGATTGTGTCCTTCTTGTAATCGTAGAACAACCGCTCAAGAATGAGTGAATCCACATCCTCGGCGTGGCAGTCGATCGGCGTGCTGAACCGATCATGGTAACTGAAATACGATAGCCATACTTACTTGCGATACCCGCGTGATGAATCGCAAACAACATCAGATTTAACAAGTTGAAACATTAGATTTAACAAAGTGAAAAATTCGATTTAACAAGGTGAAAAATTTGTTTTAACATGTTAAAACATAGGATTTATCAAGTCGCACAAAACATTAGATTAAGTTAAAACAAATGTGACACTGCCGATCAGGCAATTTTCATTTTCGTGATTTTGCGATTCGTCGCGAAGGTATCATAAATGGGTATGATAAGCGCCAAACACAGTTGATAGTGATTTTCTTAGTGGTAAAGACGCGAGCTTCTATTGTGTAAAGTATTGAGTATCCTGTATCCAGTGTTATGGGTCAACTGGGATGGTAGTATGGTACTGATCGAGCAGTGCATTGTCACGTTATCACAGCTTTGTGTGACACTCTGGATAATGTGTCACTGACCAGAGCCATACCGTCCTCAGGGAACGAGTTGCCAAACACAACCTTACCAACAGACATCAAACACCACAATCTAAATGACTTCGAAATTTACAGAACCAACAATAATAAACTAACGGTAATCTCCTCAATATACCGTATGCATTTACGATCCAACCATAAAAACCATACAGATGGACATTCTGGAAGTTCTTCTGATCATTTGTTAAGTTTGAAATCGGGCATAACTTATTTCTCGAAGTAAAATCTTCTAACGTAATAGTAAAAAATCGCTCTAAAAGTAATACAATAAATAAAGTGGACTAACCTACGGTGTTCCTCGGGCGAGGTAGGTAGCAGGAATCGGGCGTCTCCATGATGAGTGGAAGCTGATTTCTTTGGAGTATCGAAGTTGGCGAGTACTTGGAGTAGCTGGGCATTGAGCAATAGAAACAGTTGGTTCAAATGGATAATCATTGGGTACATACATACGTTCATATTATGCTGCAAAATAAAATTAATATAAATATAAACTATTTGTAAAATTTGTTTTCGAAACTTTATAATCTTAAAAAAAGTTAGCAAGATAACAATGCATTTTTAAATTTCCATGATCTAACTTGTTGCCATATATTTATTTGTTCTTGTTTTTATATGGACAAACGACACACGAAAGTTATGAACAACGAGCACCACATAAAAACGACACTAAAAATGGGTCGCATTTCGCTGAGTACATGAAAACTATAAACAAGATCTGGTAAAAGCATGCCATGTATGCATATAAGTAAATACAGTACGTGCTGTTACAATACAATATATATTGTAATGTCTTCACTACTTCTTCACTAGATTTGTAAATTCCCAGTCGCAAAAAATCTCGAAAAAAATACGTTGATACATCTACATATTTTTAGGTATGGCATCGGAGTGCGTTGACCATTTTACGACCAAGACGCTGCGGAAATGTGCATTTGAACTTGATATTGGCCGAATCTTACTTAATCTATATACTTGACTACCAAATATGCGCCCGCTTTCGATGGCCAAGCCGACGTTCGATTTGGAAACAAATGTCAGTCCTAGACATTCATATTCATATGTATGTACGTACGTATGTATGTATTTTTTAGGTGTATGTATGCAATATGTACATATGTAACTGTATCCATATCTGGTTTGACATCACATCCGGAACCACACATTTGACTTCAAGCAGTACCCACAGAAAGAAACGTTCTATCAGAGATGTTGTTTTTGGCGATGGTCAGCTTGAGGCTCACTTATTTATCACTGAAAATACAATTCACAGAGGAATTGGTAATGATCGGGAAGGAAAAGAAACAAGGCAGTGGTGGTCCAGCATGTTGCCACTGACTGAGTAACTCCTGCTTACTATCTCGAGTTTGATCTGCAGATGTGCAGTTTATCAGGGTGCAGAATTTTTTCATGTTCCAGTGTATGATGAGTTGTTCTCTTTCAAATAATAGTATTTTTTATCATGGTTTTTCAAAGATTTGAACACATCAATGGTTAAGGTGCCATGTCTCGGTTTTGAACCTGACGGGTAACAAAATCCTATATGTGCATTGCTCACTCGTTCATTCTATCGTTCCCAAATTATTCAACAACCATCTTCAAACTCGAGTGTGCCAAATCTGGACAAATTTAATCGCAAAACTATGCAAAACTTGAAACTACATACATACAGAAAACGGTGAGTGGAAAGTTTCTGTTGTAATCAACGCACTAGATAACTAGGTACTGTAGTCACAAAAACACTATCATTGATCCGTGAAAAACTTGTTGAAATCGATTCAAAGAATTTCGGGGTGTTTATAAATTATGCGGACCAAATTCACTAGTCATATTGTTGTTTCTTAATTCAGCTTATCACGATTAACTGACTTGAATGGCATCATAGACTTTGAATGTTCCACAGCAACAACCATGTTGAATGGGATGAATCATGCTTGATGAGTATGTAATGCATGCTCATGAAAATGGTATGTCAGTCGTCATACATCGTCAGCTTTTGTACTACCGCCATTTGGGTTTCATTTTGTTTAAACAAAACCTATTTGTCGCCCAGAGGTAGCATAATTTTAGTTCATGGGAAAGAAATAATAAGTAGTAGAATGTGGGTCGCTTAACCAACCTTTGCGCAATACGAAATCACCATGCCCGAGATATCATTGGGTGTACTCAGAGATCTAACCAAGCCATTTTTACAGCTACATAAAACAACAGCAACAACAACAGCTGAACCTTAAAATTAATAACAAGAGTCGTAAGGTTTATAGTCGGACCCGTATTTCTACAATCACAAAATACGGCAAGGTCAACCTAAAATGTATGTATAATAATGAAAAAGTATGTTTATAAAAAATGAATGTATGAATGTGGGGATGCGAGACATCAACGAATGACCACCAACATAACATTGCTAACAACCACTCAAAACATACCTACCCACCCATCATTAGAATATTTAGGCCAAAGGCACTTGTATTTAAAAAAAGTGTTTGGCAGGAAGTTTATTGAGGAGTCCTGTGAACATAAAGAGGAGATGGTTGACTTTATGAATGATTCAGTGCTCGCATTTGCCGTGGTACATGTCGAATATATAGGACGGGTATGTACGTTCGAAAGTTAAACATCCGTCGCCCCATCCTGCCACTCTCCACGTCCCAGATTGACTTTTACATTCACAGTCATGCCCTTTGAATGATACACTTTACACTTTTATTCATTCAGTTATCGGCGACCACTCCGTTTAACTGTTCATATTGGAGGTTGGGTTGGCGTCTGTGTGACACATGAAAAACCTTGGGACTTCTTCAAAGAGATGTATCTTTTGGTCTTGTTAGGTGACTTTTATAAAATAGCACATCTCTGAATTCACGTGAATTTTTCCCAACGGGAACAAAAAAAGCAGAGTCATTAATTGGAATTGGCGGACACTGAAGACCGGCTGGTTGAGTGTGGCAATGGTGCACATGCACGTATGTATACCATACATACCATACATACCATATGTACCATAATGGATTGGCATGCATTGACACTAATCACGACCATAATCGGGTTATGCCACAACAAGTAATGGCATACTTCAATGCAGCCACTCCCTCTTGTTTTATTTAACGATTTCATTAGTTACTTGACAAATTATATTTTCTCATAAGAAATGTATTATTTTTTTGGCAACGCTGCGAAAAAAGATACATATATACTTACAGCTTTGTAAATTAATCACAAAAGATATTGAAGAGCAAGGTTTATCTGTAATAAAAACAACTTGTGCTGAGAGCCATATTTTCAAGAATTATCGGTATTCACATTTAACAACGTTTTTAGTACACCAGAAAGGGCAGTGGATTAGCCACGTATGTATGGCTTATTTAATGACTAAAGTAAACCCATTTTTAGGTGACTATTAAACGTTAATGGCTCTTTAATTGAAGGAATACAAGGAAGAGCTTTTATGGCACGATTTACATACTTCGTGAAACCACACTTAACCTTGAAATGTCAAATGACAATGCGATTGAAGCTGTTACATGTTATGTATTCAGGCAGTATTCAAAAATGTTAATGGAGACTTAAAGTCTGTATTGTTTACACAGGAGTTGCTTAACAAAAACCGACGCAATGTGATTGTCACGTTAAAGTAGGATAAAGTAAATGAAGAATACGTATTGGTACGAGTAACGGACACTAGTAATGGTGGTACACTCGTCATACAAGTACACGCCCATTTACATTTGAAATATGGTTATATACCAATAATGATAATGACCTTCAATTTGGCCGATTTTAACTTGTCAACAAGTGAACAGGGCAGTTTGTGTGTACGTCCAACAACTTATGAGAAACTCCTGTATTATATCCTGAGGTTCCTATAAAAGGTTTCTTGTTTTCTTTCAAACTTATCTACACTCGTCAAAAAATAAAATGCTTATTGACGTCTCGATGTACTTTCACGAGTTCAACCACCTACTTTTCACGCTGGCAAAGCAGATTTGTCGTAATTCTGAATACAAAGGTTTTTTCAAACCTAACTTCTTGTAAAAATTAGTCAGTTCCATACGTACTTACACACGATAAATGCACACAGTTTTAACATGGTTGATTAGGTTTTGCCACATCAAGAAACAGTTGTTAAAAACAGTTATATTTAGCACAAAAACAAAAAAAGTAAAATAGATTCAAAACACACATGAAAAAGATGATTCAACAAGAACTAGAACTAATTTTTTTAATTCTTAAGTAATTTAAATAGACCATGTAAACAAAACGGAATGTCCGCAATGCTATTCTAACAGAAAAGATATCCGTTAGTGCGCAGAGACACCTGTAGATATAAATGCATTCCGATAGGCATGTACATTTACAGTATGTGCATCAGGCATTGTTTGTCATCCGATGTACGACGGTAAACACACGAAGCACTGCCACCCTTGGATGATAAATAACTGGATCGAACTGAATGTCATAATGCCATTCTTGTCCTACCATTCTCAGATGTCTAAACACACTTCTTTTCGTTCGAGTGCCATGAAGAAGTTTGTCGGTGAAACCGGAAGATAAACAGAAAAATCGCATCAGGAAATCCGAAGAAATCAATTTTTCTTGAAATCTATTATTGGAGCTGTATTATAGCATTACGTCAAATGATACATGTATTATTCTAAACATATCTCAATCTTGATGTTCCATAATCCCGAAATGGGCCAGATTGGTTTGTGTCCATGACCATGGCAAACGAGTGCAACACGCTTCATTGACTGCCACGTCACAATCTGACTATTTAGTATTTGTGGTCACTACAGGTAGGGAAACTTTTCAAAGATGTGGAATCAGATGTTTAGATCCTTTCTCCACACTTCGATGAACGAGTACCACCGAAAAAGCTGTCTGATTTCCCCTTTTTACTGGTCGGATCACTTAACTATCAATGACGTATTATAAAAACGAATGTGTATTCACCAATGTGTCTCTTAATATTTAGAGTGTCGGCTATCTTAAGATAGAAAAGATTAGTGGGTTGGCACTAAAACGAAATGGAACACTGACTTGGCGCCTCTGAACGGAAATAACATGCATACATACAGTACATAGAGTACTGTGATGGGTGTCCCACATGGCACAGTACAGTACATAAGATGATATAAGAAGCTTAACATTTATTCATGACACGGTTCAATTTCAATTATAAAGATAAAATAAAAATCTAAAATTGACCGGTATTCACAACCACAAATCGGATTTCAAAGTATGGCGATATGTTGTTTCAACTCAAATATAAGGCAACTTATTTTGTAGTATACATATGTACATAGAATACTACGTGTTCTGCATACAAAGTAAACGGTTTTAAAGCATCCAATAATCCATCCAAGCGAAGAAACGTCTAAATCAAGAAAACTCATAGTAAACCGTATCTTATTCAGAAACCAGCCATTAATCGTGAATCGCAAACTAAACAAATAAAACCCCTGATTGGATTGCACAAACCAGCTAAACAAGTAGGCCAGACTTGTCCCAAATGTCACGCTCGACTATAAATTATTGTTGATAGATTGATGGTCAGACACTGGTCAGTAGTGTCTTGCTTTCAATGACTTTGAATTTAATAAGTACTCAGTATAAGTAATAAGGTATATTGCTCATGTTTTGCTATGCAAAATTTATTAAGAATACCTATTCCGATATTGAAGTCACGGATTAATTGTACTCTGACTGCTTCAGAGATTGTATGTATTACTCTTAATCAATTCAAGTTTCGAATAAGGTTTCTAACGTAAAAAGATAACAGTATAAAAGATGAAATATCTAAGTTAAAAGACTCCACAACTTTATTTACTTAATTTTATGTTAATTTCAAGATTTTAAATCCTGTATGCAACTGTCAGGGAGGTCAGGGAAGGAATAATCTCACTCATGATTTTTCCTGGTTGTAAAACCGATTCGACCTTTTTGCATAATCAACCATGAGCAGTATATGTTTCATATTTATCTAATATCGCATTATCTTCTACTATCTGCGTATACTATGCTATCTTTAGTATAATACTTGTAAATATCAAGTATATGTACGTTTTTCAAAAAAAACAGCTAATCATTTTTGCAAAAATTAGCCTGAAAAACGTCGGTCGCATATCTGACTGAACGGGGTGACCGTGTCTCGTCTTCGGAGGGTTCTTCAGAGGGCCGTCACCCCTCCTCTCATTTGCATAGAGTACCAAATTAAATTTGTTGTGACCCCAGTTGCATCGAAGTGACACATTTTTCAGTAGTGCAAATTCTCTTAGTACATACTAGCTGTAAAGTGCCAGGCCTTTTTGGGGAACACAGGATAGGGCACGACGGAACAAATTGGTCGACCGATAACTGGTATATACAATGTATGTGCAAAACCAATTGTATGGTCGTATCAAAAACATAACTACATCCGTTACAGCCGTTCCCTACATTATTATCGTATAGGACATTATGTCAGCCGACCAAAACCCAGACTATTATATAGGCCTCGTAATTGGTTATAAGAAAATCCAAAACGTGGCGCAGAAAAATCCTTACTTGAGAATGCGGTTCGGGACTTGAGTATCTGGTTCTAAGAATTTTTTTAAAACGTGACACAGAAAGTTCATTGCTTGAGAATTCGGTTCTGACCTTGAGAATTTATTTCTGGCCATGACATGGGTTCTCGCAGTTTTAAACCATTTCTTATAATCAATTATGAGGCCTATAAAGCAATAAGAAGGATAGCTGATGATAGCATGAAGCCCACACACATGGAACCAATAGAAAGTGTCACGTTCTGATGAGTTATTGTGGGGCACACGTTAACTCAAATCAAACAACTCAACGTTAACTCATGTCAGCTTCTATTAGGTTTTTTGGATAGAACAATCCACGTGTTTCTTGTTTCAGCGTGAAAACTGACTGAGCCGTTGGGGGTGTTTTGGTTCAACTCAATTCATTTTTTATGGAAAATACTTTGTCTACCGTTTATTTATTATTTTTTCAGAGCGTGCCACAAAAGTGTTTGATAAAAGTGAATATCAGAGTGGTTAGCACAAACGGGATGTAGGCCTGTGACGTGCGTGCCATGCGTAACTGGCAAATTACTGCGCGTAATCGAATTCTTATAAAACACAATGCACCAAGAAAATGTATTTCCTTGCCTTTTTCAGTTGCCTGGTGTCGTTAAATATTTGCTTGTCATTTGCCTCCAGTCGTTAAATTAAATTCTTTAACAACCATTAAAGAATAAAAATGATAATTTTTTATCAAATACAAATCTGAAATGAGATTGAAGGAAAGAGTACAAACATGAGTTTATGAACTGAAGCTATTATATGTTGGTTTTTATCAGCATTAATCAAGTCAAAGTCATCAACTGCCAAAGCTTCTGAACGGGCACCTCGAACATGTCCTTGTCCAGCAACACACTCAGTTCGCACATTCGCTTATGATAATCGTGATCAAACCCAAAACACCACTCAAATATGCCAGCTACTTCGTCGGCGTATGTCTGCAAAGTGAATTGCTACAACAACAGACAGCAACAACAACAACAACAACAACAACAACAACAACAACAACAACAACAACAACAACAACAACAACAACAACAACAACAACAACAACAACAACAACAACAACAACAACAACAACAACAACAACAACAACAACAACAACAACAACAACAACAACAACAACAACAACAACAACAACAACAACAACAACAACAACAACAACAATAACAACAACAACAACATCAACAACATCATCATCATGCCTAACCTTTGCCAGCTTACGATCGCCTCTTACGATCAGACTTCGCATAAGGTGCAGAATTTGGTAGCCACGGTGACGATGGTTGCGTGGAAGCAACCTATTAAAAGCTTTTTTGTAAGTTTTATTTTTAATAGAAAAGCTGGTGTTTTTGATTATGTTACATATGATCGACCAACTTTTTATACATGTCATAAACCAAACGATGATTTTCCGGATTACTGTACGCATCGTCGGGAAAATGCTGTATGTAACAGGAAAGCAGTCGGATACGATACAGATTATGTCTGCAAGAAAACATTTGAATACATTTGGTTTGCTGAAAAAGTAACAGATTCATAAAAAAAGTGCAAAATTAACTTGAACAATAATTTTTCAGCCTGTGCCATCTGCGAAACGATCACTGAAAGACATGTCGGATCGGATGGTGTCAGCTTGAGTGGTTGGGATCGCATCACGGTTATCGCCTCAAGTTGAACAAAAAAAGCTATGAACATATTAAGAACATGAATATGATGAGCATAATAAGAACATAATTAAAATTCATAAGTGTCACAGCTTTTTTTAATATTATACATAGAATCGGATCTAAAAATGTTCAGCGGTTAATGTAAACCTGTTGCACGCGTTCAGTACTGAGTGTATTGTTACATTCGGCACACTTCATCTCACATGGAATGGTAGTCTCTGTAGCAGGAATCGGATGGTCACATTTGGGATTGGCACAACTGAGTGCAGTACTGAACGATGATTCGTCGGTTTCGCATCGTGTACATGCACACGTGAAGTACCTTAATGCAAAACTAATGAGTGAGTGAGTGAGTGAGTGAGTGAGTCAGTGAGACAGTGATTGATAACAAAACAAACCAATTACTCCATAAATATTTATGGCGCAGGAATTTTGAGTAAGATACTTCTACGTATGAGAAGTGAGTATTATCAATGTCAAAAAGATCGACATCTGGGTCCAGAGCCCTGAGAGTGGCCGTGAAGCCATCGTATGTGAGAGCAGCGTTGGGATAACAACTGTGATCATACGCTGATACACCTGAAAACAGATTTATGTAAAACAACAACAACAACAACAACAACAACAACAACAACAACAACAACAACAACAACAACAACAACAACAACAACAACAACAACCAGAACCTCTTACCCAGATCCAATGCAGTACCGATGTCACCTCCGATCATATTCCCAACAGAATGACTATTCACCCACAGTCGTCCAAACATCTCCAGAAAATCATCTTTCGACGGCATTTCACATTCCGTTGGTCCGTTTTCGATAAATGATTTTGTTTTTTCGTATATCTGAAACTGGACTTAGTGGCAAATACAAACTACCCATCTTTTCATTAAGGCACGTCTGCTCACCTTTTCAAACATTGCCCACTTGTCCTCATCTTTGCGTATATCATCCGAATGTGACATTAAGTCATCCCACTTTCTGTCCTTCTCCACCAGACGTGATAACGATCCATCAGTGTCACGTGACAACGCTGTAACCCGACTGCAATATGAAAACGTTTAAACCACGTAAAAAAGTTTGATTGGCATCAAAATTATTGGCAAATTCACATAAAATGTGCTATAATTCAATGACTTTATTGCTTTGTATGTTATTATTTTTATCTCTATGATATTGGCAAACCAACCTGACAATTCTCGCCATAATCAGCACATCGGTGAGTGGCAGCTTCGGGAATGATTTCTGTAGTCGAGCACACTCGAGTTGATGGTGCGACGACCAGGCTGACTTCTGACAGTCCAGTGAACAGTACCTGGTGAGCGACTAGGTTAGTGAGTGAGTGAGTGAGTGAGTGAGTGAGTGAGTGAGTGAGTGAGTGAGTGAGTGAGTGAGTGAGTGAGTGAGTGAGTGAGTGAGTGAGTGAGTGAGTGAGTGAGTGAGTGAGTGAGTGAGTGAGTGAGTGAGTGAGTGAGTGGTTGAGTGAGTGAGTGAGTGAGTGAGTGAGTGAGTGAGTGAGTGAGTGAGTGAGTGAGTGAGTGAGTGAGTGAGTGAGTGAGTGAGTGAGAGCGTGAGTGAGTGAGTGAGTGAGTGAGTGAGCGAGTGAGTGAGTGAGTGAGTGAGTGAGTGAGTGAGTGAGTGAGTGAGTGAGTGAGTGAGTGAGTGAGTGAGTGAGTGAGTGAGTGAGTGAGTGAGTGATTGAGTGAGTCAACCTTGGAAAGGAGCACGCGCTGCACACACGGACATCGTTCTCGGGCAACGGGCGCATGCAGTGTGAACAGTAATAACCTACCTGGGCATTGCTCACCATGTGCACGAACGGCTGATCAAACACTCGCAAACGAGCTTTCTCTTTCTTCATTGCTACTGAAATTGCAACAATCCAATACGAATTTGACAACTTTTGTATGATTCGAGTTAAATTGGTTGTGTTTAGAACTAGGTCTTAGGTATTCAAATCCTAATAAGATATAATGATATGTTTTTGCGAATATGAAACATCAACTTACTAAGCGGTGTAACATTGGCGCAACCTGTTGTGGAATGCGCCACGGTGCTGTAACAACGCGCATTCAGTGGCGTACGAGTTAATGACCTCAGGGAATAAAAAATATATTTTACGTGTTAGTAATTATTTACAAAGTTATTTTATCTACAATGATTGCAACAATAATACTAAAGGTTTCAATACATTGAATGATTGTAACTGTGGCCCATTCGCTGTTGAGCGTGACAATGCAGCAGCCACATACCCTGCGTTACAAACGAATACCCTGTGTTATGCATAACACTGCGGCACTCAAGCAGCACCCCGAGCGCAACGTCTCACCCTCCCTTTCCCCGGCACTCAACTTATGCCAACACCACTAATCGTTATTCACAAGTATTCAATTATTTTAAAATACAAAAGTTTTTCACATCTGTTCAAAAATTACCCTTAATGTTTCTCAAAACTGTTAAACAAGTTCAAGAGAAAATTTCACTACCGCGTTTGCTCATCACATTAATGAATGTTTTATGTGGATGTGATATTGTGATTTTGCAATTTTGAGAGTGTGTAAATCACGATGTTGCACCCGACGCAGCCACCATCGATTCAGTGCCTCTCAACATCCCAACTCGGGCTGTCACACTGCCAAACTAATCCATTCCATATTCATCTCATAATTAACACATCATATGTTATATTACATAGCTTAATCGTATTTCATTGTTTTGCTTAATTATGAAAACAAAGGAGGTATATACGAATTTTGATGGAAGAGTCAGAATTAGAGAAAAGAAATTGAAGTACCTGCTGTAAGTACAGCTATAAAAAGTTTATGCACCAGTTTATACACATTTCATCATGCTAAGCTGAAGCTGTCAATCATTTGATTTAACGTGATCTGGTCATGTTTTGAAAAAAATGCGTATGCTCATAAGTCATAACGCTTCAATTTCCGCACTTAAATCTGTTCAAACACATGTTAAAGTCATTCGTTTAAATATGTATGTTTGGTTGGGGTCGGACCATATTAATGGCAGACATATTTTTGTGTAACATATGCTGTTTATCATAACGTTTTGGCACGTGTCTTGCTCTAAACCGCAAACTTTTTCCCGCAGAATGTTAATCATTTTAATGACGTATGTTTTTTCTATAAGTTGGATTGATATGTATGTACTTATCTCTGAACTGCAGAACATATTTCATTCTCGATTTTTGATCAATGTTAAAAATAACGAGTTGTTGCGTTCATCTGAAAAATTGATTATCTCACTAATTGATGCGATGACAATGCATTTTCTCAAAACTCTCAATGTTCACTCTTTTTTTGAAGAAAACGCGTTTATATAATTTTCGAATCAACCGTCAATTGGCCGCCAAATCGCTGCTAAGATGTCGGCTTGCTCAAAGTTCAAGTACTTGCTCATTGAACGCCCATCAAGTATGGAGTGGTACAATACCAGTTTTGTGTCAGTAAGACGACAGCCAGTCAGATATCGGGACCTTTATCTATGAGTCACTAGCGGACAAGAGAAGAACGGCCCAGTGGAATTCTCCCCTCTTTGGTATTTTCAAAGGTAGTATGTGTTCTTCAAGGTTTCATCTTCAAGATAGAAAATCCTGAAAACCAGGAATTCCCCTGTTTGAAAAAAATCCTCTCCGTTTCGTGGATGGGCTCGTCCGCCATTACTATGAGTCACACTCAAATCGCGGACCAAACCAATAACAACAGTGGCATTTATCTTCCCCCCGGATTAATTGCTTTTAAAATAAGGTGTATCTTCAAGAGGTAAAGGTTATTAACCTCAAAACTTCATATGAAAAAAAAACAAAATTCTCCGGTAGTGAGATTGACGGTCACCCGTTTGCACTGATTGGCATGTCACACAAACAGTGACGTTCACGGTGGGCCAATACTGACAGCGCCGCCTTTATGTTTAGACTTTTTGCTGACTTATATTTATTGTATTATTGTTGGCTTATACATAATGTGCACCATTGTTTGGATACAACCCTGTCTCGTTCAAACCTTTTACTGGTAATCGTGGTTTAACAAACATTGATGGTTTGAACTATTTCTGGTTTACTAATACATATCATAGTGAAAATAAACAGTTAGCCTATTGCAGTTCAACCATTGAAAAAAGAAAGCATGTATCCTTGAGGCTGAGACTGTATTTAATTTCATCATACAGTACTTCTATTATATCGTACATTGTATTCCAATTCATTGCTCGAAATACTTTTGTAAGACAGTAGTATTTATGCTGAACCTAAAGTGCTTCATCAATGTCAGGTGCATTATTTGGTCGTGTTAGTCCACCAGCCAGCAGTGGTAATACGACACGAATTGGGTTCATTCCAGCATTTCCTGGCGCCGCTGAGCACTAGTGGACGAGAAGGAGTATAAAAGTGTGATTCCCCACCCCTCTTTGGCGATTGCAGATATAGAGTTTGTTCCACTTAAAATGGCGTAATTTCTGCCCATTCCCATGGCCTTATTTTTTTAAACTTTACATTCCCTTCAGGGGTTTGGCATGTCCGCCAGTCCCAGTGAGGCAAATTAGTCCAAGCGTATAATACCGGTATAACCGTATTCGTAAACTATCTATCGTCTGTATGTACTGTATTCCGTAAGCATGTGTCCAAATCGACGTGTTCCTTGTAGTAATCCATGTGTATAGTACGACTCAACTCCACTCTAATTTGCTTCGTTATACGCAAAGGTGAAACCATTGTTTACAGACTGACTGTACGGTTTTGATGTGACTAACAGTTCATGTACAGTAATGTACATCTGAATTGAGACAACGCATCTGTATGGTTGGTAGCATTATTTTTTATTCCAACTAACTGCTAAAGATATATATCTTCGTAGATAAATCCCCGTATGCATTTGATCAAGCAAATGATAAACCAAACTAAATACAGTATATTTGTCGCCAGTCTAGTCTAGTGCGTGGGGCGCCAGCATCGAAAACTGGTGATCCTAGGTTTGAAACCTGACTTGATCAAGACGCGTTACTCTGGGGTTTCTGCCTGTGCCCGTCAATTTATTCATCCTCTATGGCCTCTACGAAAACCTTCTGAATGATATTAGTGTGCCCTGTTGGCTTTAGTAATAAAGAAATCCCAGAAAAATTCTCTTAACTTATTATTCTACGTTAAACCCACAATTCTCGTTCAAGCAAATGCAGATCTGTGAAAAGGCAAAGATATCGTTCCAAGTCACGCTAACATACGATTATAGTGTTCACTGCGGCCGTGGTACAATTGGTAGTTGTAAATCTTGGTTCGTAGCGCCAACACAAAGCCAACCACCGTTTTGTGGTGTTTGGTAGACATTCACCCTTATATGCACACTGGTCGAACAGTAGTCACGTTGATTTGTATGAAAACTAGAATACATACATGTTGATTATACCTTAGTACTGACTGACTGGCGAATATTATTTCTTTTTTTCTGGTCTGCATGTGGAAAATATTCGTTTATAACGGCATTATGTATCTGTTTATAAGATAGCATTCGTCATGATTATGTACATGTCCTGTTCTGGTTAGCACAGGCTTTTTTGTCTGCCAAGATTGTATGTATATTTGGTATCCGTCAATATTGACGAAGCAGACATACTGAATGTACATAGGTACCGTAGGGCGCTATTTTCAGAGGAGCATACTTATCAAGACTGTCCTTCATAAAATCCTAATGATCAACATAGATGCCTACTGCCATAGAACAACTGCTGCTTCATTCATTGATTTTTTACATGCTAAATTCACATATTCTACTGCCGTAATTCTGTTTGGCCATTACAGTATCAAACTTTATTCTAGTTATAAATTATACTAGCTAAATGGTAAAACAAGTTTTTGTGCAACACGAAGTGTCATCGTACATTACTACATGTACGATTATGTGGATTTCCATGTAAGATAGCTCAATTCAGTGACTGTTTGTTTATGTTTTCTTGTGCGATTCTTCTGCCAGATACCAACGCACTGGTTTATCAACATCGAGTCATGGACTTGAATCCCAGTGGTAAACATTAATCAGCGAGTAACCCACGGATGATCTGTTTTTTTTGGATATCAACACTGAATCACTGGCAGTGACAGTCTCTGTTGTGTCAGCCTGTGAAATTTGAGTACTAAATAATCCATCATATTCATACTTGCAAAAAATGAATATGTGCCAAAGCAACATGGCTCTAATATCGGTGCACCCTGTATTGAGTTTGTTGTCAACATGGTGGCCTAAATCAGAGGGCGTCACGCACCATGGTCTGGTCACCCACTGACGGACGAGCAAGGCGAATCTTTACAAAAAAGGGAATTAGTAAAGATCATGCCTTTTTACCTACCTCTTAAGGAACAAACTCTAGATTTTGAAACCGGCAAAATGGGGTAATTCCAGTTTTCCCTCGCCTTCTCGTCCGCTAGTGTGATCAGATTGCCTGGTCACTGATGTAAGGGTCTAACCCAACGTCATCAATAAGATCATAAGGCTCTCTTATGTGCCACCATTTATCAATTCGCCGACTCGCGTGTCACACAGTCATGTTTTTTTTCAAGCTGGTTTCGAAGATGGTTACTTTTGGTCTCCCAGACGGCGAGTTGCGGAAGGCAAAGGGTTTGTCGTAGAGTGGTGACAGTTAGCCCTGATCAGCTGATACGGTATTGCTTCAGGATCAGGGGTCGTGTTGTCGAACATGTGGATTATTAAGTTTATTGTTTTATCTTTATAATTAGATCCTTACAAGATAAGTATTTATAACGGATATTTGTAACCTGATAACTTTTGGTATCACAGACGGACAGTTGCGGAAGGGAAGGGTTTAGGCGTACGGTGGTGACAGTTACCCCTGATCAGCTGATATGTTACTGTCAAGGGAGTTATAACTGATCGATGTAGCCGAACTTGTGATCTGATGAGTTTGGCTATTTGATAAATATCTGATGGTATCATTATACTATATTCTGTTATATTAATTTTATAAATTTCTGATGGCCTGATCCTACGCAATTAAGAGACTAAAATAACATATATTTGTATCATATTAACGATACGAGTTACTGACTTGATCAGAATCAGTCAGTGCATTTGTTGAAGTTGTCTTTTATTCTGATTGCTGGTTGTGGGCCTTTATCACCATAACCAGACGTCCCTTGACACCAGACTTGGTGCTCTCCGGATTGTCGTTGAAGTAATCGAGTGCAGACTGTTGCATCAGGTCTTAAAAAAACCACTCGTATTTCAGCTCATATGTCCATCACAAACTCTGCTAATACTTTCAGTTAGTAATCAGCGTTCTGTAGACAGACCTGTTTTGGTTGAATTTATCTCACAATTACGTCTGTTGCGTAAAAAACTACGAAACTTAGATCTGATTTGAAGGTGGCTGTGTAGAATACTAACAGGTTAAGTAAATATTTATTGGACACAGCCACGTCTAAGTCAGATCAAAGTATTGTTGTTGTTATGGCGCAACCCTGTATATACCTTACATATGTACATATGTGTAGAGTTTATTCTGGACAATGCAGATTTTCAGTTGTTGTCTCACAGAAGCATAATGATGGACTATTGGACATACGCGTTGATGTTGTAGTCGTTATGTGCCACCAACCAAGTCCATCTGGGTCTCTGATACGCCCGGCAATCATGCCATTTCGGGCATCACAAATGAGTCGGCAAACACGGACGCGTCGCGCCATCACAAACCCAAAAACGGTGCTGCCAATTTATGGCACCAATCTGTTCATCGTTTCACATCCGAAATCGTAAATGTTAAGCTACTTATAGCCGGGTTGCCGGAAAATAACATGTTGCATAAAGCACATTACATCCAAAAAATAATTAAAAAAAATATCTTTAATCTCATAGTTCACGCTTTCTTTATTACAGTAACTCGCTTGGCGCTGAACATGATTAAACTATAAATTTTTTGTCATTTATGCCTGGAAATTTATATTCATAATTTCCGAATGAAAATTTACATGGTAGCTTAAAAAAATATGAACACTTTGATTGCGACTACTTATAAATAATGCATATATATGGAGAATATGTAGCTACTGT
>OZ038445.1:18478848-18511348 GCA_964036265.1 Daptonema setosum
GAATAATAAATCATTAAATTAGTGTTATGACCCAGCACCGTTGCAATCGACAACTGGGCGGATGACTGTATCAATCTTAAATGAGATATTTCATAAAATTAATATGGTTTCTTAACTTTGTCATAGACACTCTTGTCATGTTGAAATTTGATGATTCAAAAAAATAACCCAGAGTAAAAAATAAGTTTTAGTTTCAACGAGCAATGATTCGCTACGAGCATGGATCACCATCACAATAATGCGAGTCAACGCCATCAACGTTCAACTCGTTTTTTCTGTAACACGCATTCACAGTAAAACTCCTGATCTGAAAGCTCAAAGTTATATAAGTGATTTATGTTAATTAGGTGAATGTGTATTTAGTGTTGTATTGCTTGAAACATTACGTATAAACAAAATGTATTGGTCGACTGCATTATCGTAAATCCTCAGTATAAATGCTGGATCGGCTGGTAAACCGGTTGATGTGAATGCGAACCGTGTGAGTGTTATCCGTGTCCGTGTTACGGCGGGTGAAATAACGCATACCAAAATATGTTTTTCCGAAGCTTGATAACCTGTCAAATCACAAAGAATTATCAGAAATAAAAATATATAGTTTAACATGATGTACAGATATATCGAATCCACAACCGTACTCTTTACGTATGTACATACCTGACGCAATCCGCCATAAAACTATTATCATATCCATGCGTGTAATGTTGTGAATGTGTGTGACAGTGTTGCGTTTTTGTGCATTTTGTGTGTACGAATTTTCGGTCATTCAACAAAATTTTACGACCTTGAAAAGTTGAATAGCCTGAAAAGGCCATCCATAACTCTGAAGCTGATACATCAAACAACGGCATTGTTGTGCTATTATAATTGAGGAATGTTAAATGCTTATCGCTGTCTTCGTCTGATTCATTGCCTGCATTTGAATTAAAATGCGAAATATGGGAATATTTTATCATAAAGTCAAACCACATCTATTCGTCATAAACGTGATAATTTAGATGTCTTTTTTGATTCGTGATCCTCATACATCGTTAAACCTAAAATTGCAGATGACCAAACAAAACAATAAAGTTGTTTCGGTAGGAGCCAAACAATTAACGGGATCCCCAGTGCACATAGTAATATCGCCTGAACGCACTCTGCTCTTTTCATCACCATTCACTAAATATAAGTCTTGCAGTGTATTCCTGAGAAATCACTGTACTTACCCTGTTACCTACAAGCTGAAAACTACCAGGTATTGTACATACCAACGCTGTCCATTGATTGTTGTTGTTGTTGTTGTTGTTGTTGTTGTTGTTGTTGTTGTTGTTGTTGTTGTTGTTGTTGTTGTTGTTGTTGTTGTTGTTGTTGTTGTTGTTGTTGTTGTTGTTGTTGTTGTTGCTGTTGTTGTTGTTGTTGTTATTGCTGTTGTTGTTGTTGTTGTTGTTGTTGTTGTTGTTGTTGTTGTTGTTGTTGTTGTTGTTGTTGTTGTTGTTGTTGTTGTTGTTGTTGTTGTTGTTGTTGTTGTTGTTGTTGTTGTTCTTGTTGTTTTTGTTGTTGTTGTTGTTTTTGTTGTTGTTGTTGTTGTTGTTTTTGTTGTTGTTGTTGTTGTTGTTGTTGTTGTTGTTGTTGTTGTTGTTGTTGTTGTTGTTGTTGTTGTTGTTTTTGTTGTTGTTGTTGTTTTTGTTGTTGTTGTTGTTGTTGTTGTTGTTGTTGTTTTTGTTGTTGTTGTTGTTGTTGTTGTTGTTGTTGTTGTTGTTGTTGTTGTTGTTATTGTTGTTGTTGTTTTGTTGTTGATGTTGTTGTTGTTTTTATTCTTGTGTCACAAGTGTCATTATTGTAGTCCGGACCTGTTTTACTGTAAACCGTTCTGTGGTGTTCTGCGAGACTACAATGATCAACAAGAAGTGGCGATCGGACTTCGATCAAGCGACTGCGCACAAACCATCATTGACCAGTCATGGAAAAAACACAGGTTGTTGTTGTTGTTGTTGTTGTTACATATGTACTTAACTATGAAAAACATAATTTGTGTAGTTTCATCGTGTTTGCGTATCCAATCACGTCTACTACCGGTGACACACCCGAGTATTTCTGGCGCAGTCTCGGGCAGCAGCAGTCCAAGCAGCAGATCAAGTTGATCACACAACGACTGCAGGCTCACACCCTTGATGTACAGTTCCAGTACTTGCCAAAACGTTAGATAATTTTGCTAAAACATTTTAATTAAAAATAATATGACTTTTAAATGAAATAATAATACAAATATAAGTAATTAAATGATAAAAATATAAATGAGAAAACAATTCAGATGAAACACGATCAGCCGAAGTTCAAACGTGGCGGGCTGGAACGCACGACACATCAGTGGGAACGGATATGCAGCTCAACACTCTCCATAACGTACCGCAGCAGGTTTCAATTATTTGATATTTTGCGTTCCAATATTGCATTTTAAAAATTTTCAAGTCATATTGGCAAGTCAATGTTTCAGCTCAGTCATTCAGATGGGCTGATGGGTCTCCGAGACGATCAGGTGTACCAGGACATGGATGTTATGCCTACCAGTCAAGTTAGGCTTGTAAATCATATGCTATTTGTAGGATTGCAGGTTTTTATACATAACTTTCGTTAGACTTGGTTTTCAACCGTTGATTCAACTCGATTAACCTTGTTTCTACATAGTTAGCATGCGAAAAATCATTGTATTTTCAGATGGTACTTGACCATAGCTGTCATCACTTGGATGGTGTTTGTCAGAATCCAATATGTCCAAACTTCGGCAAGATCTGCTACAAGAAAATTTCGTTCGAGTCGAATACTCATGGCAAATTGATATGTCACAGAGCGATGAATTTGAACGAAAGCTGGCAAACTTGCGATGACCCAAGTCATAAACCGTCTGGTTACAAAACCGTCGTTGTACCAGAAAACTTGAATCACGGCAAAGGTCTGACACGCACCAAGACCACGTATCCAAATAGGGCCAACCATGATCAAGATCAATGTATGACATGTCACAACAAAACTTGTCACAACAAAACATGTCACAACAATACATGTCACACCAGTACATGTCCAACATCCGATCATGTCACGAATGGACATATGACATCGAAATCGTTGGTGACGTTGAGTACTGACACTGACTACCGTGATCAACCGATCTACATCAACGATTACAACAGCAGCTCAACCAGAAAGCTGACTCAACTTACTGGTTATTCATCTCGTTTTTATCTTTATTGCTTTTATCTTTGTTTCATCTTAAGCTTATTCATTTTAACTATTTACATACCTACATACTTGCATAAAAATCATTTCATTGATGCCATGTTTTTATTATTTAATATAAATATTTGATTTACTGTTCAACTATCTAAAAATGCATTACTTAATGAGACCTTTTCAGGACACAAGATGGAGAGAAAGTATCGAACTTCACGTGAGGCAAGTAAAGAATCAAACAGAACTTTGGATATGAGCACGACGGGGATACTAAAACACCATAGTGACGGTGAAATTTGTTGGTTTATCAAAAACATAATATGCAGCAGTACAATGAATGTTGAGAGCCCAGTTTATGACAAACAGATAATCTTCAGTTGAGTGAAATCTTTATTTTGCGCAGATGGTGAACGAACCGCCAGCAACAACACACAAAACTTGGGCAGAATCTCTCAAGCCATTCGATCTGAATACAAGAAGTATAGTGGTTGGCTCCAGAAGTTTTTAGATTCGCAAGTTGTTTCTAACTTTTCAATAAAAAATACTCGCTACACATTATACTGTGAATAGTTTCAGCATCACCAACAAAGGAACCAGCTTCGACTACCCTTAAATACGGTGAAATGCCTGCAGCCACGGAGAGTCAATGGTCTGAAACGGGCAGATACAATGTACCCTTGGCTAAAGGTATATTCAAGTGTCAATGTCATGCAAAAGTTTTCCACTTACTGTGATTATAAGCTAGATGTTGTAGAGTATATTGTACGTTTGCAGTGTACACTGGTTACACGAACAACAGCTATGTGGATGATGAGCAGAGGACATACGGACAAATCATAAAGAACAATCGATACGTAAAGGTTTACCATTTTATATAACAATAAAAAATCAAACTACAAAATTTCATCCTTATAAATGGAAACCCATCAGCTGGCAGTTGATATTGTGTGCAAGTTCCTTATTGATTCAGCCGGTGGAACAGCGAACCCGAGCAAGGCGGCCCAACCAAACATCGCATGATAAAACTCAGGCCAACGCGATGCTTACCTTAGAACAGACACACAACCTGCCAGTGCCACATAATCGCTCCGTAATCATTGAATCCACAAAACAAAGTCTACCGGTTAGCAGCATTTATCGACTTTCCAGCATTTTTTCAATCTAGTTTCATTAGAACTATGTAACATTCTGTATTCTCAAAAAAATGCGTACTTGTGGATTCAGTTCGCCTACAACTCCGGTCAGATCGGGCAAGTCAGCGCTGTGCCCGCCATCGTAATCGATCCCACCAAACCATCCAACCTTTACACATCCACATCACACTACGAATCATCGACTACAAAACATTACCACACAACTTCAACATCATCTACGAAGAAAAACGAAACACACTCATCGTCGAAACATCATAAAATCAAACGGGATCTGAATGAGGAACGCATCGACAAGCTTACCAACTGGCTGAATAGATTGCAACATGAGCATGATGTAATGCAGGTTAGTAAGCGAGTGAGTGAGAGAACGAGTGAGTGAGTGAGTGAGTGAGTGAGTGAGTGAGTGAGTGAGTGAGTGAGTGAGTGAGTGAGTGAGTGAGTGAGTGAGTGAGTGAGTGAGTGAGTGAGTGAGTGAGTGAGTGAGTGAGTGAGTGAGTGAGTGAGTGAGTGAGTGAGTGAGTGAGTGAGTGAGTGAGTGAGTGAGTGAGTGAGTGAGTGAGTGAGTGAGTGAGTGAGTGAGTGAGTGAGTGAGTGAGTGAGTGAGTGAGTGAGTGAGTGAGTGAGTGAGTGAGTGAGTGAGTGAGTGAGTGAGTGAGTGAGTGAGTGAGTGAGTGAGTGAGTGAGTGAGTGAGTGAGTGAGTGAGTGAGTGAGTGAGTGAGTGAGTGAGTGAGTGAGTGAGTGAGTGAGTGAGTGAGTGAGTGAGTGAGTGAGTGAGTGAGTAATTGTTTCTACAATAATTCGCATCTATGGTCCAGGTTGAACTGAGTGACACAGTCGATCAAAAGGAACGTTTGGTACAGGAGCAGATACACAGCAATGAAACAGTTTTGTCCAAAAAGTCGAAGCAACCGGCTGGCGACAGACATCGATATTTCGGACAATTTCATGCTAAAAAGGTTGGAGTGGTGACTTTTTTTATTCGGTCAGTCAGTCAATCAATCAGTCAGTGAGGCATCCAATCAGTCAATCAGTCTGAACTTTCCGTCAATTAATCAGACCAACATAGACGATCAGGTATACTTACTCTACCGACAACTAGATTTAGGTTCGCGTTCTGCCCGAGTTATGCGAGGAAAAGGACCGAGACTGGAACGAAACGGACGTGATTATTTGATTATCGTTATGACCACTATACACTGTATTTACTTTTCATTCATTACGCTATTAATGTATGCAACATGTCCATGTGTATGCAGATACGATACGATTCAATCATAAAAGCGTAATGCCAAATATTTCGGTTATAAGAACCTGCCTACATACATAGCTGTATATGAATTTTAACCGAAACACAGTATGAAACAAAAAATGCTTATGTTGGCTTCGCTGTTTCATTGGTGGTGTTTTATTGAAGATTGGTTAAGACTGATGGGTTGAACAAACGCATATGTACACATGAACGTACATGTACTATAGGCTATTGAACTATGTAATCAAGCGTCCGACCGACATATTCAGATGTTTGGTACATAACTGTGACATGCCCTGTAAGTAATAAGCACTAAGTTCATGTCCATTAATACACTACATATTATATTATGTGCCTACATTGCTGTGTTCATTCCCATACTCCCTTCTTCATATGTATTATATGTGAGTTATCATGAAATGTTGCCATTATAATATGACGCTTTCACATGTTATTCGACGCCAATGATTACTCTCCAACCCTGGGTTTCAGCCTTACTCTTTGACTTTTTTACTGTACACTTTTTGTTTTGCTTCGTTAAGTAAAGCCTAATAAAACGATAAGCTTTGCATGTTCCCATAATAATCCAACCGATTTTTAAAGTCATACAACTGGACTGTGCATTACTATTACTTTACTCATGTAACCAAAAATGATTGATCGTTTCGTCGTCTCGTAATTTTTTGACAAATGAGCCGGTGTTACGTACCAGAATGACCGGCGGTTTATCATGTCATGAGTATGCTTGTTTTCATGAGACTTTGGATCAATGCTGAACATATACAAAAGTGTAAACCTGAGGTTTCTAAAATGCAACCAAAACAGATTTATCGGTGAAAGGCTAGGCCACGCCATCATGCTGTTTGTTTCAAAATTTGGGCGGGTTCAGTATATTTGAGCGAGTCTTGTGTCGGCTAGTGTCTCGTGTTGTCGACCTTTACATCGAACGTCTGCCGTGTCAGACTGGGGTACACACTTCACTAACACAAATGTCAGAGTTCGTTTTCGCTGATTTTGGCTGTGAGATTTCACATATATCGATATTATACAGTAGGTAGCGGAAGGTTTTCTGTGTGAGTGAAACATCTAGATTTTAGCATTAAAACGTACATCTATCCTTTCGTCTGCATGTTCTGTACACATTATTTAACATACATGAAACGAAAGCGAGCTATAAAAATGGCCGGGTGAAACGGCATGCATATCTTATGGATGCATCTGCCAAGGATGACATAAAACTTGGAAATTGTTGCTGAAATGTTGTGTTCTGTAGTCACCGAAGTCTACATACACATGTACATATGTACCTCGAAACGGTGTCTTAGGTACATATGTACATATGAAGTAGTGTAGTGGTGTGGATGGTTTAGCCATATGATGGTATACATATATACCATATATACCGTATATACCATATGTACCATTGCCAGTGCCATTGCCTGTTGGATGCCCGGGACTGCCGTATTTGAGTGTGTCAACTTTATCGGCTAGTAGTTTGGTTGTGTCCGTCATGGACAGAACTTGGTATGTACCAGAACTTGGTATGTACCAGAACTTGGTATGTACCAGAACTTGGTATGTACCAGAACTTGGTATGTACCAGAACTTGGTATGTACCAGAACTTGGTATGTACCAGAACTTGGTATGTACCAGAACTTGGTATGTACCAGAACTTGGTATGTACCAGAACTTGGTATGTACCAGAACTTGGTATGTACCAGAACTTGGTATGTACCAGAACTTGGTATGTACCAGAACTTGGTATGTACCAGAACTTGGTATGTACCAGAACTTGGTATGTACCAGAACTTGGTATGTACCAGAACTTGGTATGTACCAGAACTTGGTATGTACCAGAACTTGGTATGTACCAGAACTTGGTATGTACCAGAACTTGGTATGTACCAGAACTTGGTATGTACCTGAACTTGGTATGTACCAGAACTTGGTATGTACCAGCGAACGACCAAACTGTCTGCCGATGGAAAATTCTAGGAATAGAGAAATTTCTCAGCTGTTGCTGTTTATGCTTTGACAACGTCAAAATGGTGGAATACAGTAATTCATTCATCTTTTTGTTTTCTACATATGTGGCCAGTATACCTGCTAAGTGCCACCACTGCTGTAATTCACTTATCATAGGATAATATCAACGAAGTAGGATAATATTTCTTGCTAATTTTACATTGAAGAATATATCATATTTAACTGTTGGAATTCTGTTTTCACTTACCGTAAATACCAACGTATGTATGTATAAATGTATTTGTATTTATTCGCCACTAAGTTGGACTAGACAAGACATGTTGGTATGTTTGGCTGGTCTACGCCCACCCAATACACACGTGAAACATGCGCATACATAAACTTATGAATGTGGTCTTGAACACCTGAATATATTTAGTTTCTTGTTTCTAATGACTTTAACGCATTTGAAATGGATAACATCGAATATAAGAAAAATCATCGATTGATGAAATTCTGTGTGACCCCCCCCCCCCGGGATTTACAAGTAAACTTTTATAATCAAATCAAAACAGCCTTAATGGTTCGTGATTAAGATTAAGATTCGTGATTTGAAACTACAGTTATTTTATAATAATATTCAGTTATCCCGACATCTTACGATCGGAGTCAGTTAGTGGAATCGTATGTACTACATAGCGTTGTCTCAAGTCGCATGCATTATTCAGTACTCGAGTACCCTCCACTCACTCAGGTAATCGTACAGCCCTAGCTAAACGTATGTATGTAGTATGCTCGCTCAAACAGTACTATATTCAAGTGGACTTGAATTTCGCTGGCTTTCCAGGTGCTTTACCGTTATATTTTGGTTGGTAATGTTTTAAGATAAGTTTTATCTCATGTCTTCACTGTTTTACTCGAACATTTGATGGTCAGCCTCACAGGAATACTCGGTATGAATGTGTTCATACAAAATTATACCTTACTGTGGTTGCGGCTTCACGTACATATAATATCATGCTCTTGAAACTCATCTTCTGGGCATTTCATCCCACCTGTGTCAGTATCAGTATCTTGTCAAATCGTTTCATGGGAATCAGACCTGGTGCTCAGTGATATGATATCTGAATTGTTGAGAGATATCTGAACTGGCTCTACAAGTAATCTGTAAATCGAGCGGTTCTACGTACAATGAAATTCCATATTGTTCGTTCATTCATTTAAATTTTCTTCACTCAATACAGACACTTTGATGCAGTTCATCTAACTTGACAAAAAATCCAACCAGAAACCTCGAACTTTTGTTAATCTGGCTAACTCTATACAAAAACTGCAGTACAATGCTGATAACATTTGACAAAAAACTATCAGAAAAGCCGAAAACTGGACATGCCAGTACTCCGATTTGGGTGGCAAGGCAACTGGCAACAGTAATGCAATAAATCGCCGACCCCAGCACCATCACGCTCTGTTTCTGTTCCACTGCCGTAGCGCCTTTTTGTACGTTTTCGTGTTGTATCTATTGTATTGGAGGTTGTGGATTGTTTGAGGTCGGACTCGTCACGCATCACAGCGTCACATCCCACACTCACATCAAAACCAACACTCACTTCGATCATAAGAACGCAAAACATAATTATTGGAAACATTGTGTTGATATTTTGATGAATCTAACTTTTGTAGATAATTTTATCTCTCAGTTCTGCTTCTGATGATAGTTTTTTGTAATATTGATCTGATACATAGAAGGTGGATAACAAGAACACCACAACCACGCACTCTAATTTCCCTCTATTCTAATACCAGCTGAGTTGTATGTCAAATCATTCCTATTCCGACTCCCACGCTACCCAATTTATTTCTCAAAAATGAAATCTCGTGAATTACAGTATATAATAACCAAATATTAATGAATTGGATATGCCTCATATACATGTCATGTGCACGTAACGCTGGCAGTCCGGATCTAAGCCGTCGTCATGCTCACAGTCTTCACATCCAAGGTTGGCATCAGATATTTTTGGTAATATGAACATTAGTGTAACAAGGTGAACTCGTGACGAGAAAAAACGAGACATCAGAATAAAAGAATGATCAACAACGAAAAACGTTGGTTGGGTGGGTCGACAGGCAGGTGGTGATTGTTGTCATGTGACTCAGAGTCCACATACATGTAACTATGTACGTACATATGTACATAACATTTTCGTGTTTTGTTGAGTTCTGCACTCACTCCCTCACTCCCTCACTCCGACCAACCAAAAACCAGAATTCATGCCCATTTCATCATTATGTTCTTATGCGCGTTTTTATTCTGCGGTTTGCTGACAAGCGAAGGCTAAGTAGAATTTTATTTGCGAAAAGACTTGAGTAAGATTGATTGACACAATGGAATCATTCTGGTTAGCAGTAAGACAAATGTTATTGTCATTTTTAATATCCTCACAATATTTAATTTCAGTTTGAGGGCTATTTTAGTGGTTTGCCATCAACCAATTACCAACAAATGTAGCGTAATGCAGCGTCAAATTAGTGCAAATACAAACGCATGTAAATGCATGTATGCGTGAATGAATATACGAATGAATTTGTACATGTACACTCATTATTTGTGCATATGATGATGATATACGTTTACGTGATGATATTTGTATGTATTTGCCCATAAACATGACATGCATGCACACCATACCAAACATCATTTCCAGTTACATGGCTGCTCATACAAATCGTGTGTGAAAATTAAATTAATCAACGAATTATTCAGTTATCGCACTTCTGTATATTTTACGGCATAGCAAAGTAAAAATAATAGGATATTTTGATTTTAATTTTTTTACTTATTAGAGTTTCATGATAATATGTCTGAAGTTATCTCTATCTATTTATATCAATTCCTATAGCCTAATGGTTTTCTTTGCAAAAATATTCAACAGCATATTCCTTAGTCAAAATATACTGTTCACATTATTGTGTTTGAACAACGCAAGTACCCGTTATTATAATGGCTATATTTTTCTACAATATGTATCTTTTCGCTCGACAGGCGCTTGACTTTTTTTGCTATCTTTTTGTTGTTGGTTTTTTATGTTCCGTGTTCTGACTACATAAAAACGTAAAACTGAACAAACGGTCCCACCGACCGACGTCTCCGTACCAGCCAGATACACGGACAGTTTATATAGTACGTTCAACTATACTTGTATGTTGGTGTTTTGACGGAAACTATCTAAAATGGTAGAGTGAAGTACATAAATTCATTATACTCAGTTATTCTTTAGTTAACTGGCAAAATGTCAATAGCAAATACTATGACGCGTGTCTCATTAACTTTTTTGATCAAGCTGGCAATCGAACAATCATAAAATCGAAGACCAGTTCTCGTGATCCATCTACTCAAATCGCCATTCTGAAATCATCTTTCATCGAAACCATCTTACTCAAATACTACAGAGTACAAATACATGATAGTGTTGAAATTAATACAGTAGCTGATTTAAAAAATTTTGAAGTATTTTTGGATTAATCAAAGTTGGATTTCATGAACATCATGCACGTTTTTGCACTGTTGTGTTTATATGATCACAAGCCTGGCACTGGTCCCATTTAATTGGTGTTTGTACAAAGCGAGCGTCAATCAGTCAGTCAATCAGTCAGTCAGTCAGTCAGTCAGTCAGTCAGTCAGTCAGTCAGTCAGTCAGTCAGTCAGTCAGTCAGTCAGTCAGTCAGTCAGTCAGTCAGTCAGTCAGTCAGTCAGTCAGTCAGTCAGTCAGTCAGTCAGTCAGTCAGTCAGTCAGTCAGTCACTCAGTCAGTCAGTCAGTCAGTCAGTCAGTCGGTCAGTCAGTCAGTCAGTCAGTCAGTCAGTCAGTCAGTCAGTCAGTCAGTCAGTCATCCGAACAGTCACGTGTGTAGCAGGTGCAACACACATTTTTTTGATTTATATGAAATTGCCACCGATTACTGCTTTGCGTGTAGACACCACACCGTACTCGTACATTTGATGATATTGGTACAACTGTCGGATTGGTTGCTCTGTAAATGTCTACTCATATATTCTCATGTATGTTTTTTTCCTCATGGTTATTGCCAGTTTTATTTTATCCTCGTGCTCTGCTCATGCGACGGAAACGATCACGTGCATCAACCGACGAATCTGTAATTTGTCAGTGTTTGTGATTACACCAAGTATGTACTTGAGATTACACCAAGTAATTGTGATTACACCAAGTTTTTTGTGATTACACCAAATATGTACTTGTGATTACACCAAGTATTCGTGATTACACCAAGTACATGTGATCATGCCAAGTATTGGTGATTGCACCGAAGGATTGTGCTTACACCTTGTAATAATACCTATTTGTGACGCAAGTAGAGTCACGTGTTGGCGCGTAGTTTTTTTTATCTCACCACGTTTGTAAATAATGTTTGTGCCAAATAAACACAACGGTACAAAAGCTATATAATATATTCTGTGTACACTGTACCCTTGTAGAAAGTCACGAGTTTACACTTGGCAGCTGCATCCGTATCACCACTGTTCATGTTATAAAAAGTGTCCATCAATCGTACTATAACGTTTCAGGTATTTTTGATTCTGACATTAATGTTGATGAGATGAGTAAATGTATAGTGCATTGTTTGTATTATGTTTATACATATAATTCTTTATATGTATTGGGGACGCTTTGTTGAATTGACTCAGTAGCAGTATGTTCAACGAGTGAACTCTCGGGTCGGGCTTGCTCAGCCTCAATCTCTGTATTTTACCAGCACACTTTTGTGAATGATGATACTGTTAAAAAAGCACAACGGTAAGTGCATTACATACATATCTGTATATATCTGTGTGGGATATAACGTTTTAGGTATGTTGTAGATGTACTGGTACACGGTTCGATGTGTTGACTCAGTAGCAGTACATTCAACGAGTGAACAAGCGACAGTCGGGTCGTGGTTGTTCAGCCTCAACATGTCAATCTCTCTGTATGTATGCCCGCTTGACGCACAACTTGTTTGTTTAGATTATACACTATCGCCGCTTGTCTCTCACTAACAAACAAACAAACATTTCTCCGTCCGATGGTTGAAATGCTCAATGGTAAAATAGAACAAAAGAATTTGAAAAAGGCTTTCGACAGAAAAATGGCCTGAGTTTTGGTTAAATTAGTTGGTTTTAGTGATGAATCCTTTCTTTCGGTCCTGTCAAAAAAATTAGTCACAACGCACCAACTTGATGTTAGGTTTTCTAACTTGAAATAATAACCAGCTAATATTATTTCATCAGCCTGTTATTTTGATTACGATGTTGTAAAATCTGTAACAGTACAAGCCTATGAACTGTTGTTACTTTTTCATACCTTTTTTATTTTGGTGAAGTGTACAATACTTATGTAACTGATAAATGTAATCACGTGCTTGACGAGCTCTAAGTTGTGGAGTCGACGATCCCAAGTCCAGTATGATGACACAATCTGCCGCGTTTCTTAACCGTGCGTAAATCAATGATTGATTATCTGTGATTTACTAAATTATTCTCTATCACGCTGGGCTTGTTCGGTACGACTGTAAGTCTGTCGTGGGACACATAAAATCATGTATGTAACGACGTTAACTTTAATAATTTTCTAGTTGCTGGGGGTCGCACTGATGCTGTGATATGATAATGAACTCTGATTTATGTTCAGTGCAACCGCTTCATTGATCATCAGATACTCTGTTATTAGATCACTTCGGTCAAAACCATTATACACAATTTTGAACGATTCGTTCCCAGGTTTTTATGAGCGAGCGTATAGGTACTTTTATAGTCGGATATACATTGTTAATCCAATCTGTGTTTTATAACCGAGATTTTCGGTTATAATCAGACCTATCAAACTATACTCATTCATACAATAACATTAATATGTTTAGTTTTATTACCGCAAATTGGATGGTCGAATGTCTATTTTGTTCAACTCTGTATGTATAAATCATACTGACTGCCGTTGAAACATACCCAAATAATACACACCACAAATGCACTTCGTTTGGTGTTTGTAAACAATAAACAATTTAACAGTATATTTATGTTGTAATATAATATGGTTTTCACGTTATTTATGATCACTCTTTGCTCTTTGGTTGTGAAATGGCAACATAATTTGGGTTAGTTTTGGTGATCAGAAGCTGATTGATTGAGTTTCGACAGAGTCCGCCAAAAATGTGGAATTGACAATGAAATTTACACGTACATAATTACAATATTCCACCGATCATGTTATGCTGCATGTTTCCTTCAACAATATGTAGATCAATCAAAAAAACGCTTAAAGTTTAATATTAAGTGTGTTTTATTGTAAAAAACGATTTAGGGTTATTTGAGTGTTCATGAATTTTATCTTTGCTGTGTGCTGGAAAACAAGTCCGATTCTGATGGACAAACGCAAATACCGGTATTTGGAATATTTTCGATAAACGTCTGAAGTTTTCATTGAAGTGATTCAGGCGATTGTTCAGTGTTAACTTTACATTCTCATCAGATGAAATCATTCTGTTCTCTTGAAATACATATTAGCTGCTTGTAAGTAAACGTAAAGATGTGAAATGTATTGTTTACGATGTTTACACGTCAACTGATTGCTGTAGTCAACTTGATGTTCCCAAACAAACGCCCATCTGTTATCAGTGTTCGATGGAACTTGTTGGTTGGTAAAAGTTAACATTGCTTACTGGAAAACTGAACATTTCGGATGTATGTAGTGTCAAATGTCAATTGTCAACGTATGTAAAATAGTTAGCAGATGTGAAAATATATTATGGCAGGTGTCGACAGTTGGTCATTACTCATGAACTATTCTGCATGAATAGCGGGCAAATATAAGTAGTCAAATAGCGGACATGAAGCATCTGTCTAGCGTTGTGCGTCATCGGGCATGTATGTTCCAATGTACCGGACTTCAATTATGTTAGCTACTCTGTCTATATACTTTACATTTTCAACCAATAATTTATATAAAATATTATGTGCCAGCGTATGTATGTATGCCCTGCCCAGCGGCTGTAGTGTGGCGCCAGTATGCCGAACAGCAGCCATAAGTCGTGGTGTTCCAACACATTACTTACGTTGCGTCGCTTCAACTACATAAGTACTTTCCATTCACTCTAATGGCACAACAGACGAAACTTCGGCTAAATACTTTGCAAGGTTTTGCATAACATCTTGCTCGTTCGTTTAAGTCACTCCGAAAAACGTTGACTTTTTCACTTTCCAATCAATCTAGCAACCTATGGACAACTGTGTTTGTCAGTACAGCACACGTTGACTAGAGAATAAACTACATACGTATCTACTATATATACTGGAATCTCTATTACATCATTTGATTGACTGCTTCTTTAAGATCATCAACTAAAGATTAATATCACTGAACCGATTGATGGGTATTTTTCAGTTTTTAATATATATCTTCAATGTTTTTCATTGACGGTCAGTGTTGGGTGCAACACAAAAGCTGTTGCGTTTAGTTGTGTATGACGGCAGCGCTCTGCAACGAATTGTGGATGGTGCTGCAAAATGCTGCTTATTACGCATTTCGTGTACACTCTTTCGCATCAACTTTTGATCCGTTCGAAACTGACCTTTAAAAAAATTTTAAAAACAAGTACCAAGAAAGGTTTTTCCGATTACTTTCTTGGTTCTAATACGAAACGCGTTTTGTCTTGAGTAAGCTCATTTCAGTTTTTTTACACAAACTAGCATGAAATTTTATCATACCGCAGAATCTGTTGCAGATAAACAGTGTCTGATGCAAATAAGTTGTTATCTACATAGAAGCTACTGGTCATCATAATGCCAACGTATGTCATGTCTATTCAAATAACAATAATATCAAACAAGTTGTTATCGGTAGCGAATCGAAAACCTACAGCATCATTCGACCACCCATCTTTATTTTTTTTAGATTTACGAAACCCATTTCTAGCCATTCAATCAATGCATTCACGTTTTACGCTACGAAAATGTTTAACGATCGCAAATCATTAATGCGTGATTTACTCCGCCTCATTTATTTTCGTAGGCAGGCAGGCATTAATAACCAACCAACGTGCAGTACACAAACACATGTTCAGCCAAGATTTTAACAATGTTTAATGATTTAAATAATGCGCAATGTTTGACATATTCAGAATAGTTTCAATCAAAATCATGAAGTTTGTGTAAACACATGTTCTACATGGCTGACCAATCAAAAAGTCTAGAGCACCTGCAGTCGCTGGCCAAAGATCAAACCCTCCAACTACCACGTACTTTTTTGGTAATGAAAAACTGAGAATTGTGAGACCATTCCACCTACAACAGACAGAAAGGCCGAATATTTTCTAGCTAGGAAAAACATGGAATAACAAAGGCTATCATTTTTTGATCCGGCGTACCAAACAGTCTGCTGCGAAAATGTTTATCTAGCGCACATCATTAACTCGTCTAAATTATTATCAGCAATGGAGTAAGCATCAGGAGCTACAATCTGACTGACCAGTATACATACATAGATGTAGATGTACAACCGAGCCAGCCAGTCTGACTGATTTATGTATTCTATCTCTACACCAACACAATCCTTTACGTTATCAGTATAGCGCTATAGCCACCCCCTTTTTCACCCGTAAACTTTTTGTTACGATGGGCATTTGCTCACCAAAGGCAGCAACATTTTCTTTCATCCACCATAAGTGCCACCTCCTACTCATCACTGACCAAAACCAGCTATAGCCTTGATTACGGTACCTTGTAGGAATCAAAAATAACTTCTGTATGCCCATTTACGCTCATAGGCAATGAACTAAGCTCAATGTTCACTTCTAATCCAAATGCCATGTGAAAAAAATATTTTCTTTAAATTTCGAACGCGCACCGAATTCAATTTTTTATTCAACTTGCGTACCAAATACTTTTTGAGTAACAAGTAACCTTGGATAGGCTATACATTCCATCTAGCTGGTTTCGTAGGTGGGTGACTCGTGGTCATCTTGGCATGCCATCCATACTGCCTTATCTTTGTGTGTACGACTGCACTATCTTCGGTGTCGGTCGTGTTTCACAATGTCTTACTACAGATACTGCCTTATGTACTACATGACATACGTCAAATAGTACATTTTTCATATTTTTGTGGTCCGACATTCGTACGTACAATGTGTACTACATAATCATTCTTCTCTACAGTTTTTAGTTCGTAAAGCGTGATAACTTTACGTATGCAACTTGTCAGTAAACTTTCGAATCGATTTACCATGTGAATTCAGCCATGATATAAAAAGGGAAACCAAAGTCTTGTTGCAGAACATCTATGGAAGAATGGTGCTATTCAGTAAATAGTGCTGCCGCTCTCACCACAATTCCATCATAGCTACAAGTTATTGTCAATGAATGACGGGTGCTTCGTACATATATGTAAATATGTACGTTCTCTAGTTCACTGTGGGAAAAGCATTATGTCATCAGTTTCAGCAATGTTCCCACACCAATGAAAGATGGGCTCGAATAAAGAATCTGAGATACTTATTAAAACTCTGATGCTACATTCGAATGTTGACTTTGTGTGAAACTGTTTTTTTCATCTGTTTTCTTGCCTCCCGCTGCTTTCGTTTGTTGTTCGTTGCATGAAGCCCATTGATATAAATACTGGGAGAGAGAAAAATGTAGCTTGTTACGGTAGTACAGTAGAAAAAAACGAAAGAAACAGATGATCTTTAACTATGTAAATACTCGTAATAAAATAGGGTATTTTTGAGTAAATGTATAGTTCTTGCTATCCGCTAAATTGTTACTTCACTCATACTCACCCTTAATAAACTGACCACTCACTCATCTTTGTCCTCCAGTCTTGTTATTACCGGTTGAACGGTCTGGATCAGCCTCATACCCGTTGAAGTGTCTCGTTTTTTGTGTTTCATCGCGAGTAAATTCAGTAAACAAGGTACCATTGAATAAAGAGTATAACAGCCTTACATAAAGTGTCCGAAGGTTTGTACCCACTGTGCGAATGTCTCCATAACCTGGACTAAATGTCTTTTGATTTTCCAGGTTTTGTTATGGAATGTAATGTTTACACGTAAGTACAGTATGTACACTGCGCTAAGCCGGTGTGTTAAGCTGATCTCACGTCCACTAACATCCGATCCCAAGCTGTCTCACACTTATCATTGTAAAGTGCGTAAACACCTTGTACTATTCTCAATAAACAAAACTATTATACGACAAGTTTACGACGATGGACATCGCAGATTCAAGTTTATGAAATGGATAATGCCAAAAACTCGGCTTATTTGTTTGAACTTTACCAAGCCAGCAAGACGGTTATGGTTGATTGACGTTTATTTACCGAGATGCTGGTGGTATTGAAGTGTTAAGCTTGGTGCACGTGTACAATACTATATTATGTAGATCTGTTAAGCCCTCTTCCTGTCACACAATCTACCACTGGCGGACGAGCCAAACCTTCAGAGGAAGAGACTTTCTCCAAAGATTGGGGAATTGGTACAAATTAGGCCATTTTACCTACTTCTTTGAGAAACAAACTCTACTTTTTGAAACCACCAAAGAGGGGGAAATACAACTTTTCTCTCACCTTCTCGTCAGCTAATGCAATCTACCTCCATATTTATACCTTACACATTTCGGTGTCATCAAAAGACACTCTATCCTTGAAGTAATCATCAAAATGTCAACAGTCCACATTCAACTGATAACCAATTGGAACTGACATCACTCGTAAACGGTCATGTCGCAAAGTTAAGATGATATGATGACATTCTATGGAATCGTTGCCAAAATATTTTTCATTATAAAAGTGGCCATAAAAATGTTTTGAAACATTCATAACTCGACATTGCCATTTTCTGATTGTGCCGTGGTGAAATTTATGAAATAAACCTTCACTTTTATTGGTAGTAATCAATGATGCCATCCGACTTTCTCTACTCAAGAGTCACTCTTTAGGTCATCAACAGAAACATCTTCTCAGCAAACACAGAGCAGAGAAAAGACAAAGAAATCTCAGTGAATTCTAGTTATTCCAATTAATTATTAGCGTTGGCTGGGATTGTGGTCATGCACATGCACTGAGGCCAGACGTGTCAATAATTGATGGCATTACGATTGGCTGGCTGGTAATGACACACATGTCCGTCCATTACACAAGAAAAGTAGTAAATAGAACACATCCAAACGCACTGGCTTTCATATTTTATCTTGAACCAATAATCACACCAAATATGACGTTTAACAACTGAAACACGAGTTTGTGCAAAAACTGCTAGATTCATTCGTTTATATGCCGGCCAATTGCGGCCAAAATTCTGGCCTCTAACTGGCTTGAATCACTACAAGCAATTTGATTGAATGCCAGTTAAATATAATGGGTTGCTGAAAAAGCATGCCTGAACGAGCATGACATGCAGTTGTTCGAGCACTAGACATGGCGGTGCCTCAATGAAATGTCAAGCGCATGCATGTCGCGAAATCCGAATGTCGCTCGCACCACTTTTAAAAAGATTTATACACACTAGCGGACGAGAAGGGGTGGGAAAAATTGAATTCCCCCCTCTTTGGCGCTTTCAAAAAGAAGAATTTGCTCCCTAAGCCTAAGGTGTGTATAAAATAGCCTGAAAGTTGCTAATACCCCCTCCTTTGTCAAAATTCCCCTCTCTTTGGAAGATTGTCCGCCAGTGGTTATACATGAAGATGGAATCCTCTTCTTTAGAAAAATTCCCTTTCCTCCGTAGGAATGGCTTGTCCCCAGTGTGAGTGCCAGGTCTGCTATAATGTATGGAATGCATTCATGTTGTCTGCCATGTTTGACCATGAAACCATGCCACCGCTGAACGCAATGTTTCACGATGGTTCACATGCCCAAGCCGACTGTTGTATGGCTGCGGTTGTACGCAAATATTGTGGTTGCCCCGGGCACTGATTTGTCCTGCTAATGACATATTGCAACACTCTCACTATACAACACAAATGTGACAAGTTATAGTCTATTCTAGAATATGTACTTTTATGATGGTTGTCTTTTTAAATGTTGGATTGTTTTGGAATACACTATTTCGTAATGTGATATTATAATCCTGTTATGTCCATGAACATGATTGCTGGAAGGAAAGAAGTCGAATTGCTTTCGTTTTTTTTACAAATATTTGCATATAGTACATTTCATTGGATACTAGACATATTTTATCAAATTATTTTCTTGAAAAAAATCCTCATCCATCATTCGGCAATTCCGACACTCGAATGTCCGAATGACGTGTTTTGCATACATAATCCCTAATTTTTATCCTTGGAACGGCTCGTCTTTCAATCCATTCTAAAACCGAGAACGACCATTAGAACGACGTTCACCTTCAATCGCAACCAACGATTTTTTCAACGTAGAATCTTTCCATTACGCAAATGGTACGAAAACGCTTCTTCTTGGAGTTCGACTTTCCCAGACTCACGAATTTTTTTACAAATAAGAAACTCACAACAATCATTAAAAGTATTAGTAATTAAAATTATAATGATACATGGAAATTGAGTGAGTGATTATTATTATCTACCTCAACATGTTCGTATTTACGAATACGTACACTCATTATAGGTTTGTACGTATTTACGAAGACTCATTATAGAATATGTTTTTATGTATTTACGAATACTCATTATAGACTCTGTTTGTACGTATTTATACGTTTTTACGTATTTACGTATTACATACTCATTTTATGTCTGTACGTTCAACTCAGTCAGCAATCATCGTATCGGGTTACAAATGGCACTTTTTAGTGTGCCGCCGTACCCGGTTCGGTGAGTGAGTGTTTGTGTTGCAACGACACTTGACAACTGGTTGATATGGTGGTTGATAAATACAAAATAAACAAATTATATTGCAACATAACATCCAAAAAAACACTAAACTAGAAGAAAAACATCTTTTTAACTTCTTGAGAGTAAATTATTCAAGAAATTCATAAGATACGTTTAAAACCTTTCCATCCGACGGCAAATCTAACGGAGGCTGGGCAACGAGTCTGATGTTGCCAGTTATTATTATGCCGTATTATCACCCATCAGATCACAAAACTGAAAAATGTCCAATTATTTTTTTAAATTGAACATAATAATCTGAATTATTTTGTAAAAACCATCGCCTTGCCAACGTTATGTACATATTATGTACGTGTGTACATATTCTACGTTACTGCGCATCACCACATCCATCTCTCGTTTACCGATTTTTTTGTTTCTTGTTGTATTTTGTGCCAGTCAACTCTCAAAATCCCGTGTCTCAATCCCATGCCGCCAGCAATCATCATCCAGTAACAGGATACATTTTGATGGATTATCCACTATTGCACATTTTACAACTGCCTCTGTTCCATGCTGGTGTTTGTATTCATTTTGTTCCAAGTCACGTGCTGGTGTTTTCTCGCTGCGCATCAATTAAACGTCCCTATTTTATTGCCCGATGCATGTAAACGGGCTGAACAGCTCGGATTTGGCGTGTAATTGATATTACAAACTTGCCCGCCCGTCAAACGACACTATTTGTTTTGTTCATGATTTGTAGGTTACGCACGCCTATGCAAACGTACATGGTTGCATTGAAGCAACAAACCTGTTTGTGGAACAACCTCAGCCAAGACACTTTTGTCTTTAAAGAAATTAAGACCTCTATTATTTGGATTCTACATACTATATCCAATGCCAATAAATTAATCAGATCTGTAAATCAGTACAACTTAATCCCAACTTCATAAATTTTACATTTCAGCGTAAGCCGGCAACGTTTTCAAGAATTGATGAGAATGCGATAACGGCATCCAAAATCGGTGTCATCCCGGGCCCCATCGTCGCAGTCCACCGTCGTCCCTGTCAACCCGAGCCCCAATCGGTGGTCAATGTCCGTCCCCGCCGTGCAGCTGCCGACGCCTCGGCCTGCTAACATATCGGCCGTTAATCTGCCACCATCTACATCTCAACAACAACAACAACAACAACAACAGTTATCTCAGCTTACCCAACCATCGTTGCCAAGAATTGGACAAACGCCAAACTCGAGTCTGGTCGAGACTGTATCTATAAATTACGACGATTTCACGGATACATTCCTGACGTGTGCCACGTGTCTGTGCTCGTACGATCAGAAGGTGAGACGACCCAAGTTACTCAGTTGCAGTCATACCGTCTGCCAGCATTGTCTTCAACGAATCGTCGAGTTACCGCAGGTTGGCACCACTGTTTCACTTATTGTGAGTGAGTGAGTGAGTGAGTGAGTGAGTGAGTGAGTGAGTGAGTGAGTGAGTGAGTGAGTGAGTGAGTGAACTTGAATGAGACAGAAACGTTTTCAATATTTCGTTTCAATGCTTGTAGAAGTAATTCCCATTTTCATTTGTATAATTAATTTCAGACGCAAGACACTGGCAACTTCCGTTGTCCCATCTGCCGTGAAACGCACCAGGTGCCGCATGCCGGAGTGCAGGCCATACCACCCTCGTTCCTAGTCAATCAACTCATTGACCTCATGCAGGTATGTACCAACATAAGTTCCATTGAAACACATTGGTTCCTACTCTACTATCCTACAAATTTTTATGCCTGATTTGTAAATATCTCTTTTCATCTTTTCATTACATTCATAATGACAATTGGTTCCATTCTGCTGTTTTTGTTCCGCTACATAGCAAGATCACTAATCGTTCGAATCAGAAGTGATTACTATGAAACGCGTCATGTAAAAATGGTCATATTATGCGATGTGACGTATTCAGCTGTAGGATGGAATGGAATGTGTCCGATTGGCCAGGGTAACAACTAAATATGTAGGTCAGGTCAGTCAAACCAGGTGAATACATTACATACATACATACATACCTGAATACCAGGCATAATTAAGCAGCAGCAGTTCCAATCCGATTACATGTTCTAAGTACACTAGTGCCGGTCTTTGACGATAACATTTTGTGACAACTACATACATAGTAGTATAGTACACATGTATGCAATTGAATCTGGTATCCATGAACACGCTGATTCAAGAAGTAAAAAAGAAGAACACTTCCTAAATTGATCTACATGTAATACTGTACGTAGATGTCATGTCACACTTTTTTCACGATGCCATGTCATGTCACATTTTTTCACGATGTCAAATGTGACACGTTTCAGCGTCAACGTCGTGACGTGGTGCCCAAGTGCAATGACCATCCGACCGAAGAATTGATGTTCTGTGAGACCTGCGACTCGGTGTTCTGCTCGCAGTGCAAGGAAAACGATCAGAGGTTGGCCATTAGTATGAAATGCATTAATCATCTCACACTTTTTTATACGGACTTTTTCATTACTGAAGCCATTCTTTGCTGCGGTTTGTTCATTTACGAAATTCAACTACTTTTATTATGATCTTACAAAAAAATCTGGAAAATTAAGAGCTGAATTGGTTGAGTAAAAAAAAATACCTGGAGAGTGCATGGTGAAATCTTGCTATCCTTATACACGTGACACACTTCACTTAAGGATCTGTCAAGATTTCACCAAGAATAACCAATCATTTACCAACATGTCCAAGGTCGGACCAAGGTTCAGTGCCCTCTATTAGGTCATGGACACCCTGATTCCATACAAAAATGGTATTTCCATCGATCCAATTACTATGGAAATAAACCTTTACGATGACTATAATTTGTGAGAAGTTTGTCTGTATATTTCAAAACTGGAGTCACTAAACTATTTCTAATAAATATTTTTCAGCCTATGAGTTTTTTGTTACCTCTTTTTCGAGAATCTTTTATAACCATCAAAAAGATATTTGTTGCAGCTCTCAGTACATGAACGATAGAGACTGTTACGTTCCTGAACGGTAATACCAAAACAAATGTTTCAATGCATATTCAGTTTAGTTAATGTGGAATGACCTAATTAATCTGAACTAATCTCCAGAATTCTCACCAAAACTAAACGAAAATTCTGAGGCCAATAGCTGTTTGTGTTTCCGCTACGATTGTAGATCTTCATAAAATGGTGTACAACCTTTTTAACTAGCCATGGTACATCTCTGACAACAAAAGAGAATCAGGCCATACATTTTTTCATAATAATATATTTGATTTGATTTTGATAACAAGATCAGCCGTTGATTTAATAACCCGACCCGTTTTCATCTTCTAAAACTGTATGTTGTGACATCAAACGGTGATGAAACATTAACAGTTTAACAGTCGTGTGAATCATCAACACCCTACAAACCGTCATTTGCAGCTATTTAGTATTTTTATTTATTTAGCAGTAGGTTTATAAAGGAAACAGCTCACAATGTTTACCTATTATTTTGTTATAACCGCAGTGTATGTGTTTGAGTGTTTAGATTCATTTGTTTGTTATCTAGTTTCACTAAATTTAATAAATTTGGAGAATTAACTTCGGCTGAGACGGGTAAGCTTGCCTTGATTTTGCATTAAAACCCCGCGAATCTGAAATAAAAAAACCATGTCGAAAATTTTTCCACAGTTTAAAATGAAACTTAACTCATTGAGTAGACTATAGTTGGATGATCTAATGTTTCAGTACACAATGCCACAACCACACGATCGTCCCCTTCTCGATTGCCATCAAACGAATGTCCGAGATTCTGCTGTACAAAGCCAACCAGTGCGTCAGGAATCTGAATCGTGCCGCCGACAATGTGGCCAGGGAACAGAACCAGCTGGATGCCAACGTCGATAGAATACTCGACGAGGTCAACGCCAGCTTCCAGGTTTGTTGAAGGGCGTAACATAACATGTACGGTAACATAACTTAACTTGTAACATAACATAACACGTAACATAACATGGCATCGTAAAATAGCATGCGTGTCATGTTCCGTCGCGTGGAGTATCTTGACCAAACGTAACATAACATGAAGAAATAAACCTGGCCGGAAAGTATAGTGTCTAATATTATTATAGTATTATTCTACGTTTCTTATAGGAACAATAGGACTAAATGACTTATACATGAACATAAATTCTTCTACTGTTTTTACAATTCCTTTCCTGGGAAGTTCTTATGCGTTCCAGTTTGCAATTCCAGTTGCGCATACCTCTAATATTTGCTATCTATTTGCAGAAAACGTCATGTATTTTTTAGTACATTATTATAGCTCTTCTTTGGAACAAGGGCTTCAATGTACTATTGCAGTACGTAAATAAATTATTTCAAAGTTTTCACGTTCTCACAATCGCCTTATCTCGGCTGTATATAAAAACGTAATAGTATAGTAGTGTTTTTGTCAACAACCAACACCGATAACAGCATTTTGTATGTATTGTAAATGTACAGAGTTGTTGTTGTTATCGCGTGTCATACATGTATTTATGGCCATATCACATCGCCAGTACTCTATTTGTTTATGTATACCAGCCGGCAACCATAATTAAACAATATTTCTTATTTCCTTGTATCTGAGAAACATTTTTGAGCCAACTTCCGGTTTCATTTTCAATTTATTTTAGGTTTCTAAAAAGTGGGGCTTGAAACCCTACACTACCCTAATGAGTTTCTCTATTATCCAACTTACGTTTGTAGATTCATACCCAAACTTATGGTAATGGTACATCGTGGGTCATGAAAGCAGCACAACTACAGTAGATAGGTAATACATGTACATAAATATCTGTAATGCTACTTTAATGGCTTTGCAGAGCCAAATGAAATCCAGCAACTGGGGTGAATCCATAACTCTCGCGCCTATAATACTGATGATGTTCTGTTGGCTGACATAACCAGTATTTATTCAAAATTTTTATTCATGCAAACTTACATACAGCCAAAATATTTGTTTTAGTCATTGTTTAATTAATAACATTTTGTTCTACTCAAGTCATACGTTACAATAATAAAAAATTAGTATTTCGCCTAAAAATTCTTTTTTTCGAAAACTCCATAGCATATTTGTTCCTTACCATTACTTGGTTAATATCATACACACTCGTACACACCGATGAAGCTCATAAAGTTTTTTTCACATAAAGTGAGTGAGTGAGAACAGTCAGGTTTAATGTCAGCTAGCCAGTCTGTCAGTCAGGTTTATTGTATGCCAGCCAGCCAGTCAGTCAGTCAATCTGTCATTTAGACAGTCAGTCAGTCAGTCTGTCAGTCAGCCGAGGTCTGACAGTCAGGTTTACTGTCAATCAGACAGTAATTCACGGTCTGATGTTTGTTTGTTTGTTATCGTATTTACAGCGACATGTTGATGTGATCGTTACATGATGTGTTCACTGAAGACACTAACCTCACTTAACTGTTGACGCGTTGCAACGTCGCGTTGCAGCATTGTTCGTTTGCATAAGCATACAGTACTTATGTACGGACATACTTGACACCAAATAACCGTTGCCTGTACAAATAAGCTGCATTGAACAAAGCAAACTTCAAAACACTAAAAATATGAACGTGCTTTTTGCAGCTGAGTATGATAAATGCATGGTCCATACCCATGGCTTTTGTTGCATCCAGTTATTCGATAACACGAGCCAAAACCGGCGCACAACTCAAACGTTCGTATGTTAATGTACACATGCAGGTAGATTGTTGTTGTTGTTGATGCTGTTGTTGTAGATGTTGTTGTTGTTGTTGTTGTTGTTGTTGTTGTGCTCAAAATATTCACATGTGAGCGATGCGTAAAGCGTCCGTTTTTTGCGTGTAACAGCGAAACACGCAACGCACTAGCAGACAACCCAAGCGGTTTACCTGCGTTATGTTGTTGCAGTTGCTGTTATTTTATGTTATGTTATTGTTGTTGTTGCTCTTAAGTTGTCTGGTTTCTCATGGTGCACTGTCTGGAAAATACGTAGTTCAGTGTGAGCAGTTGTTGCTGGAAAGGTTCAGATGGTATTTACTGTTGTGATGTAATTGAGAACTCTGTATGCTATAGTGGAGATGATTCTTTAACTGTTTTATAATAATACGATTCTGCGACACTTGGAACAGCTTGATGCCTAACAATTTAACCCAATGACGTGTTTATTGTTAATAACATTCTGATATCTAGATATTGTGTTATATTCTCTAAATCATGTTTTGCCATCGGGCCTTTTCATTGTTTTTAATAAAAAGCCAATATACATATGTATCCAGTATACTGTAAAAAAATTAAACCCACTATACTTCCATATTTCTCTTTGTTGTCTATTCTGAGGCGCATCGGTTCAGTCATCTGTAATAGAAACCGAAACGCCTACTTTTATAAGTTTGTTCAGAAATAAATATAAGTTACATTCATTTTATAAGTTGTATTATTACTAATATAATATTTATATAACTTTTTTTGTTTCATAATTGACTAATTATAGGACCTGTCTCGTCTACTGGACGATCGTCGGCATCAGCTCGTCAACTCCGTCAGAAAGACCAGAGACGAAAAGCGTAAGGTACTACAGGAGCAGCTGGCCATCATCCAGGCCGAGAAGGCTAAGGTCGAACAACAGTGCAGTGGACTCCAGTATCAGGTTACATACGAATCAAATTATCTTATTGTTTGCTTTTTCATCATTTTTTTACAAAATAGTTAAAACCGTAATTGGCATAGATCAGCCACTTCATGTTTTTTTTGTTTAACAAATTTGCAGTAATTATTGTTCAACAATTCGTTTGGTTTAACATATACAGTTTATTAAAATCCAAATCATAATTGATCAACGGTAAATACTACAAGACATATATCAAGCGCCGAACATCAATACCAATGAAGTCGTTTGATTGTCTTGTAGAAATTGTAGAAGTTGTCCAACCTGAACTTGCCGTTTCAGGTCGAAGTTCGGAGCATCACGCGTCGAATCGGGGATCTGAACGACAAGCTGGATCAAACACTGACGCTGGTGGAGCCAAGGGAGAACTCATTCCTTCGTTACGACTCGAGTACTGAACAAGTGCTGCAGGGTTGGTTGTATAACCTGATTCGATCAATTCAAACTGTAAAAACAAAATTATGTCTGTTTTAGTTATGTGAGGAAAAAATGGTTCGGATGGACTATCTTGAGTTCATAGAAAAATCATTAAGCTGTTATATTAGAAAAATATAGCAGGCAGCCATTTTCATTGAATGAAAATTTTAATACAGATTTGTTCGACGATTTCTAATCAGTGGACGAAACGCCACCTTTCATTTTTTGTTTATTCTTATATGAGTATTTGATTTGAGGTATCCAAGACGCGCTGGCTCACTTCGGCACGCTGTCTGTGTCTCGTACATTCCCTCCATTGTGCACTGCCCGATCATTGGGCGATGCCAGTGTCCATCTGCTCAACCACGTCCTCGTCAATACCATCGACTACAACGGACAGCCACGAACCACTGGTTTGTTATACATCTACGTATTATTCATCAATTAACTACTCTCATAATTAACCGCATTCAATTACTGAGCTTTTTATGTTTCTCAGGAAATCTAAATTCCAAGTTTATAAATTACTTAGCCTTAACCTTAGACTTAAGCTTAGGCAACTAAGGCCTAGGCTTAGGGTTAGGTTTAGGCTTCGACTAAGCTTAGACGTAGGCTCAAGCTTATGTATAGTTCATTGTCAATCGGAAAAGTCTCATTAGTAACTTATTAACTAAATAGTTAATATTTTTTGTAATATTCTATTTTTTGTGATATTCTGATTATTCGGTTCCAGGTGGTGATCCGGTGGAAGCGAAACTCGTAGCGGTTCATGCCAAGATCATCGATAATCAAGATACGGGTGCAATCGGAGTGCAGGTCACTGATAACAACGATGGAACTTACGATCTCGCGTTCAGGTTCGGCCAAGAGCCCATTCCAATTTTGTGCCTGAAGCATTTTAGAACCTGCGAATGTGGCATTTTTGAGAAACTTGTGTTCTAGTTTATATATAGCTTTGTATTCAACAGGTATAGTACATAGTTTCAACCGGCTATCGAAAAAAAAGTCTAACAGGACATTGTATTGTATTCCATCAAATAATATTACACATCAAATCAAATAAACCTGTGATTGCAGACCGTCCGAATCGGGTGAATATCGTCTGTCAATCAGCATCTTTGGTCGATCAATCAAGTGTTCCCCATTAATGATCAGTGTATCGGAGCACCATGCACCCGTCTGGCAGTTGGGCGGTGACCAATTGTGTCAGCCAGTCAGGGTGGCTGCCACTGCCGATAACAGACTGTTTGTGCTCGATACTGGAAACAGCAGAGGTTGGTCAACAAGTTTACAATAACAACATCAGTTTGTAAGAAACACCGTGAATGGAGTGCTTTCAAACTTCCATTCCTAACTAATCGATAAGGCTCTATAGACCTCGTGATTGGTTATAGGAAAAAAACAAGTTCAGTTCACGACCATTAAGACTTTTCACAATCAATGATTCACGTGATTAGCTTGAGAATCTGGTTTTAGCTACCCAGGAACTTCGTTATCAACTTCTTTGATGTTCAAAAAATTTCTTATAATCAATCATGACATCTAATCGTACAAATTATGAGGAAATATATGCAGTACAGATTGTTCGTAAGAACGTGATTGTTAAAACAAGTAATGTTTCAGTACAGATTGTTCGTTGTAATGTGGTTGGAATGTTAGAATGTAAAGAGTAATAATGTTTCAGTGGTGTCGTTATCTGGCACGGGTGAATGTACGTGTGTGGTCGGCAGTCACGTGATGTTGGACGGTAGTGCCGTGGGTCTGGCTGTTATGCCACCGGTTAACGGGTGTCGTGTGCCGGTCTCTCTGTTGACGTTGAACTGGAGGTCACGCACTGTGACCGAGTGGAGTGTTTCCACTGGACTAGAAGTCAGGTATGTCAAGCATTACGATTCATGTGAGAGTCAGGTTGATCATGTGAGTCAGTCATGGAAAATATAGGTTGGGATCAGGCTACTGCTTAATCATGTTAACCTTCGCTAATTTAATAAAAGACTGGATACATACATGTGAGCAGAAATTTAATTGCCATCAGTTCTTGGATCCGGAAGATATGAATTAAATAATAATCAAGCAGCTGCATTTCAATGTGCACCGATTTTTCTTCTCAACTTTAAATTTATTATATGTAAATATCACATATGATAAATAAGCATGTAACTTTTCAGGTCATTCACATTCAGCGAGTTCAGTGAGCCGATCGACCTGTCAGTGGACTCACGTGGTCGTGTGCTCGTCGCCGATAACGGCAGTCACAAAGTCTTTGTATTCGACAATCTCGCCCATCCACTCTTCTCCTTCCCGGTGGCCGATCCGACAACGTCAACGACATCAAAGACATCGAACAACTCATCGAACAGTCCGTCAACAAAACCAATGTCTCCCCGACGTGTGACCAAGAACTCGACTCTGAGCGCCTCGTCCAGCTCGCCGATCACGTGTCTGACCATCGGTCTGAACGATGACATCCTGGTTGGCAGGGGTGGCAGCATCCAGGTATACGATAACACTGGTACTTGGCAGAGACAGATCAATGTGGTCGACCTGGCCAATGGCACCAGTGGTCGGACACCGCCGATTCAGCGGAATGACAAGGCCAGCAAGGCGACGATCGGCGGTCTGGCCGTGGATAGACCGACCGGAGTCATCCTGAGTACGGTAACTGACAGACAGAGGACGTACGTACAGATCTGTGGATATAAAGGACAGTTGGCATACACCATGGACAGTCATGGTGCCAAGCTGAAACGACCATCGGGCATCTGCGTGACCACTGCCGGTGACGAGTGTATCGTGGCAGACCTTGGCAACAACTGCGTTAAGAAGTACAAGTTCAAATGATACAAAAGATCATTCTTACATTCATGTTTATAGAGATCACTTTTGAGTGTATTGCTTGTATCACTCAAAATAAAGGTGCTTTCATTACTCCTAAGAAGAGCAAGAACTTAGTAGTTCAGAAAAATCGGTGGTCTGAAATTAAGCTGTAGAGCTATTGCAATAGTTCACTGAAATTTTTATTAGCTTTACTCGTTTTATTTGGACAATGGAAGCACCGATATAAAGTGTTGTGAATCAACGTAATCCGGCGGAGAAAATATAATAAATCATGTTTGTTACCTTTACCGGTATAATAGAAGCGTTACACATCCGCATTTTGGCTACACGACGCAGTTACTCTAGAACATTGATGCCATGCAAAATACCCGGAGTTCGCCAGTGGTTGACACTGGCCCATTAACAATTATCACTCTTTTGAATTGTACAGTTAATATTCAGCATTTTCTTTATTGTAACATTTTGCCTGCACACCGGTTAATTGTAATATTGATACTTACAGCACGTGTTATGTCCTTCTGCTTTGTAACATCTGATTTAAAGACTTTGATACAAGTATACGGAATAACACTGTGATGTACAAGATTATGTGATGCAATTATGAACTGAATTGAATTGAATTGTATGTTACATTGGCTATATATTCTTGTTATTATATTGATTGTGGTTGAATATCGAAGCACGTCAACTAGTCAGTGAATGTGTTCATTACACCCAGAATCTGCAGTGTCATTTCAGGCTCTTTCTGTACAGACAATTACTAAATAAAACTATATTGCAATCGGGCTGTTGGCATATGTAGTTTATGTAATAATTGAAGCAATGTCAGGATAACCGTAATTGAAATAACCATAATTGAGCAAATTACATTACAGGCGAACAGAAGTAAAATGTTGTCACGGATCTTTCCAATGTTGAATAACACCCATAGCAGTTCAATAATCTGTTCATCAATCAGAATGTTCAGCAGTACATTGTTCAACCTTTCATAGGTCACACAGTCAAGTATGCATTACTAATTGGCGCACAAAATCAATCTTGTGACACGAAAACTTGACATCTACGATCAACAGATGTGACAAATCAGCGAATGGATATCGTGTGCAAAAACAAGTGAAACTGACGAAAATTGAATGACCTAAAAATCGGCGTGCATTTTCGCAAGTGTGAAGATAATGTGGAATGACAGATATTGATATACCGACCACCGATAACGTGATAATTGATAACAGTGGTTGATGAATGATCAATGAATGATATATCGAACAAATAAATCGTCATTCAACGGTTAGTTTCTTCATTCGATCTATCGCCATTCAAGTGAATTACTAGTTCAAAGTTAACCCAATAGTTACACCAATAATAGACTTATAAATGATTTTTTCATATCTTATTCTAATTGTGTACATGTCACTTCACTCATTATTTCATTTCGTTCCTGTGTTTCTAATCGTAATGGTTTCGGTTTTATGCATCCACATATAAGATATCACCCACCTTACAAATCTTGTCATAACTGGCACATATGTATTTGTGTGAGATGTTTGGCTCACGGCTACTAATAATATGTACGTTCGTTTGTGTGACCCAACGGTTATATGTTTTCTGGTGTTCAAGTCCAGTGGCACACTCGTGAGGATGACAATACACCTTACTAACACGTTCTTATACAATTTATTATTGTTATGATTGCCGATTGATCCAATTGGAACAAGAACACTAGGAATAAAGGTAACAAGTGTTACATAAATGACGGTATGTGTTAACAACGGTCAAGCCAGGGATGCCCAAACAGACACCTTGCCATGCAAAAACCTCACGATCAAGGACACGTTGGAAGGCCATCCAAAATGTAGCCCTATCAACCAGAATGGCACATTGCACTACAACAACAGCCATAATCTGGTCAACGAAATCGCAGCCAACGGTAGTCAGGTTTCGGAAACAACGATGATGACAGGTCTGGGTGTCAATGAACTCGATGCATTCAAATCAGATCACGTAGAGACGTTGAGTCTGGAACAGATGGAACACATCGACCAGATGCAACGACATGCCTGCATGCAACTTGAGTTCAATCCAGGCACGTCTGAATTCATGACCGATGGTATTGGGGAACTGTTGCTCATGAAGA
>OZ038445.1:18516348-18543848 GCA_964036265.1 Daptonema setosum
TTTTAAATCTGGTACATGAGAATACCATATCAGCTGCATCAACCTGTTCCAGGTTCACCTGAATCTTCATGTCAGGTGAACGAATCAGTTCTCCTTCCACCTGAACTATCAAAACACCTTATCAACACTCCATCGTTGCTTAGAGCAGGTTTATGCTAACACCTACATTTAAAAGTACACATAATCAACATCTCATGTAACTCCCTGACGCTTTCAATTCTTAAATATTGACAGGTTGACTAAACATTTTCTTACCCACCATATAATAAATCTTTGACCGTCATCTTCAAAATCCAACCTTTGTCCATGTTTATCACAGGCGTAATACCTCGGGTTACGGTAGTCAAGTAGTCGGGTATCAACGATGACTTATGGATGTAATTACGGGGTATATACACAATACTGGAAACGATGGTGCTTCGATATCACCTGTTTGACCGAATCGTTGGTGTATCGAGTCGGTACGTCAGTACTTGGGTAGCGGATGGAGTCTGCTGTCGCTGATACACGAATCGTGGTATACACTAGATAGACACAATTGACCTAAATTGAAACGAATAAACCTTTTCGTCTGATGATTTGGCATTCTTAATGGTGCTGCTAACCTATGGATTCATTGCGTATACCGTAAGCTCTTTTTTGCAAAAATCTAAACTGGGACACTCATATGTAGTATTCTAATTAACGGACGAGTTAGTAATCTGCAGCACATTACTTCTCGAAAGATCGTAGTCCGATAGAAGAACCATGGCTAAGCAATTACATGTTTGTAATTCAAATGATAGCGGGGCTTACATTCAAATTTAATAAACGCATACATAGTTGAAGATGACACATGCAATTACATTAACAAAATAGAAACTATAACAATTTCGGCGTAGTCTTTAGAGAGAGGCTGAAGTAAAGCAGGATATGTAGTTAAACAGCACACAAAAGCAACTTCAAGTAAAAAGTGTGCAAAATCCGGAGTTTATTATATAAAACTGTTATTTCCTGTGATCAAGCCATCGAAAACAGTTTGTTTATCTGTCTAACTATCGACCACCCATTTTCGTGGTTGGTGTAGAATACGTCTTCAGTGCATGGCACTGGTAACAACCAACTAAACGTGTAGAGGAAACATTTCAGCTAGGGTATCAGATGTCAGGTTTCAGGTTAAGATAAGCTAAGACGAACAAAGGGGATGCGCAACCGAATACACAGGTGTGAAATGATGAGACGTGTAATTGGGTGTGCCTTATGTTTGATTGCATTCAACTGCCAGGTACCTGCTAATTATGTCATTGCCTCTTGATTATTAGCTTATTTCCCTGATACTAATTGGTTTTACTGCGAAAATCAGTTGACGGTGATGATAGTGATAGGTTGTCTTAATAAATTTTTGTGACCAAAAACATATTGATGACTTTAGACGTATACTTTAGATGTAATGTATGGATGGTTTGTTTACAGTCAAGTCAGTTACATCAAAGATAGTTTTTTACAGAGATAAATTCTCCCAAAACAAACCAGCGAAAACCAAACTTCAATTTACTAACCCATTTACATTAACCAACTACAATCATCATCACCTTCACCCATCACTGATCTCGGCACATTCACTGAACCCTACTAGTTCCACTGACATAAAAGTCAATAAGTCATACTGAGTTAGTGTAACATGGAAAGATCGATTTCATAAATGAGTGAGTGAGTTAGAGAGTGAATAGTTTCTGGGATAAATTTAATGGAGATGCTTTACAGTTAAACATGCTGCCAACGTTGTGTGTACTAATCTTCATACAAACCCATTGTGCCATGCTAATACTACTGGTCTCATGTTGTAATAAGGCAAAACAAGTGCCATCCACCCCGCAATCCGCGGATGTTGAAGCTGCTAAAAACACACCCAAGTTAGGACTATTATATTCATGAACATAATATCTAAAAAATAACGTTTTATTTATGTACTGTAATACAAGTTGGAAAACATTATCATCATGTGGCATTACAGTTTCTTATTGAATTCTGTACGAAAAGTCTTGATCAAAAAGCGATCAACTTCACTTATGCTAACTTATTTAATCAACTACGCACCTACGTCAATATTTTATTATATTTTTATCTTAGCATGAATTTTTGTCATTTTGGATTGATATTTGTTAAAGTAAGCTGATGTTCTCAGCCAATCGGACGTCAAGCCAGCGGACACTCAATCCGATACACAACAAAAACAACAACAATATAACGTCAATGTTGATGGTTCGTTTTCTCATGATATCACGTATAAAAAACGAATAATCTCTTGAACAAACAGTTTATACTTATTTGTTGTTGAATTTCTATTTCGGTTCTCAGAAACAGAGAAACAGTCAACCACGGTGTCCCCGAAGGTGCAACGCCACACGGAATCAACCGGTTACTTGACAAAGAAAAACGCGAAAAAATTGATAATTCCATTTTGAGTAAATCTAAAATTTTTCAAAAATTCTGAAAATTATTTACGTTCAATGCATACTGCATTCTATATATTCATCACGTGTTTATATGTTTTCCAGAACGCAAAAAATCAACCAGTTTGAAACCGACCCAGAACGATTCAACGAAAACGCAACCCACTTCCTCAAAGATCACCAGTAAAACACAGCCAACAGTCTCCACGATCCGCAGTCAATCGCAATCGAGTAAACATGGTGGTGGCAAACATAAACGAAAGTCAGTAAAGACACCACCCGATGACGACTATTTGCCATCGATGCCCGTGATCATGACTCGTGGTTGGGTCATATAGTATATATATTTATACTTAGTATCCCAGTCGATTAAGTATTTATTAACTGTTTCATACATTTTTTACACTGCTTCCCCTTTGGTTAGGTTAGAGCATAAATACGAAACTTCAATTTAAATACATTTCTAGGGTAGCTTAAAGTAATGATTTTGTCTATGATGATTACTGTACCAGGAACAGAGCCGGTGACACCACCCGATCCCCCTACCACGAAATCAGTCAAATCTGAACCAAGACAGTCTTCGGGCCCATCAAGACCCACAACCACGTCATCACCGAGTCCAAGTTTGTTGCTGTGGCTGCCATTTTTGTTGTTATTTGTTTAACAAAAAAGAAACGATTTTTTAGATCCCAGTGATACAACTAATACTAAGAAAACAAAAAGTGATGATAACAAAGTATCACACAACGTCAAGAACAAAGTAAAAGTCGACATGTTTGTATTGAGTGAGTCTTGTAAGTTATGTAGTGAATTTGAAGGTTGCTAATCTGCAAATTAGACGAGTGAGAAATCTACACCTTTTCTAGCAAAACTTTACCGCAAATTAATCCTGCATCCAAATTCACCATCGCAAAATCTGGCCATCATAACAATCAATCAAAATCTAGTCCTAGTAATATCAACCGGTCAAAATCCGGAAACCACCAAAGTGATAAACATCAATGGAAATCGGGACAATTAAAAGCAACGAATTCAAGGTGAGGACTTTTATTGGTCAACCAGTCAAATTGTTACATTGTACAGTATGCAAATTGTGTAGTTCAACATTACGTTGTTTATTACTGACATATTGTTTATATAAAAAAGCATTCTTTGTAATCGCCAATAAACGTATCACATTTGCAGTCACGATCGAACTTCTTCCGCGGCTGGCAACGTGGCTCACAACAAACTGAAAAGCACAAAGTTAGTAATTGTGTGGAAGATGTTCGAAGACAAAACTGATTGGTTACTGCTTTCTATTATGAGCGATTGAGTGGGAGTGTTTATGACAGAAGGCCATACTTATGAACACTCCATTGTAGTGTCGAGTCAAAGCGTGATGATGATAAAAATAAAGAAAAGACCAACACCAAATCAAAGCATTCGACTAGTTTATCTACAAAGAAGAAGAAGAAAAAGCTCAAGATAAAGAAAGAATCAAAATCTCCCAAAAAGAACAAATCCCAGAAAACGTTGACGACCAACTCAAAGTCGCAATCGCAGTCAAACCGAAGCCTTTCCAAAAAACTCAGAGCCATCAAATCAAAAAAGAAGAATATGCCAACAAAACCGAAAAAGTCCTCACCAAAAAATGATAAACCCATGTTGTTCTGAGCACCATCAGCATTAATATTAATTTTGTCGGTATTTCAAGTCACTTCCCATCAAAAATATCTACCATGAAATCAAGTGAAACTACCGTGTGGAAATGAATGGCTTTATATTCAATGCACTATGACTCTAAACTTGTCTAAGGATTATTAACAATAAAACGTACAATTGCAATGTAAGTTTTATGAACACATCGGATACTTTCGAGCACAAAAAAAATCTGTAACATTTTCCGCACTGTTTTATACTGTCCTCATTAACAAAGGTTTTCAAACAAAATTTTGCTGAACTCAAATTTTTTTATTTTAAAAAATTTGAAAATCAAAATTTAGACCCTCTTAGCACAGTTCGGATTTTAATGCAAGTTTTGTGTAAACCAGTGCGGTCAAATCGTAATCAAAATTCGATATCGAGGCGTATATATGTAAAATAAATCTAAAATGAGTGAAAAACAGTAAAATAGAGAATAAAGTCAGTTACATTGATTAGAAAGCTATACTACATATATACGCCTCGATATTGGATTGAAAGTACGATTTGATCGCACTGGTTTACACAAAACTTGCAAAAAAATCAGCACTGTGCTAAGACGGAGAATTTTTGTTTTTTTCAAATTGTGAATTGTTTATTTGCTAATCTCATAACTTGTATTTTATTCAGAAGATTAAATCATGGGGCGGTTAGTTAACCCAACGTCTCGGAAGAAATCTGCGGTGGCGGCTGGAATGAGGACGCCGGCGGTGCATAAATCGGTGAAGATGAAAAATAAAAACAAAAAAGTTGTTGCCAGTCGCAATAGTTCTGGTGATACACCAGCAAATGATGCCAAGAACGCAGTCCAACGTGGGAAAGCGAAGAAAACGAGTGGAAAAGTGGGCCTGAAAACATCCAAGAGCCGGAAAAATGAAGCTCCTGTCGCTGATTTGTTGCCTCCTACTGTCACTGATTTCTATTCTATGCAGGTTGTTATTTATGAATTATGATCTTCCTATTGAATCACCTTTTAGTTTCCTACTTAAGTACTCTATAACTATACTTCACTCACACCCTCACTGCATTCACTTATTCACTAACTGCATTCGCTCACTCACTTACTCACTGCATTCACTCACTCACCCCTTACCTCGCTAACTCGTTGTTTCCACTCTTCCACTCACTGCATTCACTCACTCACTCACTGCATTCACTCACTCACTTGAACACTCACTCACTCACTCACTCACTCAAACACTCACTCACTCACTCACTCACTCAAACACTCACTCACTCAATTACTCACTCAATCATTCACTCACTCATTCACTCACTCACTCACTCACCCACTCACTCACTCACTCACTCACTCACTCACTCTCACTCACTCACTCACTCAATCAATCACTGCATTCACTCACTCACTCACTCACTGCATTCACTGATCACTCACTCACTCTTAGTCACTCACTCACTCACTTAAACACTCACTCACCCACTCACTCAAACACTCACTCACTCAGTTACTCACTCAATCATTCACTCACTCATGTATTTTGTAATGCTAACTTCATTTTGAACTAGGATGATGGACTTAATTTCAGCGGTGTGCTTTTCTGGATGAAGCGACCGTGAGGCCGAGCAAAACAGATTGCATAGTAATCGATCAAATCACGTTCGCGTTGGAAAGTGCGGACTGGAATACAACGGCCTCAGTTAGTTTTAGGTGGTTATATAATTGTTAACCGAAGTGGATGGCGTAACTGACTGTTCCTTTATAAATGTTTGATGTTCGATAACTTTAATGTTACATTACAATGAAAAATAGAGAATGAGACCGAGCCAGTCATTTTACCTCATGATCAATGTTTGCTTGGTGTTACAGCTGTTGGCCACAAATCTGCCCAGCTCGATCTCCTCATCTGCATCGATACGAATCGCCCAGTCAGTTGGAGATCCCAACCATTTGCCAGACTACGTGCCGGCCGAGTTCAAGTTGGCGGCTCCCGTTGAAATTCGGATGCTAGGCGGTTTTGATCGTCAGATCTCAGTGGAGCCAATCGTGGATCTGGCCGTCGTGGTTGCCAAGGTTACATTTTGATCACATTGGGATTTGACATATTTGACAATACATTATGTATTGTATTGTATTTTGGATGATAATAAAATCAACATTATTGTGTTACAGTCAGTCTTCGGCGCCAAAGATCACCTCAATGGTATATATTTCCGGCGATGTACCGTATACCTGGCGCATTGTGCCAGAATTCTTCAAACCAAATGCTCGATCGATTCGTCTCAGATGAGCTGGTCGACATTCGGGGACTATCCGCGAGCCCACTGTTTGATCATCCAGTTAAAAGGTTACAAAATAGTTAGAGAGTCTGATTCGCTTCAGAGAGCTAAATTCGTGGTGTACTATATCTAATGTTGATCGACTCGACTGTATCATTAAAATAAGACGTCAGGCTACTTTATGATATTTTTTCACATTTTACTCATTTTGTACCATGAGTTCAATATTCCAAATTCCAGTACGTTAACATCTCGACAGTATGCCTCATCAAAAGCAACTGAATATCATATCACTCATACTTAGACTAGACGAGACATCTCATTTTGAAATAAAATACAGTCAGTAATATTGATATATCATATTTTTGCATAGTTGTTTTTATTCCGTTTACAGATAACGGTCCGTGTATTCGACTGTTTGCTTGTCCGGAGCGCGATCAGTTCAAGCCGAGTCGATTTGTACCGACAACTGGTAATATTCGACCCAAATGGTACTCGAACGATGCAGGAGACGAATGTTGGTTTTATTCTAAGGATACTTATCGTCTAGTTGCTAGGTCTGGCTACTTAGTTGAGGTATTGGTTTCGAAACCTAGAAGATGACCGAACGGAACAAACGTAACTAATCGTTCCGGAAGTTTTGAAGTTGCCAGCCACTCGGTTTTTACAATCAATTTTTGTATGTTCGGTTCTTTTTCGGAGAAGTTTTTCTTTTGGGGGGTTTGAGAAGATGGGCTAATGTTGTCAAAGCAGAATCTATATTTTACTAGATGAACTTGATTAATATAAGTGCAAATGAATTGCAGCCGTACCGCCGACACCCAGCTACAACCAGGCTGTACTGGCACAGATGTATGCCATCGAGTTGGACGACTTGCTGCACGACACACTGCAACTGGATGCAACACCGTATCTGCGACAAGCGTTGGTGCTGCTCAAGTGCTGGATGCTTCGACGACACTTGTCTCTGGTTCGTTGCACTCTTCATCTCAAACTTGAATATTTGTTGTATAATATATGGTTGGGTAGAATAAATATGGGTGACTCAATATAAAAACATGTTCTAATATCTAATCCATTTCTCTGCTTGTTTGTCTTAACAAAATGGAAAAAAGTGAAGATGAATGGTTATTGTAATATACAACTGTTTTCAAAAAGTAGTTGTTTTGTTAATTGAGAGATCGCTTTTATGTTTGTACGACAGATGAGCTCGCAGATGCTCAAATGTCATTCGGATTATGAAGTTTGTTTCTGTTCAGGGGCTGGGTAGTTTGAGCTCCACGTGGCTGAACGCTTTTCTATGCCACTGCGTGCACAGCGGTCTGGTGAACACGAGCGCACTGCCCGAACACATATTGCGCGTGCTATTCACTGCATTCCGTTAGTTGAATACACGTTAACGTAAAACCAAAGTGTTTACAAATGGTATATTGCTGTGGTACTGTTACGGTTACCGGCGTTGAATCGCGGCTGCTCAATCAGTCCACCTATGGCTTCTTAAACTATGTGTTCATATGACGTTGGTCATTGATGTATCACTGTTCTTTATCATTCCATGTTTTCGTGTTATTTACTAGATTTCTGATGCTGAAATGAACATTTGGAATAAATTATCCTTTTCTTTGCAGTCGAAACCGACTTTTGCCGCGCCGATCAGCCGCTCAAATTGTTGAATGTGAACCAGACTGGATCGGGCACGGAATCGTCACTGCAGCCGAGTTGGCATCAACTGGCCGAGTGTTCGATGGGTGGAGCCGTGTTTGCTGATCCGACCGGGTATTTGAATTTGATGCATAACACGAGTGCATCCACTTTGGACAGGGTGCGTTTTGGTGGTGCTTACTGATTATTATGTGAGAAATTAGAGAAAGTTTATTTATTTTTTCCACCTTTTACTTATTCAAGTTAGACAGTTTACCCCTCTTTAACCCTTTTCTACACAACTATTTTATCATTTTTCAGTCACAGATTTGTTGTAATTCGTTGACTTTATTGTTCGGTATGTTACTGTTTTCATCTCCCAATTACCTGAGCAGTGTTGCGTTAAGCAACTGGAACATGTTGATTAGAATGAGCAATATAGCTATAATTTGTTCACAATTCATCCGTAAAAATGTGATATTGTTTCTACGTATTTTTAGCTCAAAAACGCCGCACGTTCCTCACTGCAACTGCTGACTCCGGTATCGGATCGGGTCCAGTCCACAGCCAACTTCCAATGTCTGTTTGTGCGCGAACAACGATTTGCTGAAACTTTCGATCATGTGGCCAGGTTTTGATACGTTATCTAGCTTGTTGATTTTCGACTTTTCTTTTGATAAATAGTAAAGTGGATTTTTTTTAAATAGTTTGGTACGAGCTAGAACATTCATTTCAATGTAACATAGCGGGAAATTTTTTAGTTTGCCTATCACAGCCGCCTGGCGTTCTTGGCTTCACGATCACCACCAGCATCAGATATCACTTATGGACGATGCGTGTGCCATTCGTTGTATGTACAAACTCGTGGCACCAATAATAAAACAGGCGTTGGGTGAGCGTGTAGTGCTGCTGGATGTACAACGGATAAAGACAGATATGGTTAGGTTTAGATAACTGGAAAGACTTTTTTTGGATCTTGCCACGTGTCCATCTGCTTGTTTTCAGACTCCGGTTGCGGATGTGACTAATATGGCTGCTCCAATTGACCGTGCTCTCACATTCGGTCTCATACTTTCCAACTTGGACATGGCTCATAATCTATTGCAAAGAGGTTGGACAAACTACGTTTCGTTACTATTTCATTGGCATCTTGATGTGGTTTTGAAACGTTTAGGTTACTTAAGTTAAGACCTACCTTATGGTCTGTCTGCGCGGAAGTTTAGATTTTTTATGAATGCCAACGTCGATAGAATTCAAATAAAAGATGCCAGCAGATAACGAGTCCTTTAAATTATCATCCCATCTCGATTTGATTGTCATTGTCAGGTCCACCGGCCGATCTGCCCGAGGCCGCCGAGTTTCGTCGTTTCTGGGGCCGCAAATCGGAACTGCGAAAGTTTGCGGACGGCAAAGTGTGTGAGGCGGTGGTGTGGATAGCGGAAACGATCAGTCAACATCGACTGGTGCCACTAAAGATAATCAAACATGCGCTCATGACGTGAGTGACGGCTTATCAAATTATTTTATCATTCCACATACTTATATTTTCTTCTGCTCATTACGCAACGGCTAAGTTGTTGACCGTTCAGTGTGACCTATTCATTTCGTCATATTTACAAAATAAATTATTTGAAATAACTAAGAATAGCATAATTTTAATGTAAACATTTTTGTTTCAGTCATTTCCCGTCGGCTTGTCATCCGTCACCGAGCGTTCGTTTCTCGGGTAGTCAGCTTGATCGAGTGATCAGTAGAGAAGTGCACGGACACATGACCGATACTCAGGAAAATGTTGGTGGTTGTTTGTTGCACTGTTTCTTTGGTGTCAAATGCTTTCTGAATTTTTAATGGTTTTTCGGTGTCATGTATTTTTTTCAAGCTTTTCTTTATTTTAATGACGTCTGAATTTCAAATAATTTTCCAATTACTTTATCTCAGGTGTTCTCCGGCATATCGCAGTCATTGAGCAAGCTGAGCACGTCACTGCGTGCAGTACAGGGTGTGCCATTGATTGTCACCGCCATCACACCCATTTCAACTATTTATAAACAGACGACGGTTGGTTACATTACCTTTTGATGTTGTGGCCGTTGTTATTGATGATGCTGGTAATGTTGTTGGTGTTTTGTGTGGTGGTAGTGGTAGTGTTGTTGTTGTTGTTCTAGTGTTTAGGTCGCAACAGTGGTGGTGTTGTTGAGTGGTGATAGGTTCTGCGTAGTATTTGCCACTGAATGTAATGTTGTCGTTCAAAAGTTTAAAATTATTGATTGTTTCAGCCGCTTGTGCCAGTCCCTTACGAACCAACAGAACATCAAACTTATCACACGACCGGATGTCTGGAAATTCCAACGGGCAGTCACGTTTGTGTGCCTGGAGCAACCGCAGATCGTACCGTCACATTTCGACCAACTGTGGAAGGTTATTGTTGTTCGTATTTGATGGGGTCGTAGTCGTAGTGTTGTTATTGTATTTGTTATTGCTACTTAACAGTTATAATTTGTAATAGTATAACAAAATACTGATTCTAAATCTATTCTCTTGTTGATTTTTCTTTTATAATTGCAGTACAAATCAGCCTCGAGCAGTCCGGCAAGTGGCCAACCGAGTTGAGCGCACTACGAAGGGTCAAAGCTGCGTTCCATCTGAAGTTGGCCGAATTGTTGCATAAGCAGTTCCAGATGTGCACTCAGGCAAACGCTGATGGCTTCTATGTGTTTCTGGTTTGTATGCATCAAGTTTGCAAGTAGAAGAAGTTTTTGCATCTATATCGATTAATAATGTTAAAAGTGTGTTTGTTTATGAATCAGTATATATACTAAGGGAATCGATGTAGTCGAGAATTATATAACGATTTCTATACAATATTTGACGTGTTGGATTAGATATTAAAGAGGCTAGAGGGGTCAGGATAACTTTTTTGGAAATCTGCAAACCTAACGAAACTTAGTAACTACAACAAGTAAAGTAATTAGTAATAGCAGGATTGTTGTTAATTACAGGATGGTTTCACATTCGTGGTGTACGTTGCCTACGAGCGCGAGGTTACGATCACGGCCGATGCCGATCGGGGTGCATCCGATAAAGCAAGGGTGTCGGCACGGGCACTCGGGCTGCACAAACTGCTCGTGTTGACGCCAAAATTGGATGCAGTCATTCATGGGTTGGCGGTGTTGTTGTTGTTTTTATGGTTGTTGTTGTTGTTGTTGCGGTTGTTGTTGGTGTTTTTTTTCAGAAAGCTGACGTCGGTCGGATAAGAAACGCCATAGGAAATATTTTAGAATTTTTTACATAAATAAGCTTAGGGTTTTCTTGAGTGGTATAGTAAGTAACTATAATTAATAAATAACAGGGGATTAATAAAGGGATGATGGGTGAAATCAAACACGTTAAAATATAGTTTTGCAGTCTGGGTAATGAGTACGGGATGTATCGACTCGTATGCCGAGTATGTAAACGTTGGCTGGCTGCTCATCTGCTCGCCAGCTACTTCAACGATCAACTCGTCGAACTGCTCGTGGCTCGACTGTTCATTCATCCACAACCGTTAGTCCGATTTTGTTGCCAACATCCTGTAGATGGTGATTGTTAGACTGTTATTAGTTAGGGCTTGTTGAAGTTGATGGCGTGGTGGTATGATGTTTTGAAGTTGATGGCGTGGTGGTATAATATTTTGAAGTTGATGGCGTGGTGGTATAATGTTCTGAAATTGATGGCGTGGTGGTATAATGTTTTGAAGTTGATGGCGTGGTGTGGTGGTATAATGTTTTGAAGTTGATGGCGTGGTGGTATAATGTTTTGAAGTTGATGGCGTGGTGGTATAATGTTTTGAAGTTGATGGCGTGGTGGTATAATGTTTTGAAGTTGATGGCGTGGTGGTATAATGTTTTGAAGTTGATGGCGTGGTGGTATAATGTTTTGAAGTTGATGGCGTGGTGGTATAATGTTTTGAAGTTGATGGCGTGGTGGTATAATGTTTTGAAGTTGATGGCGTGGTGGTATAATGTTTTGAAGTTGATGGCGTGGTGGTATGATGTTTTGAAGTTGATGGCGTGGTGGTATAATGTTTTGAAGTTGATGGCGTGGTGTGGTGGTATAATGTTTTGAAGTTGATGGCGTGGTGGTATAATGTTTTGAAGTTGATGGCGTGGTGGTATAATGTTTTGAAGTTGATGGCGTGGTGGTATAATGTTTTGAAGTTGATGGCGTGGTGGTATAATGTTTTGAAGTTGATGGCGTGGTGGTATAATGTTTTGAAGTTGATGGCGTGGTGGTATAATGTTTTGAAGTTGATGGCGTGGTGGTATAATGTTTTGAAGTTGATGGCGTGGTGGTATAATGTTTTGAAGTTGATGGCGTGGTGGTATGATGTTTTGAAGTTGATGGCGTGGTGGTATAATGTTTTGAAGTTGATGGCGTGGTGTGGTGGTATAATGTTTTGAAGTTGATGGCGTGGTGGTATAATGTTTTGAAGTTGATGGCGTGGTGGTATAATGTTTTGAAGTTGATGGCGTGGTGGTATAATGTTTTGAAGTTGATGGCGTGGTGTGGTGGTATAATGTTTTGAAGTTGATGGCGTGGTGGTATAATGTTTTGAAGTTGATGGCGTGGTGGTATAATGTTTTGAAGTTGATGGCGTGGTGGTATAATGTTTTGAAGTTGATGGCGTGGTGGTATAATGTTTTGAAGTTGATGGCGTGGTGGTATAATGTTATGCATCTCGGTCGTGTGATCGTCAATTACAGCATTTAATCAGAACACTATATTGTTTCTCAGGTTTACCGAGCCACGTTCGGTGCTGGTCGGCTTCATTCGCTTCCTGCATTTGCTATCCACTCATGACTGGATGACGTCACCGGTGATTGTGAACCTCAACGACCAATTGACTGGTTACTTTGCCTTTTTGTTTTTGGTGGCATTGTTTTTCAGGCGTAAATGTATGCGTAGTTGTTCTTATCTGTGAACTTTGATTGAGGTTGACTCCACCTTGTACCGAATTGAAATGCATGCATATATTTTGTGGTTAAAATTAACATATATTTTTTGTTTGGAATGTTCATTATTACATTATTCAACAAGACGTTCATTTGAAATGCAGCTGACGATATTGGTAAGTTGGAGCATCGTTTCCAAACGGAACGTGCCACACTGCCTCCAATGGTCGTCTATTCGTCACTTGATCCCATGGGCACGGCACTCACTCGACCACATCCATCACCACCCGTACTCCACAGGGCTGTACATCTCGCTAAGGTTAGATCACATTTTTATTGCATGATCACTGTTTCAGTATTTATAAAATTATTAAATAATTGACTTAATTTTTAGTTGACTAAAAACTTATTGATTGGCTGGCTGATTGTTTTACTTTTTACAGGTAATAATAAAATAAACGAGTTTGTTAATTTGTTTTATATACATAATTAGTAATCTAGCTGATGATGCATTTTTTATTGAATCTACTTTACTGGTTATATGGCCTTGGAAATATGTGGAAACCAACAATTTGCAGGCCGCTTCACTGAATGGTGCTTTGCACTCGCTATTCGAACATGCGACTGGTCACGACAGGAAAAACATCACTGATGCTGACTTGGTGGTTAGAATTTCCACATATTTTCACAGCATACTGTTTCCTTACATAAATTTTTTCCTGTAATGTTTTCGGTTCCATTAATGTCTGACAAATTATGCTAAATTACTTAGTGACGAGGCAAGGCAGTGCCTTCTTCTCATTGACTTATTTTCAGTCCACTCTGTTCACCCCGAATCTGTCCATCTTCGATGTGGTCATCCATCTTGACCCGAGTAAAACTGGTCGCGCCAAGGACAGCCTGACTGTGAATCAGGATAGTTCACTCGTGAAACAGCAACCTGCGGCCAAAAAAGCTAAACCAGCGACGGAGATCACAGTGATTCCGGTAGTGGATTTCGATCCGAGTGCGCGGTATCTGGATGAACTGAAGGTTGGCGTTTTTTATTAGTGACTAGTGAATATCATCACAATTCACAGGTAAATAGGGTGACCCTTATTTCAGTATATTTGAGATTTGATATCCAACTTTGCTATTGTGGCATTGAACTAAATAAATTTGATTTATTTTTTGATTTTTTTAATCAATGATATTGTAAATACTAAACGTTTCCGTTCTATTGCAGGCCGCCTATGACGAGATGGCACTGTTCTTTCACGATCCGTTGGGCGGTACCGTAATCGGGGTGCTCTTCCGACCCAACCTCACTGTTCAGTCGTGCTCGGTTCGTGTTTCTTAGTTCGATATGATGTGACATGTGATCCAATTTACTACTAGCCAAACTCCAAACTGGCAAACAAATGTTGTTTTTCTGAATTAGAACCTGTTGTTGCACTTCAAAATTATCAGTATTAAAATTGTTAGATCATTGGTTACGGTTACCTGCTTTTAGCAGCTATTAATCCGTCATACAAGGTTTAGTTTTTGGCATATTTCAGATGAATCGAGCGAACGGTCGTCAGCTGCTGAACGGCGAATTACAACCGGACTTCGACGTAATCTTGGAAGATATGAAGCTGATGGGACGGGGTCTGGTGAAGAAAGTGGAGCGTGTAGTCAAATAGACATAGATTTTTCTAGAATGTTTTTCACTGATTGTCACATGACTTCGTATGTTTGTATGCTTATTGTGATGATAAAAAAAGTTACGAACATTGTTATACTGTTTAGCCTTATTGTTTTTTGTTATCTCTGTTGATTTGTCTGTTGAAATTCTGTCAGATTTTTTATTGAATAAAAGATTCATAAATGCATAATATCATTTTCATTATCAAGAAGAGATACTCATTTCATTGAGTGGTTGTTCAATCGGCCTTACCTCAAATATATGTCTATTGACTTCAGGTCTGTTTCATTGGTTTGGGGGTTTTCATCTCGATTGAAGTCTATGCTAGGCGATTGGCTATTATAGCAAATACATGATAGTTTTAGACTATAATGAGCACCCAAAACCCCGATCCAATAGATGCGCTATCATCCGCACTATCGGACGCCTATTCTGATAACTCGGTGGCCAGCACTGCCAAAGCACATCCCAAATTTCGCGATGGTTACAAAGCCGGTGGGTCGGCCATCAAATCGATGGAAGAAAGCCAGCGGAATCGACGTGAAGAATACCTGAAACGACAGTCAGAGTTGGTGTGGTTTCATTCAGTTATGTAGGTTGATGAAATGAAAGTTACTGTGACACACTGGCGGACGAGCCAAACATAAAACAAGATAAATTTTTTCAAAGGGATGGAATTAGTAGTTCTCATTTTACATAAACCTCAAAAAGAAAAAAGGTCGACTTTTTGGAACTGCCAAACACGATGGAACTCCACGTTTTCCTCCCGTTCTTGTCCATTAGTAACAGATGATTGCAGATCGCGACGTGATACGTTCAATTTCGCCCGACAACTGGCTCACGGTGAGATTGATGACGACGAAGATGATGAGGAAGAGTGTATGGATGAAGGTGGGTTGGGTCGTCTTGTTCACATGCAATATTACTTTGCTCAAGCGTCGTTTTTTTGTCAGATTAAGATGTTTTATTAGCAGAGAGTTAATTTTGTCAGAATATACGGGCTAAACGATATCAATGATTATTAAGGTGGCAGCTCGAATCGACGTCGTAAGCGCCGTGGCGACAAGCATCAGCAGCAGAAACGACGACACCCGAAACCGTATAAAGACAGGGTTGGTTGAGTGTTAATCGGACAGCTAGCGGTTGTTAGACTTCAAGTCAGACTGGATAAACTAAATATAAAAGTAGACATATTAAGTCCGATTAGTCGATACGAACTCTGATCCCAGTTGCTTATTTCATTATGTTGCAATATCGTACTCGATTAGTGAGGTATTACCAGAAGTGGTCATGGTACTGGTTGACTGTACCCCAAACTTTTGCAGTTAATGCTGAGCGAATGGCTGGTCGACATCCCGGATCACACGGACCTGGCCGACTGGCTCATGGTGGCCTGCCCCGTGGGTAAACGATGTCTGGTTGTCGCCGCACAGGTTGTTGTTTCCTAGTTTTTTGTCGTTGTTATTGTTGTTTTTATAGATTTTGTCGTTTCTGTTAATGTTTTTGTTGTTGTTGTTGTGATGGTTTTTGTTTTACAATGTTGAACGTTGCAGGGTTGGACCTCGGTGTACACGAAATCGGGTTACAAACTGGGTGACTACAACACAGCGCTACCGGGTGGCGGGGAACATTCGACCGCAAAAAGTTGCTTATTGTTTTCATGTATTTTTCTGCTATTGATACAAATAGTTTTTGAGTTGTTAGTTGATACACTAATTGTTATTGTTATTGGCCTCGTTTTTCAGATGTGTATAGCATGTTGGACTGTGTGTACAGTGAGCTCGATCGCAAGTACTACCTACTGGACGTATTGTGTTGGAACGGACAGCCAATGATGGACAGCGAGGTTAGTTCGCTTTTATAAACAAAAATAATTAATTACTTCTGATTCCACGAACAATTCCTAAAAAAGTTTCATTCATTTTAAATTCCCAAATTTGTGTTCAGACTGACTTTCGTTTCTTCTGGCTGGCAAGTAAACTGGCTGAGTACCCCGATCTGAGCGAAGAGTCTGACTCGAATCAGCTGGCCTTCGCCAACCTACCTTACGTCCAGTGCGTGGACAAACCGACATTGCACACGTTCATGCACAAGGAGATGCCGTTCAATGAGGTGGGTGAACGAAAAAGTGGTTGATGAAGTGAATGACACTGGGAGACAAGACAAGGCATTGAGCTAATGAGTAAGTCCGTCATCGGTGTGAGTAAAGAGTCGGGTGTGACGGTTGATTAGTGATTTAGTGAATGCGGGAGTGAGTGCAAAGTCAGTTGTGTAAGTTGGTGAGGAACATAGGGAAAGAGTGCATCAGTCAGTAATCTATAAAAGTGACTCAACCGGTATTGTTTCAGCTGGATGGTCTATTGTTCTACTACTCGCCAGCGCACTACCACGCCGGACAGACACCGTTGGTGGGTTGGCTAAAACCATTCATGTTGCCCGAGATTCTGGGTGTCGACGTGCCAACCAAGTACCAGTTGAATGCAGAGAAGAAGACGGCTGAGTACATTCAGGAATTCAACGAACAGCGACTGGCTGACGGCAAGGCACCACATGTGCCATTGAAGGATCAGATGACTGATGATTGAGTGGCACAACCGTGATTCAAAATCAAATGATTTAATTAGTTTTTTTGATTTTGAAATATCAAATGACTGATGATCAACTCTTGATTTACCATCTTATAGAATAATAATGTTCCAGATGTATAGCCTTTTCACGGTTTCTTGTTACTAAAAATTTTTCATGTAAATATTTTTCACGCGTGAATTTTTTTTGGCGTATTCAAATATTTTGTTATTATTTACGAACAGTGCATAATCCTGTGTTCCCTATTAAAAGTAACGGATGTATAGAAGTTACGTACATTTAGTAGCAAGATATCTTGAACAAGGCATACTGTCTGAATTGAATGAGTCACAAGTTGAGATAACTTACTTGGAGAACATGGAGCATTGCAGCTGGGTGCTGCTTGAAAAACTGGTACACATACACTAAAAGCGTTACATATGCGGTTTGTGTCAAAATTAAATCTAGATAATAATCACCCTGCAAATGACAATTCTTATCATCACTGTGATTGCTTATTTTTTATTTATTGGTAATATCTCCGCTAGCCGTTTTATTGAGAACCAGTCATGTTTCGTTGGTTATCGTTTGATATTTCTGTTTTCTTAAGTGACATATTTTTATGCATTGTAAAAACTTATTATTGACTTCGATCTGATGAAAAATCAATAAAAAAATAAACGAATAAACTCTTATTGAATGGTATTGTACATTTCATATTGAATTTAACCAGTGCACGCACGCGAGAGAAATCAGAATTTGTCCCTTTATCATAGTTTCATGAAATTTGCTAGACTCCAAATAAGTTGGCTAGATTTTGTCTTGTATTCTAGAGTATGAATGTTTTACATCTAAAACTAAGGGGCAAGTGTTTTGCCTGGGAGAACTGAAGTGTGGATTAGCCGCTCAGTTATATTGATTTTTGTTTTCACCACCTACTTGTAGACTTGTGTGGACCATATAACATCATAACAACAAAAGATTATCTTCGGTCACTCTTTTTTCGTTTATGTTGAACTATAACAAAACATTTGTCTCCCCAAACATTTCCATTAGCGATTTTGGTTTCTGCTATTAAAATTTGTTTAGTAAATCCTTTTTCTGGATGAATTTTTCAACAATATAATTCATCCGGAACGTCAATTTTTTTACATCATTCAAACAGAAAACATGTTAGCCTGCCCAATACACGATGCTTTTTCGTATTACATGGATCATTATTTCAGATAGTCTCAATAATGAGCTACGTGCACCGACTGTTAGCCTATCTGCTACCTACGTATTACCTACTTTACCTGACCATAGTCAATGCATTCCCGGCCCAAAACAGACTCGACTTTCCCTCACTTCAAGATTGTGGAAAATCGTCAGTGTACAGTTCGAGTCAGGACGTGCAGGAGGGTCGATCGATGAGAATTGTGGGAGGTGAGTTCAATAAATTTAGCATTGTTTGGTAACCGAAAAGGTGGATCATGAGAACAAATCGAATGGTAGGCTCAGCCATTCCAGTTCCTCTCCCATTTAGGTGGCTGACGTTTTCCGGAACTTTAGGGGACTACGATTGTCCGCTCCTTGAATATCTTCAACAAATAAATAAAATTGGTTTTATCAGAATTTGTATTATCATCGGTTATATTCAGGCGATCCGTCCATACCGCACGCGTTTCCATGGACGGTGGCATTAATGCGCCATGGCACCCACATCTGTGGTGCCGTACTCGTGCATCCACAGTTTGTGCTCACGGCAGCGCATTGCGTTATCAAAGAGTAAGTAAGTCGGTTTCTGTAATCGTACCGTCATGTCGTTCAGTTATGTAGTTATCACATTGTGTACGATGTTGCCATAGTTTTTCTTTCAAACTTTTCGTGGTGCAGAAGTATAAAAATATCTGGTATATTGTTATTTAACGAGCTATTGACAATATGGTTGACATCAATACATCGTTTTTCAGCATTCTACAACCCGGTAACCTGTACGCACGCGTAGGAGCGCACTTTGCAGGTGATGGCCAGTGGATCAGGGTATCAAAGATCATTGTCCACGAACTCTTCAACAGGTTGTACATATTGTAATATTATATGGTTGTTGCTTTTGCAGTTTTTGTTGTTGTTATAATACTGTTGTTGCTGTACTTGTTGTTGTTGTTTCTGTACGATACTGTTGTTGTTGCGGTTGCTTCTGTACGATACTGTTGTTGTTGCGGTTGTTTCTGTACGATACTGTTGTTGTGGTTGCTGTTGTTGTTGTTTTTATTGTATAATAATATTGACGTTGTTGTATAATATCATTTTTGTTGTTCTTATATCATTGTTGTTGTTGTTGTTGTTCTCAAATTTCAACAACGAAAATCCCAAGTTGATCAGATACAATGCACGTGCCTACGACTTTGCTCTACTGAAGCTGGTCACGCCCGTTGAAGCATCATCGACCGTTGATTTCGTGTGTCTGCCAACATTTGTGGCCAATCATCAACGACCATGCGTAGTTACTGGTCAGTGTTATCTGGTATATAGGGTTTGTGAAACGTGAACCGATCCGATCAACACTCTATTTACATTACCTGCTCATCCTACTCATTAATGCTTGTTCTTTCTATGTATGTTTGGCCTTGCGAAATCTCATTGTGACAAAACACTTGCAGGCTGGGGCAAACAAGAGCAAACGTCCGGCAATTCTCCCGTATTACAACAGGTAAAAGTGATCCAAGTAGTAAACATGCTTGTAGATTATGGATGTACTGTCAATGTTTCATGTGATAGCCATAACCAAGTTTTGGTGTTTTAGTGTATGATGGTGTTTAAGGTAACAGTGCCCGTGATAGCGGAAGGTATCTGCAATGACTGGCGTCACTACCGTGGCATGCTGCACATACCGACCATGATGTGTGCTGGCACAGATACTGGTGGTATGGATGCTTGTCAGGTTACTTAACACATAACATTCTGCACGTTACACAACATCAATTATTCTAGAACATTATCATTCTACCTTTTGATGGTGCTCTTTGACACTCGGAGGATCTCTCCAGAATCATGGCCTAGTCTTAGTTAATGAAATTTCAAAATTCCACATATTATTTCACAGTAGATTTTTTTTATTGGCATACGGATCCGCTTCAGGGTGATAGCGGTGGCCCACTGATGTGCGAACTGAACGGTCAGTGGCAGGTACATGGACTCGTGTCATGGGGTTGGAACCGTTTTCTCACAGTCAAGTTTCATTAGTAAATCATTCATTATAATATGAAATATGAAATTGTTTTTCGTTTTGTTTCATCAAAGAGTAATATTCATGAAGTAATATGGTATTATAAAGTGGGTTGTTTTTTAGGCAAAGGCTGCGCTCTACCCGGTGTTCCCGGAGTTTACTCAAAGGTGATCACTATCAACGGCTGGATCAGATATCAGGTCTCAATCAACGATTAATACGCTGATATGCACTAATATGCAAATTTTTTTACGAACTCCTAGTCATGTTTTCTTGAAGTGTTTCATGTTGATACACCAAGAGCAAGAAAGAAGCAACCATGAAACGTTTTCATTTTTCCCGTTGATCTCCTGAAATCAACTGTAAATACATATATATTTTTATTTGACAATAATGACTCACAATCACTGTGTATATGCTCAATTTTGTATGGACTGTGTTCACTAACATTTAATTATTTATAGAATATAAAGATTTATGTTATGCAGTTGTTAAAACGTTTTATTATCACTCGAGGATTCGCACAATACTTCATTACTTTCTACCAAATTCCACACTTCTATGCAAATTCACTGTACATAATTAATGATTATTTCGCACGATACTCGTACCATTGTGATATTACGCATACAATATTTTACAGAATATTTTGATAAAAATGAATACAATAATGACATAAACAACTTGGTGTATCATTTTAATATTCAGCTGAAAGCCACCACTCATTCACTGATTTTAATCAATATTTTTTCTTCGATTGTATTCCTTCTTGAACTTCAATTTTTCTTCCGAGCCTCCAGCGAGTGGAAAGTCGAAGATGATGGGGTCGAAGGCCAATCGATTCTTATCGTCACACAGTACGCAGTTCAGAAACTTCGTGATTCCATTGCTTGTACACCCGTAGCCTAAAATTAGTTTTGAAGCACAGTAGAGTAGTACTATAGTATGAAAAAGCACGACTGTAAAGCCATGCAAACCGCAAACGGTAGCCACACACAACCAACCGTAATGCGAATGCCCAAACACATGATACTTGGGTTTTATCCTCTTGACTACAGTATTCAACAACTCAACATCTCCATCATGATGACCGAGGTTGTTGAAATCACCGTGACCTATCAATACTTTAATCAATCAAACAATTTTTTTCAATCTACACACATATTTAATCTAATCTAATTTAATACATCTGATCAATACTTTCTAGTTTGACTATCAGTTTGTATGTCCGCAACTGACCCAAAGGTGGAGCATGAGTCATCAAAACGTCAACGTTTGTGGGAATTAAATTCCATTTGTCCAGTAAGTGTTGACCCCTATTTAACATGAAAGCCATGTTGATATCCTCGCGTGGTAACCTAAACGCTAAATCTCATTAACTCACTCATTCACTCAGTCACTCACTCACTCACTCACTCACTCACTCACTCACTCACTCACTCACTCACTCACTCACTCACTCACTCACTCACTCACTCACTCACTCACTCACTCACTCACTCACTCACTCACTCACTCACTCACTCACTCACTCACTCACTCACTCACTCACTCACTCACTCACTCACTCACTCACTCACTCACTCACACTCACTCCATCATTCACTGACCAGGGTGTTCCGTAGACAGTGATGCCATACAAATCCACTGCTGAATCCATCAAATAAATCACGTTTTGCAGTAACGACTTTGATGAATGCAGATTCAACATGGCCAAGGACTGGTTGATTGCATGACGAATACCAGCATCCATGTTGTCTTCAGTCGCTTCTACTACAATTAAATGGTTATTTTCACTGGGAATTCCTCATTACTTAAGCCAAAACGGCACACTACTACAATGAAATATCAGAATAGTCAACCAGAGAGGTTGAATAAACGGCAGAAACCGCAGAGCAACGCGGGTCTGTGGGTCAAATCATGTCTTACGCACTAGACTATACAGATGATCTTATGTTATATGAATCTGTCATTTTCTGTCATAACCTTTTCTCAAGTATGAATCCAGAGACAAATCGTGAGAACCAGCAATAACGATAACGTGATCGAAATCAAGTGCTGCTGAAAAGTATACTTCCTCGCATATCAGTTCACTCCCTTATTCACTCAGTTTTTCACTCAGTTTTTTACTCATTTATTCACTCACTCATTCACTCATTTATTCACTCACTCAATCACTCATTTTTTCACTCACTCATTCACTCATTTATTCACTCACTCATTCACTCATTTATTCACTCACTCATTCACTCATTTATTCACTCACTCATTCACTCATTTATTCACTCACTCATTCACTCATTTGTTCACTCACTCATTCACTCACCTGCCCAAGCATCAAACACCCTCATCTCATCTGTCAATCCACAACTCGTGAAACTGCCGGCCACCAGCAGAATGTCCCCTCTGGGAATCTCCTGCTGAAATCAGTGGGTTTCCATGACTGACAGACTGATTGAATGTCTGACTGACTGAATGACTGAATGACTGAGTGGCTGTCTGACTGACTGACTGACTGACTGACTGACTGACTGACTGACTGACTGACTGACTGACTGACTGACTGACTGACTGACTGACTGACTGACTGACTGACTGACTGACTGACTGACTGACTGACTGACTGACTGGCTGACTGACTGACTGACTGACTGACTGACTGACTGACTGACTGACTGACTGACTGACTGACTGACTGACTGACTGACTGACTGACTGACTGACTGACCTACTGACTGACTGAATTGATAATTTAACAGGTATAACTGGCTGGTTATTATTGATTTTGGTATCTTGCCCAACCTTCCTGAACTGTCCATGCATGCAACTGACACATACGAATCTGACGGCATCATCTCTGATTGGCGTGTTCAAAGCCATTGGTCGAACCTGGAACACAATTCAATCTTTTCCTGTATGTCCATAAATATCTACACTCTGGATTTATACCATAAAGCAACACATGAGTATGAAATGAGCATTTATCTAAAATGCAAGACGGATTTAGAAGAGTTTACCGGTTTCACGGATCGTTTATCCTTGAGTCGGTCCCAGGCGATTGCTGGCTCTTCAGTGTACGGATGCACCTGAAACATTTGATCACCAGAAAACTTTCTTTGAAGCAGCTGTAAGTTTTCCATGATCTTGCGTTTTTGACGGTAGGCAAAACTCGTTTTGTGAAAAAAACGTGGAAAAAACTTTTAGTTTTCAAAATTAGAATTAAATTTTCAGTTTATGATACAAGTTTTAGCTAAAAAAACAATCCCGAATGAGCACAGTCCTAAAATTTTACGGTAAATTCAAGTTCCAATTCAATCGGTCACCTTTATCTTGCTTGCATTCGAGTCCTCCGGCACATCTGGTCCGGGTCCGGTGTTGGAGGTCTTTGGCGAAGAAGACTTGCTTCTGCGATCGTTGCAGGTTGGAACCTCGAGCATTTCACTGGACTGAAACATGTAAACTAAGTAATCCAAACAAGGAATCAGTCAGTCAGTCAGTCAGTCAGTCAGTCAGTCAGTCAGTCAGTCAGTCAGTCAGTCAGTCAGTCAGTCAGTCAGTCAGTCAGTCAGGCAGTCAGTCAGTCAGTCAGTCAGTCAGTCAGTCAGTCAGTTAGTCAGGCAGTCAGTCAGTAAGTCAGTCAGTCAGTCAGTCAGTCAGTCAGTCAGTCAGTCAGTCAGTCAAGCAGTGGATAATCATTCTGTCAGTTATCGCAAAATACCTGCGGTGCAGTTCGGATATTGGTTATTTTTCTTTTGATAGCTTCCATTGTTTCGTTCATTTATTGACTGATTTCCTGATCCAGAAATTCAGTCATCAAGTGGCTGGTTCAATGAAATTTGCAGTTCTTTAGAAGTTCTGGTGTTCATCCAAAATTGAAACTTTATTTTAATGAATTTATGGCTCGGTAACAGCGTCAGCCCAAAACATCATTTTACAAAAATACTGCAACGCATATACAAGGTAAAGAGTCTGCAAACTTACCTAGGGTTGTGACGTCTTTTGACAAATGAATGTCCGTTATTTTATGTCAGAACGTCAGTCAATCATACCGTGAATACGTTAAAATATGATGACCGCTGGATTGCGGAATGTGTGAGTTATGTAAGTAATTTGCCAATGATTTATTGAGACGAGTGAACCGAGTGAGTGAGTGGGAAGTTTATTTTAGGTAAAAAATTCAGTCACACTTGTTCGTCGAAAAACCCGAAAGTTCTTTAGTCTTCAATACTCTAATCGTTCTTGAATCGTCAATCTTCAATACTGGAGTAAATGGTTTCGTTACTCAACAATTTACCTGACATTTTCACTGAATCCCTGAATGTATTTTTTTTAATGAAAATACGCCTAAATATGTGAATACTTTTGACGTGTGCCATGTAGAGCGATAGAAATTCGGGTATTTTCAATAAAACAAAAAACGTTATCAGTTGTCTTGGTATGAGACGTTCACTCGTGCCGTACTTGCCACTGATTTCGGCTTTTCTGTGGTGTCATAAATATTGTTTCACTGCAAGATTAATTGAGACCCGTAGGTTGTTCTGTATTCGTTAACATTTAAGTAACTTCAAGTCCAATAGGTTGGAATGTAAAATCTCGGTTATTCAAATGAAACGACTTGATTCACCCACCGGCGGACGAGTCAAACCTCCGAATGGAGGGAAATTTTTCCAAAGAATGGGCGGAAATTTTACCTTAGGTCATTTTACCTACACCTTGAAGAAAAAAGTATACTTTTTGAAACCGCCAAAGAGGGGGGAATTCCACTTTTTCCTCCCCTTCTCGTCCGCTAGTGATTTCACCTACAGTTTGTTGCAGAATGACGTCTATTATTCGACGGAAACATGTTCCAGTAAACGCCGTCGGATTCGTTGGTTTTTTAGTGCACGCTGTGGTCAAGGTTTAGACTCGATTTAGAGGCGCCAACTAACAGATAACCGAAGCAACCCAAAAATTCTACACGACGTAACTATATGTACCTAACATCAGACTGATTTTGTGACTCAAAATCTGAATCATTTTTTTTAAATCGGATTGCCTGAGCAAACCTACAGTTTGTATGGAGGTAGGACAAGTAATGGTAGGTAGGCCTGTAAGAAGCAATGGCTGCCTAGGAATATTTTTAACTAATCTAGTTCCTTGTCTATCATTTTTAAGTATTCCATATAATCTTTTCTCAACCAATTCAGCAGTTTTTCAAATTTTTCAGAGTTTTTAGTCTAAATGTACTTACCTAGTTACTTTTCGTTAAAATTAAGAGTTTTTAGTCTAAATGTACTTACCTAGTTGAATATCGTTAAAATTAACAAACCTCAGCTAAGGACGGTTAACAATGGTAAAAATAAGTAGTTGTTCTTCTCATATGTGCGTAGGAGCGGAGCGACTGAGTGCTCACCTTCCCCGGCTCGGGCTGACGCCCAATAGGATGTAGTTTGAAAATCGTATTTATTATCCATTGACCCCTTTAAAACATGAACGTAATTTCAAAACTTTTCGATAAAATTTAATGGGTGGTTGTCGTTCGTTTAAAAAAATGACGATAGCTTCGCCGCGATAAAAAAGGAAACTTTGTTCGTTCAAGTCAACAAGATGAAACGTGAACGAATTTTCCACCAAACAGTTTAGTCAACAGCGTGTACGAACGGCTTGGCCTGACTGGAATGACCCTGATCCGGGACCCTCATCGCCGTAATAATGTGCTGGAAGAATTTTTTTTATCGGATTGCCGGTTAAAAAAAGAGATTTTACGCATGTTTTTAGCTTCATTTTGAGCTATAACAGAAGTAAATTGGTAAAATTTTCAATAGTGATCCATTCGGTCAGAGACGTAAAACCTAGGCGATTTTTTCGCAAATCTCATAATTTTTACAAAAAAGCCATTGTATTGAAAGGTTTGCGCTGAAGTAAGCTTATTAATGCTAAATGTTTTGTTTGCAGCAATATTTGCCTATGTAACAGTTGTTTTAAGATAATGGTCGATTACTACCCACCATATAGTATTTCTAAAACCGCTAAGAGCTCAAAATTTTTTTGCCGACGCCTTACTGTAGGGTTTTTCAGGCAATCCTATTGTTTTAAACCTAAATTCCATCCCGACAACAACTTCTGGTTCAGATCCTTGTTACTTTTAAAAGAAATCATGCCTAACAACGCTTTAAAATGAAATAAAATTGAATGTAATACCTAAGCCTAAACCTTGACCTTGTTCTGTTCCATTTGCTCCTCATTACCGTAAATCGAATCATCACAACCGAAGCCGCCTATTCTGATGTCTGCCGGTTTCACGTTCATCCGAAATCGGCCGACACGGTTTCGGAATTTCAATATGAACCGGATATATCGTGTTTTGTGGAACATGGTGACTTGATGGTAGCTGGCCTGTACAACTTTCGATGGAAGGAGGAAAACAGTGAGGTTGATGTGTGACTGATGAGGAATCATGATAAAGTCAGAGAATTTCATGAACTAAAGACTGACTTCAGCATTGCAACTTGGATTACGTCAACTATCAAGAAGCTCTGCTATCGGAGACACATTTATACGCACTGAGACGGTTAAACAATCGAACATTAGCCGATGAAATAAAGGTTAACAATCAGTGACTCACTACTTACTTTATTGATTCACTCACTCATTGCAATGTTGTGTTCAGCTTGGTTCTGTGTTTATCGACATTTGTGGCAGCTTTATCCGTTCAAGTGGCAGCTCAAAAATCCTCACGCCTCAATCATTTTGCGAACCGGATTCAAATCGGTGAGTGACTGAGAAATTAAAGATCGATGATTATGAGTGTGTGGACCGTCAACTACATTTGACGTTTTATTGCAGTTACAAGAACAGTTCAATCATGAATCATTCTGAGCTTGCTAGCTCCATAGCAGCCGTCACCAGTACCGGGTCTGTACAATCCAATATGTTCGCCAAGAGTACACAGGTTCAATAAAGAACTGTTTATATAACTCCGTAATACAGATACAGAGTTTTCGCTCCATGCATGGTTTTTATGCCAGAGATAAAAGTTTCATTCCACCCTAGAAAAACATAAATTATAAAGTTCAAACACTCGTGACCTAAAAGTTATTATTTGACTTAGAATTTTAGAGACGATTAGCAGCACAGATTGATAGAAACGACGGATA
>OZ038445.1:18548848-18576348 GCA_964036265.1 Daptonema setosum
AGTGGAATTCCCCCCTCTTTGGCGTTTTCAAAAAGAATAATTTGTTCCTTAATGTGTAGGTAAAGTGGTCTAAGAATTGCCGGTTTCCCCCTCTTTGGTGAATTTCCCCTCCCTTTAGAGGTTAGACTCGTCCTCCAGTGTGTATAAAAGTCGCATTGCTCACCCAAAGCCGGCTGTTTTTCCCCAAAACTAGTCTGGGTAAAATGTTAATTACTGAGCGAATCATATGAATGAGAAAGTTAAAGAGAATACGGCCTCCTTTGAGTGTTCTTAACAGTTAATTAGAGTTGCAAACAGATCGACTTATGAAAAAACTTTGTTACACCGTGTGGCTGATTCGCTGATGCTTTGATGTCATGGGCTGGTAGAAATTCTGCCCGCCACACGCTTACATGTTTCGGTAAGAAAAACAATCAACCAGAAACAGAATAATCGAACGGTGAAATCACCATAAAGATCACGAGATAACAGTCAGCAAAGGTAGCCAGTATTATAAAATTTATCAATCTGGTTAGCCTTCCACTTCACTTCTTCTTGTTCATTGCCAATGCGCCTGTCACGCTCTTCGGCAATCGTTAGACGGATACCCTTGTTGTCGGGCCGGCTGATCATCTCCTTAGGGCCCTTGCCAATCACGAACACGTTCGACAACCTGAAATCATTTTTTAATGAGCCGATCATCGCCCTACATACTTTATTCCTTGAACTCTAATCTAATCGAAGAAAATAATTCCGAGAAGATAAAACTTAATCGGGGCATTCCATCGGGGCATTCCACACATAATTCTCTTTAAATCACACCATAATTGATGTACTATTGGGGCTTTTTTCGTAGCATAAAATGAACATTATATAATCCGGCTCGAGAAATAATCGCAAGTAAAATTTAACATCAATGAATTTCTTATGAACTGATTACAATCAATCATTGAATTATATTTAGTGAAACTACGTCTAATTTAAGCGATGGAGTATGATAAGAGGAGCCCCCGCTACGGAAAACGCAGACAGCCATCCGGCTGAACGAGAAACAGCAATCATTTTGAAACCTTAATGGTCGCACTTACCACTGGCGGACGAGCTAATCCTACAAAGGGAGGAGAATTTTGTCAAAGAGGATGAATTGGCAGTTTTCAGGCCATTTTACCTACACTTTAGGAACAAATTCTACTTTTTGAAAGTGCCCAAGAGAGGGAATTCCCAATCCTTCTCGTCCGCTAGTGGCACATACTCAATAACTAAAAACGATTCCTAACGAGATCCCTGCTCATAACTGATTACAAACCTTCATTTTCTTTGTTGCCGCCATCGTGTGATCCCGACCCACCCTGGTTGATTCAGGCTTCAAGTTGTGGCCGGCTTTTGGAACAAATTATTATTATGTACGCCTGAAATTAGATGTATTTTGTTGAACGCTGTTCTTGCAGTTATATGGAAGTGAAATAGAATGCACAGCACAGTCACAACACTAAAAGTAGGCAAGCGACCAGCAGTAATCGATAGTGATCCTTCATTCCAGATTTTGCACTGAAGAAAAACTTCATTAAACAGTGGTTATTTCGCGTCGGTAAACATCAACACCTGACTAAAAATCGATGGCGAATTTTATGAGAGACAATTTGTCATGCTCACTATTTTATAGAAACGTTTTTCGAATTAATTTTGATTTAATTAATTATTTTCGAAGAAGAGTTCAGGAAAATACTTTGCTGTAAAACTTTTCCTCGAAAAATGGGTACGACGGCCGTTCATACTACAGGCGCACCCAATGGTGCGGAGCGCACCGGGTACGGCGTACCCGGTGCGCCCCGCACCCAAGTATGAATAGGCCTTAAGCCCCCGTGTTATAGTGCACGCAGTCCACTCGAGCTATTGACGTCGGTGGCTGACTATGCGATAAATTTAACTTTATGAAAACTTTTCAGAGGGTTTATTGACTTCCTGAAAAAATCAGATTTATTTTTTAATTTTGAGAAACGGTTTATTTTGGGTCGAATTCAGCTCGACGGCCGGGCGGCGTAATGCTTGTTTCTTCATGCTTTCTTCAGAATTTTGCACGTTGGAAGGACCGAAATTAATCAATTTCTGGAGTAGAAAAAATCACAGACGATTTCAGGGGACCAATGAACATCTAACGACTAGTTTTTCGTCAATTAGGGTTTCTGTGTAGTCTGCCCCCGACGTGATTGGCCCAAAAAACCCGAGCTCGCACGAAAATGAAAAAATCAGCAGAAACGCTTTATAACACGGGCTAGATCGTAATATCACATGGAGACAAACAAGAGAAAATTATTATATAGTTCCAACATTGCTGAAACTTTCATTTTTTCCCCTTCATAAGTTTCCCCAAATTTTTTATTCAATTTATTTCTTCAAGTTGTTTTTGAAGTGGCTCACATTCTCAATCCAAATTCAAACTGGCGCCCAAAATAAAAATCTGTGGTCATTTTGTCAAAAAGAACAATGGTGCATGGTACGCGTTTTTGTTGAAAATGGGGTCGCTTTTGTAAATCTGCCTGACTCAGACATCAGCTCAATCACCGATTCACATACCGACTCTCTTGTGTTGCAGCCTCATGCTCATGGTATCAGATGAGCTGTGCCGACAGTTGGTCGATGCACGATGGTGATCAATCAACTTTGACACCCGTCTTCAACAAGTGTTGCCACCAGTGTGACGTGAGTGAGTGAGATATGTAGTGAGTGAGTGAGTGAGTGAGTGAGTGAGTGAGTGAGTGAGTGAGTGAGTGAGTGAGTGAGTGAATGTGTGTGTGATGAGGTAGGGTCAAAATTTAGACCTCGGGGGATGGAAACTGGGAGATTATGGGAAACTACAGTACAGGACAAAATGATGTGTCAAAAACTGCGGTCAACCGCAGGCAGACCGCAGAATTCCGGAGACCTGGAACTCTATGCTGATTGGTCACATGCGCCCCCAAGTGTATGCTAGTTGCTAGCCATCCTAAAAGTAGGTATTTTCGTTTGGTTAAAAGCAAGCATTACGCAAAGTGCGTTACAAACCTCGACTGTCCCGTGGAATGCCTAACTCAAAATGCATGTTGCAAATGCGTGTTGTAAACGCAAAAGTGGTGACCTTTATTGAATAATTAAATCATTCAGAACAAATAACAGGTAGATTTATGAATATTCAGATGTCATGCTACATGCAAGTTAAGGAGTGTTTGTCTTCTGCCTGCAATATTTCATCAGAAGCATGTGAGATTCTTAATGCAACCTATTGTTCGCCTAAAAACGACTACTTATACCAGGTTTGTAATAACAACTACAATCACTCATTAGCCCGACTCACTCATTCACTTGCCTTTTAACTCACAGTCACAATCTCACTCACTCACTTACTCGCTCACTACTGACTCACTCACTCACTTATTCACCATTTGTTTCATATTTTACTCAGGTAGTTTGCTATTGTCCAAACATGAGGATACCCACAGGAGCGGAATACTTTGAAACCATTCGCTATCAGGGATACGCTAACAGGGCCGAGTTCTCTCTGAGTAACTTTGAGTATTTAACAATGACGGTGAGTGAGTGAATAAATGAGATAGTGATTGAGTGAGTGAATGACGGAGTGAGCTATGTATACTCGAATTTTTTGGTTACGCCTTTTTTCGGGAAATTTTTTTTGTGTAAAACCTTTCCCTCATCCAGAAATTGGCGGTCGATAGCAGCAGTTTGGGTTGAAGAAAAGGTTTTACACACAAAAAAGTTCCTAAAAAGAGTCATAATCATCTTTCTAAGAACTTTTCTGTGTGTAAAACCTTTTCATCAACCCCAAAATGCTGCTTTCGACCGCCAATTTCTGGGTGAGGGAAAGGTTTTACACAAAAAAAAGTTCCCAAAAAAAAGGCGTAACCAAATAATTCGAGTATACATATGTATAAGAAAAATATGTACATAGTGAATAAGTGTGCCACAGCCACTACGGTTATTTTTCGGCCAGTAGACATTCAGTTTATAACCATTTTTTACAACAAATCGGTAGATTGGTGAAGTAATTTAATTCTACGTTTTTAGATAACCACAATGTTGTTATTGGTCTGCATTGTAATCGTTCGTTGGCTGTTTGCACTCTGGGCTACACCTCTGATGCGACACAGCGCACCTTGGATAACCATGTTACATGTTAGTTTTTTTATGTGACTGAGTGAGTGAGTGAGTGAGTGACTAAGCAGTGAGTGAGTGATATTTCTCTAATTAAATGGAATTTCAGGTTTTTCTAGCGGGATTGATATTTTGCAGCGTATTCCTGGTCAGTTTCGCTTCGAGGGGTTTTGTGTTAGTCACGAGATTGAATACTTACTCACTCACTCACTCACTCACTCACTCATTCACTCACTCACTCACTCACTCACTCACTCACTCACTCACTCACTCACTCACTCACTCACTCACTCACTCACTCACTCACTCACTCACTCACTCACTCACTCACTCACTCACTCACTCACTCACTCACTCACTCACTCACTCACTCACTCACTCACTCACTCACTCACTCACTCACTCACTCACACTCACTCACTCACTCACTCACTCACTCACTCACTCACTCACTCACTCACTCACTCACTCACTCACTCACTCACTCACTCACTCACTCACTCACTCACTCACTCACTCACTCACTCACTCACTCACTCACTAACTCACTCACTCACTCACTCACTCACTCACTCACTCACTCACTCACTCACTCACTCACTCACTCACTCACTCACTCACTCACTCACTCACTCACTCATTCACTCACTCACTCACTCACTCACTCACTCACTCACTCACTCACTCACTCACTCACTCACTCACTCACTCACTCACTCACTCACTCACTCACTCACTCACTCACTCACTCACTCACTCACTCAATCACTCACTCACTTACTTACTCACTCACTCACTCACTCACTCACTCATTTACTCTTTCACTCACTCACACACCAGGCACGTTTCATGACGGCCGGTTGGTTGGCCACCCTTTGTGCATACTGTGGATTCTACATACTGTACGTTGCGTTCAGCGATTCCAATCGCACCAACCCGGCAATAATTGAGAACAGTTAGACGTGAACTTCAAAGTATCTTTTGTAATGTAGTCGAGCTCTGAATGTTTTTGTGAAAAAGTTACGCGATTAAGATTATCTTGTTCTCAATCATTTGATTTTGAATCTCGCAAAATGATATAACTTGAGGTGGATCAACGTGCATCGGCAAGCGGACTATCGACTGGAATTTCACGTGTACGAGTCCCCTATTCGATGATGCTCGCGATTTCATGCAGAAATCGTGTGAAAACGGAGAATATAACTCGTTGTTGTACGATAATGATATTGGTACGTTTAAATAAGTTAAATTTTATGTTTATGTCTTCTTGTGTTTGTTTCTTTTGGTTATTGTTGTTGTTGTTGTTGCATTTCATATAGTCCATAGTCAACAAACCTGCTGTCACTTGCAGATGTTGCCCCACTGTGGCATCTAATAACCATTATCAACGGTATATTACTTCTATCGACCACAATTCTTCCCATTTTGTATCTGGGTGTGTTTGAACCAGAACTCAATGATGAAGCATTCGTACTACATAAAAGCAAGAAGAGTACTGTAGGGAGCAAGGGTGAAACCGGTGAGTCAGAACATGGCTGTTTCACTTCTTTGATCAATCACTCACCCTCTAACCACTCACTCACGCACCCACTCACTCACGCCACGCCTCACTCACTCACTCACTCATTCACTCACTCATTCACTATTTCCCTGAATACTCACTCACTCATTAACTCTCTAATCACTGACTCACTTACTCACTCACTTACTCACTCACTCACTCACTCACTCATTCACTCACTCACTCATTCACTATTTCCCTGAATACTGACTCACTCATTAACTCTCTAATCACTGACTCACTTACTCACTCACTTACTCACTCACTCACTCACCCACTCACTCACTCGCTCACTTGACACTCACTCACTCACTCACCCACTCACTCACTCACTCACTTACTCACTCACTCACTCACTCACTCACTCATTCACTCACTCACTCACTCACTCACTTACTCACTTACTCATTCCCATTTTCCCATTGCAGTAAAGCAAATCATCTTCAGTGTGGGTGTGGAAATCGGTGGTCCAGCTCGAAGGCGTCGAGCGAGGACAATCGATGGTGAGCGAAGAGGCAGTTTGTGAGTTTGGATACCTGATTTAGATTTATGGTCTACGGATGTTTCTAATTAATTCCGTGGAAACCGAATTTTGGGCGATTACAAGGAAAATTTCGTTTTATATTAAAGATACTCATCACTTGATCCATCACACTGTTCAGTTTTCATTTTGCGCAATAAATCAGCGCAATGTTGTTAAACTGCAATTGTGCGATGTTCATAAACGAGATTAATTTGCGTTTTTTCTCATAAAATATTTGTAACCTATGAGGCATTGTTTTTATTCAATGTAAATTGTACATGCTATCTAAGAGTGTATGGACAAGTTATTGCATGCAACACTGTAGTTTCAAAATAATACACAGAATAAAATACGATAATATTCATTCATGAACCTAACTTTTCTTATGAAACAGTTCAAGTTTTTTCTTAAAAATCTGTGTTGATTACCCATTTAATGTGAACGAGTGCATGTGGACGATTGAAAATCGTCTTTATTATACAAAACGCATGTTTTGTGACAAAAATATCATGTCAATATAATATTTATTGATTCAATCAAGTGCGACTGGTTGACTGTGAACGTTTCAATTGTCCTTTGCTACTGGAGCTGCCCATATCGATCTGCACTTGAATGTTGTAGTTCAGCTTTTGACAGTTGATCGATTCCTGCAGTCAGTTCGTTAGTTAGTCAGTTAGTAAGTTAGTCAGTTAGTGAGTTAGCCAATCAGGTCAGTCAGGAAGTCAGTTTATTAGTCATTCGTTCAATCAGGAATTAAGTCAGTCAGTCATTCAATCAATTAGTCAGTTAATTTCTCATTCATTCAAGAAACTATTTGGTCAGTCATTCAATCAGGAAGTAAGTTAGTCAGACATTCAACCAGGAAGTTAGTCAGTCAATTAGTTAGTTAGTTAGTCATTCATTCAACCAACCTGTAAAGTCTCAACCAGCTCCTTGGCAGCAGCATCCATTCTTTCTGACGTAACCTTAGCCCGTTTCACTTGAGGTAACGAGAAGAGGTGAATTGATTGAACATTGACACATTGCTCGAATTGGTGAATAGCCTGTGGTGAGTGATTCATTGAACAGCTGACTGATTAGAAGTTGAATTAGGAACCTGCAGAACTGATTTTCTGTTTGACTGATTCGGTTGATGTGTCAGTGACTAATTCTATGGTTTACTCATGAACTGAATGACTGACTTCCTGTGTGACTGATCAACTGAATATGTAACTGACTGACTAATTGACTGACTGACATTCACTCACCAATTTCAACTGATGGACTGTCCGTCTCGACTGTACGGTATGTTGGCCGTATGCATCCATCTGTTTCTTCTTTGTCTGTGAATCCAACTGAATGATCACGTGATCTCGATGTCTGAGCATGGCACATACGCTGCACACCCACGCCTGCAATTATTTTCATCAATTATTTATCTTTTTCATGCATTAATCTTCATCAACTATTTATCTTCAACAAGTTTTTATTTAGGTATTCTTAGATTGTTCAATGAATTAATTTTTTTTTCAGGAGAAATTTATTTTGGAAGGATCATATTTCTTGCAGGCTTGCACAAATGGCAAATGATTTGTTCAAGGTTCTGAAAAAGAATCCGCTGCCTGTGGGGTGAATCGAACACCCGTCGCCACGGCCACAACGTGGAGTACTAACCACTATACTACACAGGCCGATATTGAGGGTATCAAAACCGGCTCAAATACAGAATCGAGTAAATTATGCAAACATGATAGTGTATTTTCATTGCGCGCTGGTTGATTCGTTGATATTTCTGCATGGTGTCACTTCATGTGAGTTTGACGACAGATTTTAGACCACGCAGCAGACAGCGAAGTGTTTTTTCTTCACCTCCGTTTTTTTCTTCCAAGAATGGCGCAAAAGCCTGACATCTGGCAGTACTCGTACGTTTCTGTTTTGACATTTTCAGAATGATTCAACTACTTATATCTAAAAACTAATAATAAGGATAAGGAATATGTTTTCATTCTTTAACAAAAAGTATTGCTGACGAACATTACCACAAGGACTGGTGCACTGCCAGGTAATGTTATCGATGGGCATACGTTCACAGTCGGTACAGTGCACGTCCACTTGGGCACCACTCCCGATGGTACTGATCAACGACATGGCCTTTTGCTGCAATACCTTAATCGTGAACCAAGTGAGAGAGTGAGTGAGTGAGTGAGTGAGTGAGCGAGTGAGTGAGTGAGTGAGTGAGCGAGTGAGTGTGTGAGTGAGTGAGTGAGTGAGTGAGTGAGTGAGTGAGTGAGTGAGTGAGTGAGTGAGTGAGTGAGTGAGTGAGTGAGTGAGTGAGTGAGTGAGTGAGTGAGTGAGTGAGTGAGTGAGTGAGTGAGTGAGTGAGTGAGTGAGTGAGTGAGTGAGTGAGTGAGTGAGTGAGTGAGTGAGTGAGTGAGTTGGTGATCACACCTGATTAGGGTGTTGTCCCATACCCATTTGTTGTGCCATCGTACCCGGCATACCCATTTGGCCGCCCCCACCTGGTCCCTGCATCTGACCTGCAATAATGTGGTTCATGGTAAACGATAAAATAACTTTCAACTGCGTTCTTATCAATATTTACTGATGTTAGCTTTTTGATTCAATTGCCATACACAAGTGACTGTGGTCGTTTCGTGATATCTTTCGGTTCGATTCACTAACCATTCAAAATTGGTTTTCTGGAGAGTTAATAAAACATCGACATACATAATGTATCAGTGAAATACAAACTATCAACTAAATATTCTGAATATTTCAATGAAATATGAAACCATACATGGAAGGAGTTTACTGACCCTGTGGCATCATCTGTCCTCCGTTGGGGCCATTGAACGTCTGTGACTGTGAAGTCGGGAACGCACTGCCCGATCTGGCCGACATTGTGCCGCTGAATCGAATGGTATCTGACAACGATGCGGTCTGTTTTGTATCTGAATCTTCGGTCACTGAATGTCCACAGATTTTGCTATCCAATGGTGGTGATGTACAGTAGTCCACTTCCAGACAATTCGATTTTTGTATAGCTGCTTGGTGTGAATCTTTGGTGTTTGCAATTAGATCTTCGGTTAACTCTAGTAGGATCGAGGTTGAATTCGATAGATCTGCTCTGGGATTAGTTGCCACGGCACCTGCGATTACAATCGTAGACGAATCATCAATGTCCTGACCCGTCGAGTCGGCGATTTCTGATGTATCACCTTGGCTGAGATCAATGCTCGATCGAATTGACGTTGAATGATTCTCAAGAACAGTTGGTAAGTTATGGCCAACAACTGAAAGTTGATCGATCAATATGTCTACGGTTTGTACGTTGTCGGTCGAACTGGCTGCTGGAAGTTCTGGTTGAGAAGTTAGTTGAGTATGAGTTGGAGTTGAAGTTGATGAATGTGAGTTTGTCTTTGACTTTGCAGACTTCGACTTTGCTTTCAATGTAGTTGATCGACGGTTGGCTTCTTCGAGCAGTTGAACTTTGGACTGTGGCGGTAAACGATGATATTGATTCGGATTCTGAAGGGATCGGAATTGACGGACTGGAGGCGGAGAGTAAGTGAGTGGCGGCGGTTGAGGTTGTTGTTGTTGTTGTTGTTGTTGTTGTTGTTGTTGTTGTTGTTGTTGTTGTTGTTGTTGTTGCTGTTGTTGTTGTTGTTGTTGTTGTTGTTGTTGTTGTTGTTGTTGTTGTTGTTGTTGTTGTTGTTGTTGTTGTTGTTGTTGTTGTTGTTGTTGATCATGTAATGGGGTAATTTGTATGGGTGGCGCATGGCATCGATCAGCTAAACTAAGCTCAGAACTTATTCCCTCTGGCAGTTGATTGAACAAAGTTGCCGGTAGAGATAACGGTTTAATCTGCGGCATCTGGGGCAACTTTCCCTGGTCAGGGAGAGATATTGGACCATTTTCTTGTGAGAAATTGCACGAAATATTTTGTTCGTGACTAAGTTGCCGTTGAGTGACAACCTGGGAGGTCACAATCTGAGTGGAGTGAACGGTGTGACTGGTCTGGTCGTACGTTTGCAGTGATGGAATCATACCATTCGAAACCGACTGCTCATTTGTATTAATTACCATTTCATCAAAAGAACTGTTGGAGGAAGTCATCATTGCACAAGCTACATCAAGTATGGCTTCAGGCGCACATGGTTCGGTGTCCCACCAACATAAAAGTACCACGGGATACCCGGATTCTACAGGATTATGAGAACGGATCCTAATGGATTCGGGACAGACAAGACATATCACACTAATGTCATAACTTGTACAAAAAAACAACTGTGCTTGTGAATATCTTTGGTGATTAACAGACTGGCTTGGCTACTTGACAGTATCGGATGACAATCAATAGAAAGTTTTGTGGACTGACAAGTGAGTGAGTGAGTGAGTGAGTTATTGAGTAAGTGGGTGAGTGAGTGAGTGAGTGAGTGAGTGAGTGAGTGAGTGAGTGAGTGAGTGAGTGAGTGAGTGAGTGAGTGAGTGAGTGAGTGAGTGAGTGAGTGAGTGAGTGAGTGAGTGAGTGAGTGAGTGAGTGAGTGAGTGAGTGAGTGAGTGAGTGAGTGAGTGAGTGAGTGAGTGAGTGAGTGAGTGAGTGAGTGAGTGAGTGAGTGAGTGAGTGAGTGAGTGAGTGAGTGAGTGAGTGAGTGAGTGAGTGAGTGAGTGAGTGAGTGAGTGAGTGAGTGAGTGAGGAATCGATGGGAAACAAAAGAAGTGAAAACAGTTTGAGCAGTCAATAAGCAAGCTACAATGACGGAATGAACATCTATTGCTTGCTTCACTAAGGTAAACGGTCAGGTCCAAACAAACTTGTAAAAATTGTGTTGAAATATCTACCCAAGTTCACATACAAATGAGCCTAACAGGCATGATTGCTTGTTGCCATGGTCCATTGGGGTGGCAAGCTTTTCCAGTGCGCTCGTTTTGGTCACTCGTTTTGGAACATGTGGCACAACCACGGCCAGAAATGCATAGCTCGCAATTAAGCAACTTTTGGGTGAGGAATTATCATCCCAAATTTTTTTATAAAACTATGGGAGTTACGGTACGTTTTTTCACTCACATTCTGGATCGTACTTAAGTTAACTTTTATAAATATATATACTGTAGTTAAATGTAGTCTGTTAGTTTGCTTGGTAGTTTTTTGTTTGTTCCTTGTTTGTGCTTCCGTGTATGAGCAAGTAAATGTTGGCAACGGTTCACTTCCCCTAATTGCTTTTAGTGTTTAGTGACGTGGAAAGTGCTTTCACGTGTACTCGGTTCTATGTTTCCAATATTGGTGATCTCTTATAGTTCATATTTTATTTGTAAAGAAGAGTACAGATATCAGTACATTAAGTTCATTACAATAGAGTATGAAATGAAATCATACCTGTAAAAACTTATCACTCCACAGTGGAAAGAATTTTGGGCAGATAAGAACAAATCTTAGATTCTGTCTGCCAAAAGTCAGATAAATACATACATGAATACACATTTACATAGATGTATTATGTTCTACTTATGAAGAGAAGAAATCACAAAAAATTACTGAATAATTTTTGTAATCCGATGAGAATTTTTGTATAAATATGTTACACGAAACTAATTATACTGTTAGTGCAAACTAAAAAAATATGTATGTACAATGTACGTAACAGAAAAATGTACAGTATCACAAAGTCTCAAGACAACCATTGCATAAAAAAGAATCACCGAGATATGTTTGTTAAGACTTCCTTCCATATGTACCCTGATTACCGATCGAATCTACACTCATAAACAGCAATTAGTTTTGGTATGTACACAAAACCAGACGCATACAATACTATTTTAGAACAATAACACTTTAGAACTGAGTCTCGGCATTGATAAGTGTTTTTCTTCATATACATACGTAATTTTCTCTAGCATAGTATTTATAAGAATGCCAACTATTCAGTCCACACACGAAAAACTTATAATGACAGAATCTCATATAATGACATAAATTCGACAAACTGATAATCACTTTCCGAGCTTGATTTTGTCAAACTGGTATCTGTCGTTGATGACACTGAAGAACCAGACGAGCAGACGTCGCCAGCAGCTCATTATGCTCGATTTATGGTCCTTATCAGCGACGATGTTGGTCTCCATGACTCCAAGGAAACAAGTGAGCAGATGATTCCACATCCACGGCTCCATCACTACCGTCCGCGTGAATTTGGTATGACGATGACCGATCTCTTCGGCTATAATAAATTGTATAATTAATAATTCTATACAAATAAATTATATTATTACAAGAAAGGTGGTGATTCGTTTTTTCCTATGTAGGTTGTGTTTGATGAACAAAATTAATGAGTTTCAGGATTGCTTGATTGACATCCCTGCAGTTTTATCTATTTTGCGTCGAACGATTACTCAGATGTTTATGATATTGTAGATAAGTTTTATAACAAGCCGACGGTCTAACCGAGAGTTCTCAGCTTTTTCTGATCGTACATGTAATCGATCATGGCCGTAAAGCTGACAGTCTGCAGGAACACGTGTCGCTTGAAACGGGACAGATCTTCAATCTTCTGATCGGTCGGAATCACTTCGGGCATCATGAATGGCTTACGGGCCTGCAAATACGCCAATCCGTTATTGAAAAACCCATTGACTAACTAATTTATTGACTGACTAAATTTTTAGTGACTGATGAAACAACTAATGAGTCAGTAACTGAATGCTTGATTGACTATCAACTAAGTACTTCTGACTGACTCTATGGCTGACTCACAGTCTCATAAATTCACTGATTATTCTATATAACTGACCTGTGGATTTTGGAAAACATCCTTCAGATACGGTGATATTATAGTTTCTTTGTTTTTGATTGACTTCCACGAATACTCGATGGCCTGCAGTTGGGTCTTGCTGAGGCCAGGTGTTGAATCTTTGGTCGGGTAGGTTAGCCGTTGCTCGTCGGTGACTGGTTCTACCTGAAATGAATCATCCAATTGAAAAGTTTGTTCCGGATATTGTCAAACTTACTCACTCACTCATTCACTCACTCACTCACTCACTCACTCGCTCACTCACTCACTCACTCACTCACTCACTCACTCACTCACTCACTCACTCACTCACTCACTCACTCACTCACTCACTCACTCACTCACTCACTCACTCACTCACTCACTCATTCACTCACTCACTCACTCACTCGCTCACTCACTCACTCACTCACTCACTCACTCACTCACTCACTCACATTGGATGGTTTAGGAGGCATGACCACATCGTCTTCAAAATCAGAACCCTCGTCTTCTCTGAGCATCATTCGATTCAAAGCCTGCATCAGCAAATCAGGTACCGGATCGGGTTTCCGAGGTGCCGTAGAATGGTCGCAGCAAACTGGGGTACAACAGTTGACCTGTGATTGAGTGAGTGAGTGAGTGAGTGAGTGAGGGAGTGAGTGAGTGAGTGAGTGAGTGAGTGAGTGAGTGAATGAGTGAGTGAGTGAGTGAGTGAGTGAGTGAGTGAGTGAGTGAGTGAGTGAGTGAGTGAGTGAGTGAGTGAGTGAGTGAGTGAGTGAGTGAGTGAGTGAGTGAGTGAGTGAGTGAGTGAGTGAGTGAGTGAGCGAGTGAGTGAGTGAGTTATTACACACCTGTTTTGCTGGCAGACGGTGTTTAGACATGGCCTTAGGTTGTGTTGTTGGACTGTTTGTTTTGAATTGTGGCGGGCTGAAATGCTTTTTTATTTCTAGATTTATATTATGTTTGTACATATGATATACCTCCGATGTACAAGTTTAATTATTACTGATATGAGAGACTGTATGACATTCCAATTCACTGAACGTCGAATGACAGATAAACATATAAATGATGTTTCTAGGTTGATTTTGTCTCTTTCATTGTAGAGTATGTATTCATGTAGGCTAAAAGTAGTGTATAGTTGTTATGTTGGACTGCACGTTTACTCGAGTGGTACGGTAAAAACCGAACGGAAAGCCATCATTTCCAAAGTTAAAACCAGAGTTCCTGACTGTTTGTCTTGTGGTATGTTCTCACAATTCAGCAGTATTGACAAAACGACTGCAATGTCTCTTTCTGTCTCTCGACGTCAGTGCGGAAAACTGTAAAATGATTGGCATAGACAGTACGACCCGTGTTTATATAGTACTGGCAATGCTTCGAGAACATCAAACAAAGATGACATCATAACACGTAACCGATTTTGTGCATTTTCACGGTCACGTGGTTTTTTGAAAACTCTTGGATTGAATTTTTAAAGATTGAGTTGAATTTTATCGAGGTGAAAGTTAAAAATCTGAACATAACGTACGTCGTTTTGGATGGAGCAGCCGTGGTCGAATACACGCATGCAGCCCCCATCATCAGGGGAGGGGCTAGTCGGCCCGGTGAAACATTATGTTGGGGGAACTCGTTTCGACCGATGGGAGACACGTTGGTAAAGTTCGAATATTCTGCTGGTTGGTTTTGGCTGGTTATCTTACGGAAGATAAATAAGCATATTTTGCTGTGTGAATAAATTCTGGATGTGTAATTACAAATATTTATTCTGATAATATAAGTATTCTTCCTTTTTACTAGAAAAAAAGATCTAGAACTTTTAGTTGGTTTGTTTTTTACCAGATGCGATGGTTGAACAAAAAACTTATGTTATATTTTGATTCTCATTTTGAAAATGAAAGTCAAAGATATTAATTGCAAGGATCATTTACGAATTATCCATTTACAAATTATGACACATACGAATGAATCACTGAAATCAAAGTTTGTCTCACACACAAATTCAGTTGCACGCCAGAATAATTTTGAAAGTAAGAGAGAACACGTGTTTGAAGATCAGCGTTATATTTGCACAATATTATCGGTTGCCATGGTTTTACATGCGATGCATCCTGTCTGTGCCGAACAAACATACGAGGATCATTTCATTGAAAATACATCAAATTCATACATATTTCATTTTTCATTTATCATGTTATTTAAAAACTTTTAAAGTAATTTACATACATATTCAATATTTAACAGCAAAATTCAAACGTCACAAATTTATGTTGAAAATATAATACAGCTCATCATACTAGATAAATATATAAAAACAATAAAAACGACAAGAACAATAAAAACGATTAAAACAATAAAAACGGTATGAAACAATACAATAAAACGATTCAAATCAAATCTCCCGTAATTATCACTTACGCAGTTTCATGGTAGACAATTTAGTTTGGTAGGCATTATTAATGTTTGTGTAAAACCAGACGAGCAGTCGACGCCAGCAACTCATCAAATTCCTTGTATTCTCATCATCTTCGTGGTACAGTTTTTCCAGGTTGACCATGAAACAGTCGAGTATGTGGTTCCATAACCACGACTCCATCACCACCACCCGTGCAAACTCGGTGTGTCGGTGACCGAGGTTCTGCGCTGCAAATATAAATGAAATCGAGTAAAACAATCCATAAACAGAGCAAATTCACTGCATGGATCTAAATTTTTTTATCTCATTACCTGTCATAAACAGTATTAAAACTGTATGGAGGGTTAGCAACAGACATAATTAAACAGACATTAAACAGACATACATGACATAATTCTCCTAATCGTCTCCACTATGGAGATGAAAGGGAAATAAACTAGAAAACGAGGTTGAAATGTAAAAAAAACTAACCCAGCAACTTGAGATCGTGTTCATCATGCAGGTACTCGATCAACGCCGTGAAGCTGACCGTCTGCAGGAACACATGTCGGTTGAACATCACCGTTTCGTCCACCGACTTTCCGTTGGTCGGCTGCAGTGGGACAAAGAACGGACGACGAGCCTGGAACATTCGATGTACATTTGAGATTGAATCAATCTGTGATGATTGAGACAAAATAACGGGACATTTTTTCAAATATTTTAAAACGTTTGATGCAAAAACTGACTTCTGGTTTCTTGAATACATCACTTAGATATGGTCGGATCAGACATTGTTTGGGACGAATTCTGTGCCACGATTCTTCGATGGCGCGTAGCTGATTGGGAGTCAGGTTGTGCGAGTCATCCAATGTTGGGTAGTTAAGGTGGATACTGTCCACTGGGGATACCTGCAGTTTAGTTCGATTTTTAGTTTGGGATCCGAGGTAGGTACTGAGTGAAACCTGAAACCTGAGTGGCAAACTGAGTGTCTGCTGAGAGATAAACTGAGTGTGTGACTGACTGACTGACTGACTAATATCATAACTTTTTGAAATCTGACCGGTATATCAGGCGATTGTGGTATGTCATCTTCAATCTGATACAGCGGTGTGTCTGCCACTTCCAACTGCATCCGATTAAGTGTTCGAATCAGCAAGTCCGGATTCTGTGGTCGGGCCATCGTTTGAGCTTGAGCTTATTTTAGTCTGTGGTCGTGTAGCAACTTCGATTGATTTATCCGTTTTGCAATATTGACCTTCGCAGTCTTCACTCTGAATTTGAGTTTCGGTTGATTTCTCAGTTTGAGTTTAACTATGTATGTATGTCACAGGTCCGTGGTATATATAGTGAACCATACGAGATGACATGGCACTGCTGACGTGGACTCGGAATGTTCGCGAGTGTTTTGCGCCCTGTTGTATGTAGCTCATTGTATTGACAAAATGTAAACTTTGATGCGCCTGCATGTTTGAGACAGGTAAAAATGCGGTCCATTGCATTAAGCGTGCAATGTAAACAAACCATCGACTCGAAGCTTCTAAATAGATGGGTCCATCTTATCTGGATGTCATGGCATCATTCACATCGAATGATTCCATGGCTCGAATTTCTGGAACATGCCAGTACGGTCTGGCAGTTTCAATCTCCCGCCCACGCATGACATCACGGCACGTCATTGAGTGAGTGAGTGAGTGAGTAAGTGAGTGAGTGAGTGAGTGAGTGAGTGAGTGAGTGAGTGAGTGAGTGAGTGAGTGAGTGAGTGAGTGAGTGAGTGAGTGAGTGAGTGAGTGAGTGAGTGAGTGAGTGAGTGAGTGAGTGAGTGAGTGAGTGAGTGAGTGAGTGAGTGAGTGAGTGAGTGAGTGAGTGAGTGAGTGAGTGAGTGAGTGAGTGAGTGAGTGAGTGAGTGAGTGAGTGAGTGAGTGAGTGAGTGAGTGAGTGAGTGAGTGAGTGAGTGAGTGAGTGAGTGAGTGAGTGAGTGAGTGAGTGAGTGAGTGAGTGAGTGAGTGAGTGAGTGAGTGAGTGAGTGAGTGAGTGAGTGAGTGAGTGAGTGAGTGAGTGAGTGAGTGAGTGAGTGAGTGAGTGAGTGAGTGAGTGAGTGAGTGAGTGAGTGAGTGAGTGAGTGAGTGAGTGAGTGAGTGAGTGAGTGAGTGAGTGAGTGAGTGAGTGAGTGAGTGAGTGAGTGAGTGAGTGAGTGAGTGAGTGAGTGAGTGAGTGAGTGGAAATTATGGCCTTGACGCGGTTCCCACGATTAATTTTTAATTAGATTCGATTCCCTGATCTGAAAATGCTTACAGGCAGTTGGATGCTAAAATGAGATGATGTGATAAATCAAATCAGCCTGCCCCAAACAACACACGTAATTACATTTGTTTCAATTAAATGATTCTGATTGAAATAACACTTTCAAGTCCGTTTTCATTTCGACAACGGTGTGTTTTGCTTTTGCTTACGCATAAATCATGTTTTGATAACGTTTGCTTGTGTTACAACTACATACTCTACTGTACTTCCATATTCCCACGCTGTATTAATCGCATTTTGAACTACATTCTCATCACATTAATCAAACAAATTAACCTAGTTTACTGTATATTGTACAAAACCACTCTTGTCGTGTTCACTGTCGTTAAAGCCTATCTACGTTATTGGTTCTTCTTAGTTATTTCTCTGATACTTATTGTTCATTTCGGACAACATCGAATGCATTATCATTTCTTATGATCAAAAAACTATCAGGCAGGCCAGGCGTTTTTTATCAGCTTGTGTCGGGCATTGTATAGCATCTGCCAACAGCAATGTCTGATAATGTTCCATCCAGTACATGATTGGATTTGCAAGCCTACAGCGTTCGTTTACATACAATATGTACATGCAATGCAGTACGTTCGATACAGACTATGTATCTTATATATGTATGTGGTGTCGATCCTTTTCGACGAATTCCTACTAATGGATAAAAATATTTTTGACCTCTGTAGTGTTAACTTCTGCCATAACGCTGTTATTATCCTATCCCAACCATATGAGTATCATCAATATGCCCTTTCCATAAAGAATATTTATAGCAAGATCATACATTCATATCATTATTAGTGAACTTCGCGATGACTAGTCAATTTTATTTGGGTTAATGTGACTGATCATGGATCGCGAACTATTGTCATCTTGTACTTACGCATATTGATGATTTATGGTTAACCTATTTGAAAGCAACCTTACCAAATAGTGGTGACTTAAGCTAAGATAAATTAAGTTAAGATTTCATTTTGAGGCAGTTGCATTATCACACATATTACAGGCTGATATAGATTTATAATACATTTTTTCAGTCATCCTGCATTTCATTAAACTTCAGTTGAACAAGCATAATTGTCGTTCAAACATTCTGCCGGTTGACAATCGCAGTAAACCATCGTTTCTCTTGACATATATGGAAGTAGCACTTGTTTGAATAGAGTGACAAACCGTGTATAAATGGACAATGAATAGACACGCTGGTAGTGTTTGGTTGTGACTGCAGTATTGCATGTTTCAAGGTCGTTCCGTTTGGTAGTTGAGCGCGCAACGCACTGCACTACTAGAATACTACACTCGTGCATGCACGCGTACGCACAGTTTCAATTCCACTTCAACTTGTACTGAACTCTGCGCACACTTGTCCAACGTTTTCACTTCGTGCGATGCGTCTTTTTCTGACTCTATCCATTTTTTGTGCAATAAATCATTTGTAATTTTTAAGAACAATAGAGTATTGTAATTATTGAAAATATCATACCTAATTGTTACTGCGCTGGTCCTCACAGTCTGATATTCTTTTAATAAAATATTACATGATTGGATTCATTGTCTGACTTTCCATGATTATGTTAACCAACTGTTCATTTCATTAAATTTTTTTTCTGAATAAATGTATAATTCGAATGTTGTTATGAATTTGATACCGAACAGCTTCAGTCAACTGTAATTATTAGTAATTTGAAACTATGCCTCAAATTATGCAGCAATAGCATGTCATTTCCGTGAAGGTTCACATGGATTTTTTCTTTGTGGGTGTTATCAACACCGGTTGACTTAACTGTACTTTAATAACTGACTGTAGTAAGCATTTAATCCACTTATTAAATAACGCAATGCGTGTCGTCGCATTGTCTGTATTTGCTGAGCATTCGCACGCACTTTGGTTGGCGGATGTTCGCTGTATCAACAACAACACCGGTGCTTTAAACACACATGTTAGATGTACCAACAACCACATCAACAACAACAACAACAACAACAACAACAACAACAATTTGCATGTTTTGATCTTTGAACGTCCGCAACACAAGTTCCGTAGTAGTGTCGATAGCTTGTATTCCTATCCTTGTTAGATACAAACGTGTACATGACATACATAACTCGACATATTACCACTTTTATCTCGATCGCAGTGTTTTTATTCCAGCTTCTTTCTCCATTTGTTTGTTTGTGGTTCCCATGAAAAGTCTTTTCACATCGCGTCCGTTGGTTGAATCAATATTTAGCCAGCTTTCCTGTGTATATCATTAATCTTGATTCGATGTTTTGCTGTCCGATCAAACGAAAGATAACACAGTAAGGGCCAACTGCATAGTTCTTATTGTATTTTTCCTTCAACTTTTCTAATAAATCACCGTCAGCCGTTACTGTAGATGTACGAATCGGGTTATCTAACGGATGAATAACGACGATTGAGAACTGCCGTCACTCGAATCGAAGGTCGAAACCGATATGACAAGCTATTAAAGAAGGTCGTATCAAATCAAAGATGACGGTTTTATTACTGTTTACCTGGTAATCCTATGATATCATGTGAAAATCAGTTTTTACCTTGCGTGAATATCACGAGTTTATCTCCCGTTACGTACGTAAGATACTTCACCAGACTCATTGTTCACCACACTTTAGAACACACATTCAACGAATTTTTACTCCGTTTAAATAATTTTGTTTAAAAAAATACATCGCAAAGATTAAACGTTAATCTTGTAACTTTGACCCGGAAATATAGCAGAATATAAATCAATGGTACGACCGGTTGTAACCAGAGCAGAACCAGTTATCTGACGGACGGTGGACTGTACACACGACGATCATTCAATACATCGAGTGTTTTATTGTGGTGTCTGCGGGCTGTATATTTTTACTGTGTTTTGTCTGTACGTGATTTCCCAACCAACATTCACACAGAACAAAACAAAAAACAAAACAAAATCCTGCAAAAAATTGTTCATTGGCATAAACTTTCCGAGTTTCAGTATTGAACTGACAAAACGCAAACCTTTCTTCAGAATAAATATTGTGTTTGAAACCAGCCGTCAAAAAACCCACAAGATGTATAACATGTAAATTTCTTTTCTGGAAAATGTTGCTATTGGGTCCTTCACCGAACCAAAAAACAATTATTTCTGTATTTATCACTGAATGGCACGATTCGCCGGTTTTATCTTTTTTACAGGAACTGTTATCGAAATAATTTTCGTTGGTGTGATTTTTTATCGTCGTTTTTGTTGTTGTTGTTGTTGTTGTTGTTGTTGTCGTTAGTGTTGCTATCTAACAAGCTTTTTTGTCCTACCAAGGTCACATCACAAGTATATACATGTACATACAGATGGCATCTTTTTGCTTCTTCGTCTGAACTCCCGTAGCGAACGGCCAGTAAGTGAACATCTTTAGAAAACATGCTTTTGTACTTGCGAATCCATTGTATTTTGTTACATGACAGCCGCCTTGGGAAATTTTGAAATGAGTCAACTGCGCATAAATTACATCACTATAATCCAATCAATCAGTCAATCCACAAACCATGTTTTTGTTGATCACAAAACGGTGTTTCGTACAGACTCGGTCAAATCGGATAAAAAGTTTCCCCTTTCATATGCGCTTAGTCATTAATGATGTTCTGATTGATGGACAAAAACACATATTTAGCTTTTAATTGCCTGACAGTTTGAATGTAAATGACTAACTGACTGGCTAAAACTGTTTAGCAGATGACGAGTGGTCGAACATAATTACTATTGATCAAACTATGTAGATTATGGTGATTAATTTAAATTATGGTGATTAATTTAGATTATGGTGAATAAGCTAGACTAGATTATGGTGATTGAACTAGATTATGGTGATTAAGCTAGATTACGGCAATTGAACTAATTTATAGTCATTATACTAGATTGTGGCGGTTATATTAATTACTGTATGTATGTATGCTTTCAGCTACATTTCATATGTATGTACATTTATATCGATTGAAACATGAAATGTATTTAATTTTTACCAATTAGAGCTAATAATCAATTTCTAGCCACTACGAAAATAACGAATTTTCCTGAAGAAAACGTTGTCTGCTGTTAAAATACACAAATTATCAATATGGTGGCCCCTAAAATCATGCAGTCGTCTATGCGAAATGATTAATTCAAATTAGATTCCAATGACTTTCTGGTCACTTTACAAGTATTCTATAAATGTTAGGTTTAGTTAATATTTTGTAACTGTGAAGTGCAACACAAACAAAAATATTGGTTTTGGATGTTTTAACAAAATTTATGTGCATCGACGTATAGACCCCAAACGTACAGTCAATCAGTTACTGATAACAGAACAGCTTTCAGCTGATTTTCATCACGTTCTTTTGTTAGTGCCTCTCGAAATGCCAAGCACCGATGATGCATACATAATTGAGTGAATCATCATCGTTTCAGTGTTACGCGATATTTGTGATAAAAGAAATATTGTGGATCTAGACCTCATTATAATCCGTAAAACCTATAATCATGCCTTGCAAAAGTTTTTTATTGGAGGTAAAGTCTACACAATACCTGTGTTTTGTTTATTTACTTGCACAAAACTAGATTAGCATTGGTCTGGCACAGTTATAATTCTGTCCACTTCAAGCATGGGTGGCTGTTTTTTGCACTTGAAAAAAGTTAGTCAGCGGTTGGAAGCGCACTTTTTTCATTCAGGTCATTTATAGACTGAGACAGATGGGTTAAAATTTTAGTCAAGGTAATCCTTCTTTTCCATCCGACCGTTCAATGTCTCTTTTCTACTGATCCACAATCAAAGTTGACTGTCTACTCGTCGCGGATGATGAACGTCGTTCAACAGGATCAGATTCGGTATGCGATCACCTTTCCTGGTTTTATTTCACTAGAGCCGAAACGTATAAAATAAATCATAAAAATGCAATATTTAACGTGGAATTCAATTTGTTGTTTGGCTGCAAACGAGTCCCCGACGCCCACAACCTGGCTCATTATCGCACACCCAATTTACTACCGTTTATAACTGCAAATGACGCGGCAGTGAAGTGTATAAATATGTACAGTGGTTGATACAGACATCGCAGTTTTCTTAGTCATAATCCATTATACCTTGAGTATTGAAAACACTTTCGACAAGGAGATGGTAGTTGTTGTTTTCTCATACACAGTTATTTCAGAAACAACACATTCTAAACAGTAAATTTTTGTTAATGCTGTTTTATTCCTGCATTCCTTCAGTAGTAATATAATATTTTGTTCGTTGCAGGGCGGTCCTCACCACAAATCTGCAGAAATATATTTCTCAACACAAAATATCGTCATCCACAACTGAATCAGCAAAACCTAACACTTACTGCCATCGATAAACTGATTCTCAAATTTATTAGTTTTCACCGATTTCACAATAAATCACACCAAAATGTACCGCGGCAATGTGAGTGCGTCACGCACCTTCGAGATGCTCAAACGCCAGCAGCTCAACCAGGAATTCCAGCTCAATGACACCCCTTATGAAGCCGTGCTCAATATTGGAACCGGTGCTTATGGAGTCGTATGTAAAGCCGTTGATAAACGCAACAATGTTGAGGTTTGATATTGATTAGTTGTTGGATATTTAGAATTATTCATTCAGTCCATCACCCATTCAGCCAATAAAGCAGTTACTGTAGTATTGTCGCTGTTTCAAATCACTAGTCATACAGATAAAGTATTTTACTATACGTATTAATAATTGATGACTATTTCGAGATTGTGAAGGAATAAAATGATGCATTATGAATATAGATCACAGTAGATACACCCAAGTGTGTAGATCATGTTGCTTCAAGCCGATACATACATTCCAGGTAGCCATCAAGAAAATTCCGAAAGCGTTCGCGGTGGCGACACTCGTCAAACGGACGCTCAGAGAAGTACGAATGCTCAGGTTTGTACTCATTTGTGAATCACATAATTATGCCAAATATAGATTTCCACCATTTACAGCATTTATATAAAACTTATCTGTAGTAACGCAACTTTATACGTCATGACGATAATGTATCTAACAACATTCAGACAATAAAATAATACTGATTGCAGATACTTTGCGCACGAGAACATCCTGAGCGTGCTGGACATGTTCCAGAAGGGTTCATCAACGCACGGACCCGACATCTACTTGGTTATGGACCTGATGGAAACCGACCTGCACAACATCATCAACATCAGCAAACAGCCGCTTACTGATCAGCACTTTCAATATTTCCTCTACCAGATTCTGCGGGCTCTCAAGGTTAGTTGGTGTTTGGTTATCTACAATGAAACCCGTTGTGAAGAGCATGTTTTACAAAATTTTATGTATTCTACCATGGTCCCACATTTTCAGTACATCCACTCTGCCGGCGTTGTCCACCGCGACCTGAAACCGAGTAATCTGTTGGTCAATGCCGATTGTCAGCTCAAGATAGGAGATTTTGGCATGGCAAGATCGCTGGAACAGGGTGCCGATACTGAGGTATGGATATACTCACTCACTCACTCACTCACTCACTCACTCACTCACTCACTCACTCACTCACTCACTCACTCACTCACTCACTGCAGGGTTCATACATGACCCAGTACGTAGCCACCAGATGGTATCGAGCCCCTGAACTACTCTTCTCAATGTTGGATTACTCGGCTGCCGTTGATATCTGGTCTGTGGGATGCATCTTTGCCGAAATGATCATGCGACGTCAACTATTCCCCGGCAAGGACTTTATCAGTCAGGTATGTTGTACATGTCTTCGGGTTATCTGGAATGACCATCCAATCAAATACCTTCCCACCATCTGTTTTCTGATACAAATTTCACCAGTTTTCTAATGGGATGCGGGAATTAGAGTTTGAAACGTTATAGCCGGTAAATTTGATTTAGCCGTCAACAACAAAGCAATCAAAAACTCGGATTTAAATTACAGTATTTGTCTTTTAATATAACTGCGAGTTATAAATATACGGAGTATAATATATTAAAGAACGTTCCCATATGTCCGATGTACCCCAAAGTATTTGATGAATTTTACAGTAAAGTATACAGAAAGATAGGATCTTGAAGAGTGCATTTCATTTCACGGTTTTCTCCTCCACGTTACTACTATTTGGTGTGTCCTTGCTTGCTCCAATTTCAAGTAACAATTACATGGTGTGATACTTTATTAATAGAATCTGAATGAAATGTCCACGATTTCAGCTAGGACTCACTCCTACACAGGTAAACGAGTTGCTATTTTGATCAGCCCGTGCTGTATTTGATACTGCTTACTCCTCTCAGAAGCAAACACGCACAACCTTAGATCTCATTGGCATAAGATTTTATAATTATACTATTTATGTTTAGCACGCTGTTTACTATCACAGCTTCCTTTAGATAAATAACTGATTAATTATTGTTATGCCTTCCGTATAATGCTGCTCCTGTAATATAAGCTTGCGTAATGTTAAATTGCTATTCAAAAATAATTTCTGAATCTGGATAATACTTTAATTTCTCACTGAAAAATTCCCTTATCACGTTCCGTCGACCTGTGCCATTTAGACTCTACAATTGTGAACACTGCTTAAAAGTTATTTCAAGGAGTTGGTATTTCCTAAACTATGTCGTTACTATTATTATTAATATTACATTACTGTTAACTGGGTGACAATAATAATAATAATAACAATCTGACTGGTTGCAGTATCACTACGGCACGTGGGCACAGGACAAGGTGTTGCTGCCGCGGCACAACCGATCCCGTCCCCAGAGTCGTATCATGTCCTCCGATAGTGGCATGGCCACGCCTACTGTAAAAGAGGATACGGTAGAGGAGACCAGGGATCGTCTATTGGCCGTCAGTCGCAAGCCTGCATGGCAATACCACCGAAATTGCTACGCAGACTGCAACCGGTGAACACCAAAAGACGGAAGATGCTGCTGTAAAAGCCGAATCTGGAGTGCAGAATAAAGAGTCGAGCAAACCTCAGCCACCGACGAGGAAGGGCAAGAAGAAGAAAACTACCAAAGAGGAACAGAATGCGGCAACAGAAGCGACGTTGAATCAGGTGGCCCTCGAAGTGGAACAGTTTCATTCGGCCGAGGAAGACATGTTTCATTCACCTGACTCGGTTGAGGAGGCTAACAAGAAAAGTGACAATAAGGCAGAAGGCAAGAGCAAAGGCAAGAAAAAAGGCTCCAAAAAGAACAAGAATAAAGGTGATACTGCCGATGAACCGGTGAATGGTAAAGCAGACCAAAAATCGAAAAAAGAATCTTCGTCAGTGGAAGAAGGCGAGGAAGCTACCGAAACATTGAAGCAGACCGATTTGGATGCGACACTAAAGGACGAGGACGATAATGGCAAAAAGACGGAAACACCGAACAACAGCGATGAGTATGATAATGAGTTTGAGGATGATCACCTGGTGCTGCACACCGACGTCGACTTCTTTTCGGTGGCCAGTCACCCCGACACACCCGAAGTGCACCGACGTACGATCAAGCACGACTGCCCCATACCATCCTCTAACGATCCGGAACATGCATCTGAAGTTAGTCATATAAGCCTATACCAGAGAAATGACGAATCGAAAAGTATAATCTAGAATCCATATTTGTACTCTATGCAGTAAACAGGTTCAAAACGGAAATTCCGCTATTCATATAAAAAATAGATTATGATGGGTATTGGATTGCTAGTTTATACAAGTCATGCTATTTGGTAGCCAATGTAAACTGTAGTTTTCTGATTATCGACGCTAAACACTAATTATTGAATGCACCACTCAAATGCTGCTGCTCTTGTGTGTCTCTACCTCTTTCAAACACGAGTCATTAACATTTCGTTTAACGGTAAAAATATAATAACAAAGATTTGTGTTTGAATGTTTCGTTGCTGTGATTCCTTTTGCTATCTTTCCTATTATGCTTTTAACATCAACCTTAAAGGTGCTTGGAATTCTATGTAAATTGTGTTGCTTATTTTCTCGCAAGTTTTTTTCAATAACTTAACAAAATTCTGAATCTGTTTTCTGTTTTCTTTTTTCCCTTTCAGCTTTATTGTAGTGTTCGCTTCACTTACCTCAGTTTCTATTGTTATTAGCAATTTATTACAGCTCTGTTTGACGTACAGGGCGCAGATTGGGTGGTCATTCTATTTTACGTGTTTTTATGTGGATAACTTGAAGTAAATAAATTCGGTTTTAACTATAGCCAGAAAACATTAGGTGATTTAATTTCGTCTTGTTGTTATCTAGCTGTGAGGGCATATTGGCATGTATAAGACTAGTGCCCAATACGTGTAATCGTATAGAATAGGATATATTCATACATAACGACATGAGAGAAGAGACAGTTTGCAGATTTTAATGTCTTTACACAATAGACATTATTATCCAAAATTTGCAAGCTTTCATTGTTTATTACCGTTTTCGTATACATGAACCGGCATGAACTGATCGAGTTATCCGAAAATGATGTTTAGTACACATTCAATTCTTAATACTTTTCCCAATCTCAGGTAAAAATGATCGTGTTTTACCTGGGCACACCCGAACCGCAAGTACTGGCCAGAATCAGCTCGGACGTGGTACTGAAGTGGATCGAGAGTTGTGGTGCCAAACAGGCGTTGGACTGGGCTACCATCCTGCCCAAGGCTGCTCCAACCGCCCTCTCCCTGATCAGGCACATGATGCATGTTAGTTAACCAACATTTTATCGTGATTCTGCCAGTTTTCAATGTGACACTTTTGCATTGATTTTGACGTAATTATGGCTTTTTTGACTTTATCATGTTGAAAACCGTACCTTAACAACAGAGGTTTAGATAGGTAGGTTCACAACGTATTCGTGAAA
>OZ038445.1:18581348-18585253 GCA_964036265.1 Daptonema setosum
TTGTGTGTTTGGAACTTAGTCGACCGTTTGGATGAAGATTGTCTGATTATGGTCGACACCTTTTTAGTGCATCAAATGTACATAAAACCAATGTGTTGTTCGATTGTTCATGTTTAGAGATATGAAGCCATTTCTGAGAGTACGTGTCCACTAGTCATGCTTTCATATGTATTTCACGTACGCACGCGGAGCAACATGAACATTGAATATCAATTAAATATCGATACCTTAAATGTGTCATTGACCAGTGTCCGAAACAGGTTGTTACCGGACCCATCAACAGAATGACACCTTCAGCGCCAGTGAGACTGACATGACACAGTATACAAACACATTTGGCAACACGCAGCCGTTCCCAGACAGTTCATTTAGAATGCATCACATTCGACTGGGCATCAGCTCCTTTTCTTGATACAGCATTTCACTTTGTTCCTAACCACCTTCTTGCATGAAAAAAAGGAAGCGCATTATTATGAGCAAAGATCTTTATCATAATTCTTTGAACTAACAGTGGTTATGTCATGAATCGACTGCATGACTCGTAAACTTCCTGTTAATCCGTGAACCTTGCCTGAGTCGAGAATACTGTATGTTTATGAACTGTAACATTATGGCATAATATGAATTATTCATTGGTATATGTTTTATGTACTGCTGAAAATGTTCTCTTTAATATATTTTTTTGTCTACTGTAACTACATCTATATATTAATTAGACGATGTCCGTCTGTTTGTCTGTCACGCTTTCAGTATAAATATCGTGAAAGAACACAAAAAAACCTTTCATTCCTTCATGGAAACAACGAAATAAATCATCGCCTTCCCTTCAACCTGACCAGAATGTACATATGTACCTCAACCGAGGCTAAGGTCATGATAATTCGGTAAGATCATGACAATTGCGAACCATTATTTTTTTCATTTGCTGTTTATTTCTTCTCAACAAAGGTTGCAATCATCAGCACCCTCATCGAATGGCTGAACTTACGAACCACAAAACTTTCGAGTAAACTTTATCTCGAGGTCATCGACATCCACGCAGGGTATTCCCCCATTTACTGAACTGGAATTATCAATGATCTTTAAAAACAAAGATTGACGCTAATTATTTAGCCCACGGGGTCAGATGTTTCATGAACAATTTCTTTGAAATGTTTAATTCCCATATTTTATCACATTCAGAAGTCGACCATCAGCACCTAAATTTTATGTATTGTAATTTTAGTTAATTACCATACATATATGAATGTACGTATTTAATTAAACGACGGGTTGTGTTATGTAAAAGGGTGTCTAAAACTCCACGCCGTTAAGCTAAAACAGATTAAAGTAATGGATGAAATAAACTAATTTCAACGGGTGGTTAATTTCAACTGAATAAAGAAACTATTGATACTCAATGAAACAGGAATTAATTATCGCATCATCGTGCATATGATAAATTCCTGTAAATGGGCTAAAGAAAAGCTATTGACTAAGTCGATGGGTTTTGTCTGAGTTTGAATACAATAGTTGAGTTTAGTAAATAAAAAAACAGTTGCGTAGCAACGGGTTTACCCTAGTATTCTGAATAGAGAATGTGCTCCAAAGCAATTGTATACTTCGGTATGAAGCTGAATTCAAATAGAATCTTCGTCAACCCTCGATTGCATTTTCTCACTTCTTCGGTGCATTATTTGTTTCCTAACAATGTTTTGACTTGTAAAAATGCTAAGTGCATCAACTATTGTGATTTGTTGTGTATACAGTACAGTACGTGTGACACAATGTTCGCCTATATAAACTTGACAAAACACCTTTTTTCGGGAATTTTTTCATAAGTCTGAATGTATTCAAGGAGAAATGCTTTTCTTTTCAGCATATAATAGTAATAAATAAAAATGCGCCCTTAAATTTTATCTACAACGCTTTTACCTGGATGACTCTTCTATCTAATCATTAAATAACATTGAATAAACTACAAGCCTACAAACTGTAAGACTTTCCAAAAAATCTTATTCATTCATCTCATCCAGCTGTTACAATATAATTTTTTATCTACCGCATCTGCGAAAGGACAATATCATATGATACTTGTTCGTATATACAAACAAAGGTGGCACTAGCATCATCATATACTTTTATGGAAACGTGGTATTATTTTACATTTAGATAAGCTTATTTACGAATTCATATATGTTCTATTAAATGTTTAGCTGTTGTTTGTTTACAACGGATTCCTTCATATGATGGATCCGTATCATCATATCATATTTTTTATGGATCCGTATCATCGTTTTTTTTCATCTTAATTAAAAGTATAAAAAAAATTGATCACCAAAAGTATTAACAAGCTAATTATTTCATCATCGTGTTTGACCTTTCCTTTCCATATTTGGTCTGAGTTTGCTAGACACTTTGCCTACTTGGCACAGTTTGAGTGTCAAACAGATTACGGTAACATTGATTGACATTTACAGTACTCGGAACATGACTGGTTGACTTATCTGGTATACTAATGTACCCAGTCTATTGATTATTTTGTTTGGCCGCAAGTCACCACAGCAATATTAATAATATTTGTTATCAATGGAACAGATCCTGTCCTGAATTTGCAGTGTTCGCTATGGATCTCTGTATAATAAACAATATTTTCTTATAAAACTTGAAAAGACAGAGCAATATTATCTTATCTGTAACGCTAAACGGTTGATCAGATAGCGTGTTTACCTATACCCTATACAGATAGCCTGTTTAGCCATGGACGCTCAAGTCGCACGCACAAGCGAACACTTGCCCGATACATACAATTGTCGCGTTGTTTATATCAAGAACGATGGTGAACTTGTGTTATTGCCTTAATCAGCGTATAGAATAAAGTTCACCAATCATGTTTGGATTATTATTATGCACTGTCCATTGCATTGGCAAATATTTTGCAATGGTTTTCCTGTTGAATATTTTACGGTGAGTCATTTTCCACACCATTAGTTTTGTGTACATCTACTTTTCCGTCAAAGTACTCCGGCATTTTAACGTATATAAAATTAAAGTTGAAGTCGGAAAGGCAGCCGTTGAATGTCTATTTTGAATAGACGTTGATCACAGTGAATCCATTCGTCAGTCAGTCAGTCAGTCAGTCAGTCATTCTCTTTGTGGTCTGTCAACATAATATGTGCCTAATTGGTTTCACCCACTGACCAATCCTTTCTTCAACGCGTTCTACTATGCAAAATGTTTGAACAATGACTCGTTGACTCCGTTCGCAAATGTTGGACCATTATTGTGCATTATCCCGTGAACTTCATTTCAGGTCATTCATTCAGCTGTTTTACTCAGTCATTTATACTGTCCTCCCCCATCTAGACGAATCTGTGACTGAACCAGAACTCATTTGTCAATGTTTTTGCTCTGACCACCTGACTTCGGTTGGAGGAAGCAAACGGCAGATTCTATTGTGTCGTCGCATTTCAAATGACATCTCTTGTCGGCATTCTATGAGTTTCTAAGTCAAACTGAACGTCATTGAACGATTGCTGTAAAGCCTCACTTTGTGCGCAAACCACGTGTGATTTTCTCAAGTTGAGAAATTAATGGGAATTTTTACGGAATGTTTTCACAGCTACTATATTTATATTACAGAGTATTTACTTGTACAAATCCCAGTGAAAAAGAGCGTGGTTGCTTTAAAACGCTTTGCCTGAGAAAACCTACAGGTAGCGGCCCAAATAACGATCTCCTGGTTTATTGGGGTTTTTGATACCCCTAATAATGGTAGTTATGGAGCCAAAATATTTCGGGCCTAGAAGCACGCTTTCGATAAAAAATTGAGATTCAAAAATCGAAAAACTCATTTTTTCTGAAAAAATTTTTTTGTCCAATTTTGAGCGATTTTCGGATCATAACAATTTATAGAAACGTGCTAT
>OZ038445.1:18585453-18615606 GCA_964036265.1 Daptonema setosum
AACCACTTTTATTTATTCACCGCACAGTATTCCAAAAAAATAATATATTTTACATTGAGAGAAAGCGCGCATATTTTTATAAGATACAAAAACGGTTGGGCACTTTACTTCCTTGTACATAGTTACAAAGATTTTCCGGTGGGAAGAAAAAATTACTGTTGATTGCTCTGAATGAGTTTTGTCATTTTTCGTTTTTGCTGTTTTTTGCCTACTGCAGTACCGGTGGTCTGAAAGCACATTAACCCAGTTTATTGGTTAGCAGGGAAAATTGAGTTGATCATTATGCAGCCTTCGTTATGAACTTGATTATTTATTGTTATGGTAACCATTTGAATCCTGCATGTATTCTATTTACAACAAGCCATTCACGGCATTACTCAGCCCAGAGTACATACAGAGGTATACTTACATCTGTACATCCCAGCGTTTGAATTCTACTGATATACTTAAATTCCTGAACACTTATGTACTGCCGCTTCACCCTTAATTCGTCAAATAAACACACCTGATTTTTTTGATATTTAATTCCAACGGTTAAAATCCTCTTTTAACATGTGGCCTGGCGAACAACTCTGAAATCCGAGAAGACACTTTTTTGAAGAAACCGCATTCTGTTAGCATCCGAGACGCAGTGAACGTTTTCAATAGATGACTAAGTATATAATGACATATTCTAATCTTATTCTCACATTAATTTTTGCTGGATTTTATAAGAAACGAGAAAAATTCCAACCATTTATTTCTGATCAATATACCAAGTTACAGTTTTTCATCACGAAAGCCGCCTAATGCCTGCTTCGGATAATCAAAACTGATAGGCTTACATAGTTAAGCTTTCGGTTACTGTTTGTTTCTGTCACCATGTGACATTGGAAATGATGTTTTTTTAAATAAAAAAACTCGACTTCATATGAATGAACAATAGAGTTTTCATTTAATTCAGAAAGATACTGTATGGCTTAGTTAATATTCAAATCGACCAAAACTTGCGTATAACAAACAATTTATGTTCAACATATGCTTTATGTTCAGATTCCAGATGCAACTGGTGGATATATTTATTTGTACACGGTAACTGGTTGTAAACACGAAACTAATAAAAATGGTGAGTGCGTCTGACATTTTGCCAGACCAGCTGTTCCCAACAACGGCATATCAAAGTGAACATCTAAAATGAACGCTGAGCTTAACTTAAAGTTTGACAAACCAAATTAAAAAAGAATGTCTTCGTGAGTTCAGAAAGCACATCGATAATTCCACACCTCAACAATAATGCAAAAATAATAATCATCATCGCCCTAATTCATACTAATTACTGGTTGCCTCAACACTGCCTCACTATTCACCACGGCGCCGCAAACGGGAATTGAACCGACGACGATGACGGGGGCCGGCGGAACCACTACCGATTACCCTCTGCATGCGGCCGTGTTTTATAATGATGTGATGGCATTGGCCAAACATCTCAGGGACGAAAACGAAAATGTCGACAGACAAGATCCGCATGGTGAGGGCTTTTTTTTTAAATATTTTGTAAACTTGAAACTTGAATTGAAACTTGAAACTCAGTTTTCAGGCAATTTTCGTCAAACTGACTTTTTGTCCAACATTATTAATTTTCAGGTAATACTCCGCTACATTTGGCTGTGATGCTCGGTTACAGAGGTCGGTAATTTTGTTGAATTTTCACGAAAATAACTTGAATAGGTTGATAAAATAGGGTGAGATTTTTATGCATAAACCCTGTTGTTTTCTTTTCATGAAACATCACATATACTCCCAGTTCATAGTTTTTCGCTTTTTTCAGCCGTGAAACAAATTTTTTCATCATCTGTAGTACTGAAAATGTGCACAGAACCTAAGTATATCAGATTCAAAGTTTTTTTCTCAACATAACTAAGTTATTTTTTTTACAAAAAATTGGTTTTGGGATAGGTATGGGAAGGTTCTTCTGACTGTGCATATTACAAACATCATAACCCAATATAACGGCTGCGTATTCGATGACCATCTATAATCTGCTATAAAAATGGCAAGCATTTTATGTGAATGTATGAATGAATGCATACAGTCCACATTTGTATCAGAAGGTGCCCAGTATACATGCATGAACATTTATGAGCGTTCGAAGCACAGGCTCACTTACTAGAGTACAGCTGGTCTTCTTCAATAATATAGATCACATAGTAGACCGGCAGTTAGGAAACTACTGAGCTAAACTAAATTTATTTTGTTATTCACTTAGGCAGACATAACGATTGATATTTGCAGAATCCATTTCTCTCCTGCTGGCCCATAACGCAACTGTGAAAGTAAAGAACTTTCTCGGCTGGAACTCACTAATGGAAGCAATCAGTTTTGGTGACAGACAAACAAGTTAGTAGGTTGACATCCAATAAACTGTCAATCCAGCTGATTGACAGCTGAAGCTCAGCCAGGAATAATAACTCACCCACCCACTAACTCACTCACTTACTCACTCGCTCACTCACTTACTCACTCGCTCACTCACTCACTCACTCACTCACTCACTCACTCACTCACTCACTCACTCACTCACTCACTCACTCACTCACTCACTCACTCACTCACTCACTCACTCACTCACTCACTCACTCACTCACTCACTCACTCACTCACTCACTCACTCACTCACTCACTCACTCACTCACTCACTCACTCACTCACTCACTCATTCACTTACTCACTTACTTACCCACTCACTCACACGGATTACAGTAACATCACTGGTTCGCAAGCTCAAACAACAGTCGCGGGAAGCCATGAACCAACGAAAGGACCATTTACTGAAAGCACTCAACGATATGGACGATTTCTATCTCGAATTGAAATGGGACTTTCACAGCTGGCGTAAGTCCAATTGATCGATGGATTGGTTTATTATTCAATTGATTGATTGATTGCTTGTTGGTTCTGGTTGAATGATTGGTTGATCTCATAATTGATAGATTGATTATTGATTGATTGATTGATTGATTGTTGGTTCTATTACAGTACCGCTCGTTTCACGTATCCTGCCCTCTGATATCTGCAAGATCTACAAAAAGGGCACCACTATGAGGTTGGTGGTTACAATATTCGGTAGAGTGAGTCGGTTACACAATCTGATCTCTTGCATGATTATGATAAAATTAAAATAATTTATAATTTTTTCTGTAGGTTTGATACAACGTTAGTGGATTTTAACGAAAGAACGTGGGAGAGAGGCGACATCAGTTTTATATTTGATGCTGCCACGGACAATCCAAACGACCAGCTGATTATACTCGATAATAATGCTGAGGTGTACCAGCGAGTCAGATATCAGGTACTGTACATATACGGATATGAGTGAGTGAATGCGTGAGTGAGTGAGTGAGTGAGTGAGTGAGTGAGTGAGTGAGTCGGTGAGAGTAAGTGGGTGAATGAATGAGTGATAACTCAAATGGGAGGGTAAACGTTAAGATATTTTTCAGAGATCCCTCTCTTCCCAACCATCAGCGCCAAAGTGACTTTCCAGAAGCTCATGTTTACCAAAGTAAGTTTCTTAAATTATCATATTGGTTACGGTTTTTTTTATATATATATATATACCTGAAAAAATGCAGTTGTTCTCAATCAAACCAGCTACATATATATGTATTTGTAACGCTGAATTGATGACATGATTGCAGGATCTTTCAAAGAAGATGTTCCGCATCCCGAAGCACTACACGGAAGACCCGTCACGCTTCCCGGACTTATGACTAGCCCAGTCGCTTCGTCACATGCTCTATCTCACAACATGCGTTCATTCTCGTCAACAATGCCAACTTTGCTATCGACTTTTGCCTGAGCCCACAAGGCGGGATCCCGCTGTTCCCGCAAGGAAAAGTCTCCCTGATCCTACAGCAATCGATTACTCCGAATTTGCGCTCCCCGTTGATCCGTTGCGCAGAAGCAGTCTGCCTCCGCGCCGTTATCCTGATTATGCAAGGATAGATAACCCTGATTATCAAGGAAGTGAACACCATGGTACCCATCCAATAAAGGACAACTCTAATCATAGACACAATGATAATATCTATGTCAAAGATGTGTTTTCTGAAAATAAAGAGCGTTATATGGATGAGCCTGAAGAAGATCAAGATTCTCCATTCGAGCCCGCCCACTTTCTGTGCCCACTGGTGACCGTGGTTCCCCACACATTCTATCTCAGGAACAACGCAAGTTCTAGAAGATTCGAGGACGCAGGTTCGGGTACAATAAAGGATGTGACCTGTAAATCAGATATGAAAACCCGTGCCGCCAACCACATACATCATGCAACGTCAGACTCGGTTTGGTTTGCCAGTGGCAAGGTGGCCTGCATTGATCTGCCCTTGGATGGTGTCGGCGAATACGCCATGTCCAGTTATGCAATGCTCCGCTTTGACACATAATCATGAACAAAATTATAAAAAAATTCCAACTTTTATAGTGAAAGTTCGGTGAGTGCGTACTGTTAAATCTGGCTTAATACACAGGTACATGCCCTAGAAATTATTGGGGAGTAATTATAATATGTATGCCGATTTATGTCATGCTTAGGTTGGAATTGTCGACTGAGCATATACAGGGTGGGCCAAAAAAAACGACCACACTTTGATCTGACTTAGAGGTGGCTGTGTCTAATATTTTGGTTTGTCGTTTTCAACATATATTAACAACAAAATAACTTAGTTTTCCTGAAGTTTTCAATATGATATTCGGATTATAGCAAAAGTTGTACACGTGCATCCCGAAAAACATCTCGTGCATTTTTACAACGGTTTATAATGTCACTTAATTAAGATTTTTTATCAACTGTTGACTATAATTTCTAACAAAAACTTTCAAAACTGTCAAATACAGCATATTATAGAACTAAAAATAATTTAGTTAAGACAAAAAAATTGAAAACACGCTTATAATGGGTCAAACTGTAGTTAAAGCGACTTTTTCACTCGCTTTCATCTGAAATTTTCACACAAGTTTCAAAACTCAAATTTTTTGATGAAACTCATATTTTTCAGGCGGGAAAAGGTTAACTGCGATGAAAAATTGCCCAAAAAAAACAGAAGTCCATGTTTCAGTGACAAATCTCATCGTAGGGACAAGTCATCGTATTTGGCTGTGTATGGCTGTTGTAAAAACGAGCGAGCAACTTTTTCAGTCAAAAGTGTACAATTCTCTCAAACCCCAACCGATCCTAACGAAATTCTCGATAGAACTAAGTTTATATGTTGTTAACATCTATTGAAAACGACAAGCTTAATTAATCAAAACAGCCACCTCTATATCAGATCAAAGCTTGGTCGTTTTTTTTTGGCCCACCCTGTATTTTGGACATTTTTATGATTGGTGGGGCTCTGCACTGAAAGGCAATATGAGATTAGAGGTAACTTCATTCTATTACAGCTTATATGCAAAATAATTGTCAAATAAATGTCCCGATGCAATTGTTGTGATATTCCTATCTCGTTATTGCAACGTTTATTTTATATTACATTACGCCTGCTCATACTAAAAAATTATGTAAGCATTTTTCATAGAAAAGAGGATTCTGGAAAGTAGCAAACGTTTGACTGCAAACTACGGATATCGAAATTTTGTTTTTACTAGCGCATCTCTTGTGGCCTTCAGTTTTATTCTGTATTTGTTTCGTAAAAATTCACCTCATATGTACATAATTTTACTGGTTATTTCAGAATTATTTGGATATTATGCATCTTTCACTAAGTGAATAGGGCATTAATCAGAGTTATATTAACAATAAATTTTGGAGAACAGCGTTTATTATGTCTGTTTTATTCTATGTTGTTGAAGATGCTTCTCCCGGTGTTGTGTGAACTCAATAGACTATGGTACTTGTACAAATGCATGTGATATTTTTGTGCTGATATTTTTTCATAAATTATTACACTCATTGGTTTATGGTTGCTGTTTCAGAAAAATTTCCCATCCATATTTATTATCAGCCAATTACTGTTGCCACTACTACACTCCTATCCTACTTATCAAATCATTTTACTGCTATTGATTTCTCTTCCGAGCAACAATTTCTATTCGTTTTTTAAATTCATGTATCCAGCAGTTTACGTTAATTTGATATTTGTAACCGTTGAACTAAACGTGTTCAGAGAGGTTATAATAATACATAACATGCTTAGTTCGGAAAGTTATCTAGAACAACCTAATTAATACAAAACTGGCCCGAGTACATCCTGTTCCGTATAACCTTTTCGTCGATGTACCCTGGGAAATGTTCCACTACAGTAGGAGTATGCGATCGGAACATTTTCATAGCGTGAGGGTGAAGTTTTACCACGGAAAATGTTTCTGCCCGGTGCGTTTACGATCAAGCATCCCTAATTGAGTGGATTTTACACACAATTTTATGGTAAGCAAAAATGCAACGTTGGACCGCATCTGTACGCCAGGCTTCCATCATCCCATAACAGCTGTTTTATTTGAATTGCCCGAAGCGGCTAAACAAATAATCTATTTATATTGGAAATGTTTGAGTTTCTTTTTTTTCATGGCTGATCGCAATAATGAAAGAAGAAATGAAAGCCACATGATTCATGAAAGTCGGTACTAGGAAGGAAGCGCCAGGACGTGTAAGTTAGAACAGACAGGATAACCGATTTGCGGTAAATTCTCTACAGCTCGTCCGCCATGTTGGTTAAATAGGATACATAGAGTGCGGTGGCTGGGGATACATACATTACACAAATGTCCGGTTCTATATTATACCATACACGAAAGGGAAGTGTATAGTTTAGAAAATACCTTAGAGTTTGAATTAAGAATAACAGCTAAGAGTTATCCCAATCTACTGAACAAAACTATAATTTTGATAAAGAATTTCTGTTAATTCGCAATATAGTTTTACCATTATACAAAATAGTGATTTCAATACAAGACCTCGTTTTTTGCATCCTGTAACTAAATCCAAGTAACCTGCGAAGGTTCGAATATAACTTTTATTTCAACCAAAACAAGCACAAAACTACTATTATCGATTGAGTAAATGATAGATTAAATAAATAATGAATAAGCAGATAGCCTCAGAAGGGCACAAAAATAAATCGAATGACGAACATTGACGTATCCTCGACTAAACTATAATAATTTAAATGATAAAACTCTAACAATAGAATAATACAATGTGGCGATCATAATAACAAACAAATTAGGAAAATTTAGCAATAATCATACGTCATTTTCCTCTGCAATTCAAAACGTTATCGATGACAATTTAGCATTGATTGGCAAAAAATCAGGTGAAAACGAGGATATACAGTAGCGTAAAGAAATTTTCACTCGAACCAGAATTCACAGAAAGGGAACAATCCTTATAACAACATTAATCAGTTAACCAACAACCGAAATCGTACAAGTGCTAATCACAGTAACTACATAACTTGCTAATACTTTATGAACTTGGTGAGTAATATGGATTTATAGGACTCATGAAATCATTGAATAATGTTTTATTGCATTATACACCACACAATGCACGAAAAACAACAACAAGCAACATGTAAAAGATTGCTTTGTAGTGAAGAAAAAGGTAGAAATGTGGCGCATGGAACATTTTTATGGCAAGCTCACATGATATCAAGAAAACAGAAACACCTGGTAAAATAATACAGGTCGACTTTCAATTGAAACATATAAAAATAGAGTGTCCCACAAACGCACAGAAGCTTTCGAAAAGAGCGAAATTAGAAAAATTATTCGTAACAATATTCATCCATAAACACTTCACTGAAGTTCGTCCAAAATTGCCCTGAAATAGAAACAATTACTCGTGCATCTTCGATGACATTCATTGCATAACACTTACCAGAAACATTAATCCCTACGTTCATCAAAAATTACCCTACATCGTGAATTGGTAAACACCGCTACAGAAATTAGTACACAAAAGGCTTGATAATATCCAGGTTACAAATGAAGTGAAATCGACCGTAATAAATTGAAAAAAAAATCAGAATTTATATTATTTCTACCGATAATCTTTCAGCGAACACATTTTCGCAACCATACAACGAATTATGAATAAATAAAATGAAAATAATACAAAGAAAACAATTTTATTTGAAAAAAATTAACAACAATGTAATGTTTTATCACAATTTGAATTAGATAAATTCCATCGACCAATTATCCCAGTCCCAATGCATAACGGCTGCCGCACATGTTTATAAGCTACAAAAACAAAACATTTTCAAACTACCGTTGGTTGGTTGGTTGGTTGGGTAGGCCCTCAATTCACAACAATGGTGAACCACATACGGTGAGGGATAATGGTGTTTGGCATTTTGTCCTGCTCACACCAGGAGACGGAACGCCACTCCAGCCTCAGAGTTGGCTAACCAAACGGTGTTCACGATTATCAGTGGTAATCGTATGTGTGCGTACCGGGCTATATCGAGTGTGTCTTCACCCGTACGCTGACCGCCACCACCCAACCCAGCAGCCAAGAGTCGAACCCGGGACCTGGCGATCCAAAGTCTAACACTCAACCAACTAAGCTAGGCGGCCGGTTCAAACTACCGTTATTGCAGTTCAGTGTACCATGATATTGTCCCTACTTGAGGAAACAGCATAAGAACCGTAAACCAGTGAATTATATGTATCCTATGTACGGAATGGAATATATCAAACGGTGGATTGATTAGTGGTAACTGGACCATTACCATTAGCCCCATCACACAAGTTCTCTGCACACGAATCCACAAAGTGCAACGGCTCCTGGTCTGCATCCGCACCATTGATGTTGATCATCACCTTCTCCGGAGTGACCACTCCCTGATCAGGGTCAAGTTGGGTTTTGTTTAGTTGTAACGATTTGATGTGCATCATTTGCATCTCAATGTTGTTGCCAATGTCATTGGCTGTAATTGGTGTATCAGTTACTAGACCATCCACTATCGAATCCGTGATCATCATCTCCGCTAGCGGGTGCTCCGGTCGTCGTTCACTGCGGAATGGGGGCGGAGACTGCGATGGAGATGAGGGGCCTGCGAGATAAAATGTTGTATTTATATTTATGGAAAATAATACTGACTATTCTCAGAACTGTCAAAATGACACAAAATAACCCTCACTGGAACTTCCGTTAAAATGAGTAAATGTTACTGATTTTGAGTATGTGCATTGTTTGTGAACAGCACGCGTGCCGATAGTGAGTTGTGTTTCTATGATCTCGTAGTTTATCAATACACGTCTTAAAATGACGCGTTGTATCAAAACAAAACTAACTAAAAATCAACTGAGGTGTTTCATTGCACAATCCATCACAACACATCACCGACACGCACGCACTACTAAAAACTATCCGGTCAAGTTGGTATGCCACAACACGAGCAACCAATCATTTTCATTAAACAAAGGATAATCAATTTTCTGCAACTTTGTTCGCCACTTTACTGAATCGATAAAGGAGTAAGCAAAAGTGTAGATGGGCAGTCAACAATAATGACATGTTGTTTAGAGTGGTTGCTTTTTAACGTAGAGAGCGACACAATGCATGTTAAAATTTTGCCAACGTTTCAGTTCCAAATTATGAATGAAGTATTGTTGCAAACAACAAACAATGGGAAGTGACACGCATAGTATAAGACACGCTTTGTTAGTTTATGTATGTATTTGCGCAAAATGAGCAAACCAAAATGAAACTTTTTAACGGTTTTACTTTCTCAATCTCATCCGTCGTGCGATTAGATTTTTAGGGACTTTGCGATAACGAATATGTTTCAAAATAATATGATTTGACTCGTTTAATGGATGGGATGTGTGATATGACAATCATATCATAATGGGTATCATGGTCAACCAACCAACTCACGTTACCTTACTTCATTCTCACATTCCGGTTTGCTTTGCTATGGTAGATTAAAAAATTACATAAGAGCATTGCGACGTTTTGCAACGATATTGCTTATCGAGTATAACTACCACACGTTCAACAAAATGTCAGTTTGTCACCATGAAAACAGTCCATCCATGTAACTAATGACTGATAATGGAAACTTGTCCAGAACACCAAATCAAACTTGACTTGCCTACAAATCTTTTTTACTCGTTTCGAAACAACAATTTGAGCCACATCAAAATCCAATACCACTACTATTATACGAACCGGCACTGTCATCATTGCATCGAATCATGACCGGTTTGTGATGACTGCCGGTCGATTGTTGTTGTTGTATGGCATGATGTTGCGCATCGTTGCTGTTGCTGTGCAACAACATGGGACTCGTTTCGGTGGGCGATCGATTGGTTGTCGGCGACAGTGTCGAGTCGGACACTTCCTCCATCAATGGAGCCTGCAAAAACATTCCATCTTAATTAAATTTTTGTTCTAGTTGTATATGGGCACGAAGAACGAAGGGAAACAGTGAGTTCTGATATGTTTTACTGACTAAACGCCTAGAATATTGATTTAGGTAACTGCAAATATGGAATTAAGAACATAAAACCAAAAAGATTTGTACAGTTTAATAAATTGTCCGACCTGTTCTACAATGAATCGTTTGCCATGCTTCTTGTTATGATGATCGTGGTGACCGTTGGTGTTGCTGTCGTGATCTGCAGATAAAGATCAGTCAGTGAATCAGTGAATTCGTCAAAAGGACACGTTCAAATTTAACGACTCAAAACTGCCATTTGGTTGAAACCAATTACACCGACAAGCTCAAAATACAATTATATTGTAACTTGTAAGAAGTCGCTAGTAAAAACTAAGCTTAACACATAAACCATACCACCAACTTTTCTTGCCGACGTGTTGTCTAAATTTGGCGGTTGCATTTCGCTGTTGCTTCGCGAGCCATTCCATTGAGTGGTCACTGCGCGACGACTTGAGCATCTCCGGTCGCAGCGCCGATAGACGTTTCTTGAAGGCATTCGCCATGTCCGCTGAAATAATGTCAATTATGTTTGCTAATACTAAAAAATAATAATGATAACAATCCGTTTTCAGATGGAACCTCCAAACTGTCTGAGTTCCTAACAGTTACAGTAACATCCTCATCAATAACAACAACACGGCAACAACAACAACAACACAGGCAACAACAACAACATAAAAAACAATACGACAACAACAACAACAATAATAACAACAACAACAACAACAACGTGAAAAAACATCAACAACAACAACAACAACATAAATAACAACAACAACAACAACAACAACCAACAGTCTTTCTTGCCAGTCGTACTGTTGCCGCGGTCTCGTCCACTGGTTGGATGATGGATGGGATTACCGTGTTCATCCAGATCCGGAATCACTGGAATGTCCTCCGGCATCCGTTTCACCCGCAACGACGCATTCGTCACCAGATTACGGCGATTCGCTGGTGATTTCTCGTGGAAATGTTGTCTGCAATCAAGTAACAATCAAAACCGACTAGAGAATGATATCTCCTAATTGATAATGGCTATGCACAACAGCATGGTCAAACGAAAAACTGATCCGTTCGGTCCGGTGATTAATGAAGCCACACCGATATGCCAATAATCATAACTGTCTATCAATCATATTGACGAATACCAATCAGTAGTAAATTGAACTGATTAAAAATGATATGATACACCTTCATCGTTAATCCCATAAACATTATGGATCTGTTCTTCATTTTGACTATACTAACAACGCGTTTACGACAGATTTATAACGAGGACAGCTTCATATATTCCCGTTTACAGGAAAACTAAGAAATAAAGGAGGAGGTTCGATGAAAAAGAATAAAGGCAGGATAGTAATGGAGAAGAGAGAAAAAATCGTGTTTACCCATCGCGGTTGTGTTTTCTATTTCAATAGAATAAGTTATTAATTGAAACAGTAGAACTGACCTAAATAAATAGTTGACTTGAGAAACTAACGAAAATATTTACATGTAAGTCATCTTATCTATATATAAATTAGACGATGTATGTATGTATGTCTGTCTGTCTGTCACGCTTTAGTATAAATATCACGAAAGAACACTAAAAACCTTTTATTACTTCATGGAAACAACGAAATAAATCATCGCCTTCCCTTCATTCTGACCAGAATGTATGTACCTCAACCGAGGCTAAGGTCATGATATTTCGGTGAGGTTATGATAATTGCGATCCATTAATTTTTTTGATTTCATTCACTAATTATTTCTTCTCAAAAAAGTTGCAATCATCAACACCCTCCTCGAGCGACTGAACTTACAGACAACAAAACTTTCGAGTAAACTTTAAGACAAACGTTTTAGTTCATGTTCTTCGTATTTGAAGATTTGAAGGTTCAATGAAGTAAAATCATCACCACTCTCCCAATCGATAAACACCATTTCCTGAACATAACATAACATGTTGCTTCGATTTCGATGTATGTACATACCTCAATTATCCGTGAGGTGAAAACAATTAAAATCTAATTTAACTGTTCTGTACTTTGAAAAAAAATCTATTTGGGTTTGAAACGTGACAATAACTTATGAACGAAAAACACTGGGTGATAGGGATTTTTTCTCAGAGTTCATGCTGTAATCCTATCTATCTATAAATTAATTAGACGATGTCTGTCTGTCTGTGTGTCACGCTTTTAGTATAAATATCGCGAAAGAACATAAAAAATCCTTTCATTACTTTATGGAAAAACTAAATAAATCATCGCCTTCCCTTCAACCTGACCAGAATGTATGTACTTCAACCGAGGCTAAGGCCTTGATAATTCGGTAAGGTCATAATAATTGCAATCCATAGATTTTTTTATTTCATTCACTGATTAATTCTTTTCAGCAAACGGTGCAAATCATCAGCATCCTCCTCGGGTGGCTGAACTTACGGACCACAAAACTTTCGAGTCAACTTTATTATAAAATGTTTAGTTTATGCTCTTTGTATTTGAAGGTTCCAAGGAACCGGTGATATAACAGATAAAGTACATATGTCATGTCATAAACGGTTTTGTTATCGTTCAGCTAATAAGGAAAAAACTCTAATTCTGGAAACCATTTGATTTCAGCGGACCGGCTAATCTGATTATAACCCAATTACAATAAATTAATGAACACTCAGAATAAATTTTGCCAGACAGTTTGAGGGTTTGTATCACATGAACTTTTGTAGTAACATTTTAACAGTAAAATTAGATTACTATTATTTAGCTTTTAGGTAAGGCTGAGCTGGAGAGAAGCTAAAGCAACTGGTTTACCCTATACAGTACATTTAAAAGTTTAATCGTTTAGTCTCAGGTTTTGATTGAAAGCTATCGTTACTATTCGATGCACTTACTGTTTTTTGAAATTTGAAAGAAATATTTTATCAGCTTCCCGATTCCTAAAAATTAGTTAGTTGAAACTAAGAAACCTTATGATTAGTGTAATTTTTTACGGGTGTTTATATTAATTGGTCTACTAAAAGTTAAGTTAGAACTTTGGACCAACGTCGTTGCATAATACATGTTTATGGTACATATATAAGTTAATATTGGATATCGATGGGTTTGTTCGAATAATTATCTTTGTAAACTTAACACTCAGTTGCGTAGCAACGGGTTCACCCTAGTATACTAAAACTCTAGGGTAGGTATGTTTGTTTGTATGTCCGCAAGTCAATAGGGATAAATATCAAAAGTGAAACGCTGAAAAACTCTTTTATTAATTTCTTTCCACGAGTGTAATCATCAACACCTTCTTTCATAAAAGTTGAGGAGAGATGGTCATCGACACCCTTGAAGGTTGTTCCCAATATGCTGATCTGGAAATACCAACCTCAACTGAATTGACCTCAACTGAAGGTGCCCCAAAATTTGTGCCACGGGTGCCAATCTTTCTAATTTGTTCATCTACATCATTTGTTCCACTGAACCACCATGGAAAAAGTATACTGAACGGGACCCTATTTTCCAACTGAAAATCTGTGTTCAAATCTATTCATTAGTAACGAGTCGGGTCAAGTTATTTAAGCTACTACTACTCTTCACTACTGATTAGAGGTCGGGTAATGAGGTCGGGTAAAGTTATTTAACCTATATTACTACTTTTTACTACTGCTTAGAAGTCGAGTAATAAGAAAAAAATATGCTATGGTTTTCAACGAGCGGCTGAAAAGATTATGGTTTATTGATGAAAAAAAGGCGCTAAAAAGTTGTTAAAAATGTTTATGGGTGGCTCTGACTTTTTTCCAAGGGTCTATCACTGTATTTTTGATTATTTAATTACAGATAATTACGGATTTTCATATTACGTAACGGGTCGGGTCATGTTATCCAAGCTACTACCACTCTTCACTACTGATTAGAGGTCGGGTAATGAGATTAAAATGGGCTATGGTTTTTAACGCGACAAGTGAAAAGATAATAATTTACTGACGAAAAATAGGCGCTAAAAATTGTTACTTTCATGGATGGCTGTACGTTTTTTCCACGGGTTTTTATTACTGTAATTATGTATTTGAATTTATCTTAAGACAAAACAAATTATTCAAGCTTATCTTCATTACAGGTTATCATGTCAGGTCATGAACTAAGATTTTGTTAGGTGTTACCAACGAGACTGTAAAAAACGGTATTCCATGAACGAAAAACAAGTGGTGGCATGTTCAAAATTACAGGTGGCTTAAAAATATTCCACGGGTTTTCTCACTGTAATTCTCTAATATGAACTAATTTCAAAATGAAAACGTAAACAATTAAGTCGGATTTTATTGGATTAATGGATTAAGTTTAACGTATTTAAACAACGGGTTATATCGGCGGGTTTGTTCGAATAATAAACTTTGTTAACTTAACAGACAGTTGCGTAGCAACGGGTTTACCCTAGTCTACAACTGAAAACAACAAAACGTGTGATGACAACTACCACGTCAAAAACCAACAAAAATTAACCTGGTAACAATTCGTACACCCATCGGCCCCTCTTCATCTGGAGCACCAGATGGATTCTCGGCCAATGAGTTGATGACCGCATTCGTAGCCTACAATTAAAGCAAAACTCGTAACAAGAACAATGAAGATTATAATAATGACTAACTGTAATAATATTGCAACAAACTATAACTTTTTGCGCTCCTTTGCTACGCATTTACCTGATGATAACAAAAATATCAGATACAACAATAACAACCTAAATATGGTTGAGGGTTTTTTACCCTTTCTGATCGATTATCCGCTGAAACTTAATTCTATACCGCGGGGTTTCTAGATTGCAAGCCCTGAAAAAGACTGTCTGGTGTTTTTCGAGAATTTAATTTTTTCTTTGCAACCCACATAACCATAATTATGAACAAAATAATGACGAAACTCATGTCAATAGTTGTTGCACAGTAATTTTGATAACCACTAAGGCATATGACTAATTGACCAACAAGTAGCACATCACTGAATGCCTCAAAACAGGCCCGCTGGTGCAGCGAGTCCAGCGCCACTAAAGCCGACTGATGACACCCGTTGAACAGGGCAAAGTACACGCTGTTAAGCAGTTCCAGTAGAAAACCCGAGTGAACATGGCAACGAGGTAGGCTGAAATAACAGATGGTTAGAAATTCCCAGAGAATGATACATTTATTGCCTACGAGGCTACGGTATGAACGCTTACGTTAATCAATGCAGTGCACTTCCCTTGCCGACAGCGCATTCAAAAACGTTGTTTGTGATCAGTGATTATACTCACACGTAAATAGGATGGCCGTTATTCCACTATATTGTGATTTGGTATCCAATGTGGCATAATAGTTGAAGAAATTTTGATTTGAAGTACGTGACTGATACTGTTTTGTAGAATAGCATAATAACAATACTCCAACTTTGTTCTACTTCACTTTAGTTTCACTTCAAGTCACTGTGAATTTAAAAAAATAGCTGACTCCAACCCAGAAAAGTCGTCCATCAATTGAAACGGGCTACGCGGTGGGGCTTTGGTAGCCGGAGGCGATGCAGCCTGATCAGGTTCAAGAGCTGATACTGACGTTGGCGATACCTGAAAAAAAACAAGAGAATTACCAAACCAGTCATTCATTACACATAAGGTCCCTTCAGAATAATTTGACTTATTCACAATCAAACGAGTAAAATTTAACTATATTTATATAATAAATAAACTACTAGACAGAACACGCACGCATGTTTAGGTTATTGTAGTCAAACTTTCAGCTCCCACTCGTTGCTTTCTAAGTTTGTAACTCAGACAATGAAAAAATCCTCAGTAAATGGCTTTGCCCCTTTAAAATCTTAGCAAACATTTTTCATGACTCGTATCGGATACACTGTAGTTGAGCCCACCAAATAAGAATGCCACATTGAAATAGCCCAACTGACCTGACAACACGCCGTGAATCCGCGCGACGTCAACTGAGATTCAGGAAAGTGACATCCGGATCGAGAGACCATGATGGCCAGGGCACATGCCGACTCGATCACAGATGGAAAGTGCATGTGCGCCAGATGTGAGTACACCTAAAGTGAATATCATCGATTAATATAACAGATTTTTGAAAATCCACGCAGTTTAGATAAACTATTGATTTATGCTCCTAAATTTGTAAAAAATGTATAGCTACTTCTTATGAACAATATTAACTACTATATTTGTAAGAACGCTGGCTTTGCTGCTGTTGTGTGTTCATGCGTTTCGCGGTCAATACTTTCCTCTTTTCGCTTGTTTGTGCATTTTTATTGCCATATGTGTATTTGCAAGCACAGTACAGTACATAATCCATTTATTTGACAGAAATTCAATCTAATAAACAAGGAGGCATCTAAATCAGTATCTAAGAAACCAACGAAGCAAGAATATTTGCTAGAAAATAAAATCTCACAACAATAATGTCAAAATACTGTCTGAATGGTGAGCGAGTGAAACGTAATACGTAATCTAATGAGCATAAGATCAGCCGGTCAGCCAGATTAGATAAATACAAAAACAATACACCGAATTGCATAATAATGATGATGATAATAATAATGAATTTGAATAAAACAATATGGCCACAAAAAATTATGAATGAAACGAAGTACTTCAACAAAGAATGTAAATTATCAAGCATAATAAGCTGAATAAACTATCACTTCGCTAAGTATATTCCTTTCAGTATTTTCAGTTTTCCTGATGTCAATATTTATTGTTCAAGCAGCATTGACGACAGCCTGAGCCAACAGTGCCGCTCCACGAGCACCACCGCCATTTGCAAGAGCAACAACCACCTGCTAAGAAACATAGTCAATCAGAAATGTTTTGAACTAACAATACGTTCGAGTACATAATACATATATAAGTTTCGTGTTTGGTTATAATAAGATAAATTACAACATTTAATTCACAAACCATTGAATTGCGCTGAATAAGACTTTTAACAGTGAGTGAGTTTTGAAAAACTGGTTCTCACCACTTCAGAACGTGCTCTGATTACACGATAACTTGAGTATCTGATTTTTATAACCGATTACTTGTTATAAACTCAATTTCCAACATTTGCATAGTAAATAACCTGCTGTTGAGCGGGCACGAGCTTAGCGATCATGGCGACGAGCCAGTCATAATACTTGGGATGTTGCCTGACGACAGTGCCATCCACACCCACGACCACCTTCTCTTTGTCACACAGCTTGACACCGGCCACAATCGCAGCAGCCAGTACGTGCGCCGAACGACGACTCACCGATACGCAGGCCTAAACAACTATACATTCAAGTACAGTACTGCTGCATTCAGGGGTGGGCCGGGTTTTTTGGCGTTTTGCAGGGGGCGGGGGGGGGGGGGGGGTAGCCGACAGAAAATCCCATTTTACCCGACCTGTCCGAAAAGCGGGGAGGGGGGGGGGGTAAGGTCGGGTGGGGGGGGAGGTAGAAATTTTTTTTCGCATAAAACGCTTGTTTTTTGCTTGTTTTTGCTAAAAAAATCTTCTATTATAAGGTATAAACATCACATATACCGGTTTTTTCAGGTTTTAACCAAGAAAATTGACCCAGAAAACGTGTTTCTTCAACAAAAAAATCTCACAGCCAGAAAATTTTTTGAAAAATGAGCCTCAAAATCCAGGTTTTTAGGCCGATTCTCTCAAAAATTTCGAGTAGGGGGGAGGGGGTAGGCGACCTAAATTTTTGTCTAGGGGGGGTAGGCTACCCGCCGACCCTAAAAAGTGGGGGTAAACCCCCCCCCTGCGGCCCACCTCTGGCTGCATTTATTAGTAATCAATTCAATATTTCTCCAGTAATCCTCACTATTAACTTGAAAGGTGGATACAAATGTAATGAACGAAACGATAAGTCTGTGAACTAGCTGATTTGCACGGTCTTATAGCGAATGAACAATCGCGATTTACTGTATTGACAATAACTCTATCGAAATTCAGAAAGTAGAGCTGCCATATCAGAAATGACTGAAAACCACTCACACTCACGTTTACCAACCTGTCTGACAAGCAGTAAATCTGAATTCAAACAGGCGCCCAGTCCAAACTCTTCCATAATCACCCTCGTATCCGTCAAATCTTCCGAATCATCTTGCAGTATTTCGCTCAGCCATTTGTGCGGAAAACAGTCTGATTCATCAAGCAGTTCGAGTGCATCGTCTTTACACGCCGAAAACAGTGCACCAACACCGCAGAGTTCTCGCAACAAAAGACGAACGTACTCGCCTTGACGGCCGGCTGAATAAAAGCAGGTATAACATGTATGTTTGTACATTTGTATATTATAGTCATGTCGATGTCATGGTCATCTGTATGCCATGGAACTACTGGGTAGACTTAGGGCTAGGGTAGGCTACTAGGGTAGACTTCATTGACAAACCTCCAACAATCTGATTGAACGCCCGACTACCGTCGCCAATGTCTCTATCGAACTGATTAAGCATGTAATCAAAGTCATTGTCCTGACCGTAGTCACACCACTCGCAGTTGATCAGCATCTGCTGAAAAGGTCACCCGAAAGTGTTTAAAATGTAGCTAAATTTTTTTTGCATTTTTAATTCATATTTCTACATGAGTTCATATTACAAAATTTCATGATATCATGACACTACCAGGAAAAGTTAATCATACACAGTGGTGATACGTTCAAAATCCGAACCTGAAGCTCCGGATGTGCCTCGGTGAGTTTCGGGATTTTTTCTAACGGCAACATGATGGCAGCATTTGTATCATTATTGACAATGACGGCCATATCACAGTGACCATCATGCTCGAAAGCGGTGGCCATCTGTGCCGATACCGTGTCGTTGGCAACCGCTACCACCTGACTAGCATAATCAGATAAAAACATGCTCGATCAGTTCGACCACTTGAACATCAACATATAGAGGCAATCGCTACTTCTACGGTGCTTGGCTAGACATACTATAATACAAAATCAGTGGTGAGCGGCGCCACTGTTAAATTTTCCAATAATCTTGAAAACATCCAATTGTCGATTCGGTACAAAGCGGTCCAGTAGTTAAATAAATTTAAAATAATAATGAAAACGTCCCGCTACTAACATTTATGTTCAAAGACTCAATCTTGGCCACAGCATCATATATCAGATCGGTTACTGGTACGCCAATCATTCCCGGTGTATTTTTATAAGCAGAAGGCAGCTTCAGTATCTCAGCGTCGTTGACACCGCTGTGTTTCATTGGCATGGCGATTGTGACACCTCAACAATACAAAAAATTCAACAAAACGAGTTATAGATATCTAAAGAATCTCAACACTAGCAAGTCAAATGAAACTTGGAGTGAGTCTTTATATAAAAAATCATATGCATTATATCGTTTATCTAATCGCAAAAAATTGCTTAGTCAACCACCTGTGGGAAGGTTTTCTTTATTAACGTCATATTGTTCAGTAAATTCTTTCAGCTGTGAGACGACATATCCCATCAGCTGATCCCGATTCTCTAGCGCGCGACGTGGGATCTTGAACGAACGTTGCAACATTTGATATTGAAGGTTATCGTCGGCTTCTTGCCGCAGCAACGTAAACCTGAACGTCAGTTACCAGCTTACATACCCAATCAATAGAGGCAAACATCTAGAGAAATTTATAGTTATAATGAGTGGTCCTGAAGGAAGGAACACCGATGCATTTCGACATGAACGTTAACTCAGATACTCAAGTTCAATGATTACAGTGACATAAACAGTACGAATGATGAAAAGGAATCTGAAAATATTCACCAGTTAAAAAGACCAACTCGTACCTGAGATGCAGTCCACTCAACTCCACGCCCAAATATGAGCCCACGTCAGGATCATCTCTGGCAGCGAAATTTGAAACATAAGTCGAGAGCATTTCCACACGACCACTTCGCGGTGGAAAGTCATGACAGAGACCATCAACAAATTCAACGCTCATCTGATTAGTGATTCGATGCAACTGTTCCATATTTTGTGCACAGTCAAACTGCAGCAGGATATCTGCCACGAGTTCAGAAACACTGGCGCCAAACTGCCACGGACACACGAGTCCACCTTGGGCCATATCCAATGAAAGTACAGAATCATCGAGAATACTGCTCATCTTGCGGCTGACATCATCAGCGTAACTGGCCGCATTGAAACCGATTCCCGAATTACCGGCCGATACATAGTTGCTTCCAGGTTGCAGGTGGTTGTAACTTGAGCTTTGTTGTGGTTCGTCTTCATCCTGGTACGTAAATGGCCGAAAGCTGTCAGCTGGTGATAAAGAATCAGTGACCAATTCAGACAGAATGTTGACGTCCGATTGAGCCGGTTTATAATCGATATCGTTATTATTATCTTGTTCATAGTATCGTTTATCTGATTCATATTGATCACCGTCCGATTGCTCACGTCTCCGTTTCATTAGCACACCAATTAAGAAACCACCCAACATATTTATGGTGTGAATTGGTGTTTAGGAGCGATGCAGGTCACTAAATTTATCGCGAACGTTAAATGCTAACTGGTTTTTACATTATAAAACACACACGCAACACACTTTCAACGGATAATTTATTTTAACAATTTATATCTATTATGCAGTTGCAAATGTTATGTGTAAACTATAAATCATTTTATAATGAGCAAATTTGAGAAAACACAAAAAATGGAATGAATTTCAACAAGAAATACTGATCCAGTAGCACACGAGTGTTGCAAAGAAACAAATCGAAAAAACGTGCAAACCCAAACAAATAGCAACAATAATAATGTGATAGTGGTATGGAGTGGGAATGGGGTGTTGTGTACGCAAACATGCCAGGCAACGACATGTGTTGTGTAAAAGTCAGGCCGTGTGTGCAGTGTGTAAACGATAGTCGTCAGTATTGCGCAAAGCACAACCCGACTGCCGTGTAATGGGTGAGGTCTTGTCGGCAGTTGTTAGCATAATCCAACAAAATACGTAGTTAAAGAGCGCGCAAATGTGCCAACAAATGACTGGTGGAGGCGGAAAACCGCCGTTAGATAGACATCATTTGATTAATGTCCGTTATGAACAGCAGAAACGTTTTTTACCCAGATTCACAGCAAGTTTACGATAACTGCACACATACTTGCAACCTGGTCGACACTGATCGTCCGACTGATAACGAAAGTAAATACTATTTATAAGAGTGGGATGAAACAGTAAGCAATGAGCCAAATATAGAACTATCGAACAAATATTCATTGCACCATTCTCTGCATATCATAACAACCACGGCTACTTAATTGAACATTGTTCAGTGACTGTCTATTGGCGATACGTTTACATTACTGATATGATAGTCACACTCGAAACACGTGCATTTTTATTTCATCTTGCAAACAGTCACAAAAAAGAGATCGTGAACAATGGTTTATGAATAAGTTGCTATGACATCATTCATTACCCAAAACAATTGAACACTTTCACTTAAGTAATTCATAATTTATGTCGGTTTCTGCCAGCCAGCTGTGCGACAAACAAATGACGTCACCGGATCGCCAATCATTACACCATCACAAAAACACGTTCAACCAAGTCTCAATGCCTTCCAAACAGTCATCTTTCTATCATAAATGTCAAATCACAATTGCATCTGCTGGGCAACAGCGGCTACTAGCGCAGCACCACGACCACTGCCATCACCAGCTTGAACAATACAGACATCCGTTGCGGGTCCCAACAACGAATCAAGTCGGTCACGCAGCATATCGTCATAATGCGGATGCTCACTGAATAGACTGCCGTCAATGCCGACCGTCACCCTGGATAATCCAAGGCGTTGAACAATTGAAGCTATGCAAGCCGCTACTAACGCAGCACTGCGCTCACTGATCGCATGGCACACATGACGCACGATCACTGAATCCGTGGGTGCCGTACTCTTGTCAATTATTCCAGACTTCTTGAGGACAGCATCTACATTTTCCAACGAGGGTGTGTCGTCGCGAAGGATGGATGTGATGTATTTTGATGGAAAAGAGTTGTGTGTTTTGAGAACACGTGTGGCTGTTGAAGCTGATGCTGAGAAAATGACACCGCGTTCGGTTAACCGTAAGAGGACGAACCGCACCAGCTCTCCGAGATACATGCCTGCAAGATTGTTTGCCGAAATTATATTAGCCAACAACACTGATAAAACAGGATATTTTATAAAGAACAAAACAAAGCAACTGAAATAAGAAAGTGAAACGAGCCGCAAATACAATTTTACTACTGATAATTAATTTTCAAACTAATCTGTGTTGATTAGTATACTTGAAGCATCGAAATCCGAAACTATAGCTACCCAAAAAAGAATTGTGCTTACAACCTGCAACTAGTTTGTCGAAGATGTACTCCTTTGGATGGGTCGAAATTGCATCTACAGCCTGGTCAAACTCGCTCAGAAGATATTTCCCGTCGTGGCCCTCGGCAAACGCACCCCATTCCGTATCCATGATCATTTTCTGAAGTCAAGTGAACCGTTTTATAAATTCTCTAATAAAAAATATGACTAATTTTTTTGTGAATGCATAGTGAAATTAGTCACACCACTAGTTTTTGTTATCAAGTGAAGCAGCGAAATATGCGAACTAACGTCAAATGGATAATCAGCCTGCACGGGCAATTTGGTGATGTTGTTGGTTGATTCCATGTAGGCAGCATTGGTACCGGTGCCGAGTATGATACCGATATCACACTTGCCTTTATTCTCGAATGCAGTAGCCACTTGCGCGCCGACGGTATCGTTGAGAATGGCAACCACATTCACATCAACTTTATACTTAACCAGCGCTCTTTCCAACAGATCGACAACATCTTGATTAATGACTCCTGTAGCCGTGAATCCTTTGGTCCATCTAATTAATGTAGCCCGTTTGATACTTCTTTGGTTCATCGGATAGGAGAAGGTGAATCCGAGTGGCAGCTTCTTCTCCGCGATCCCATAATTGCCACAAAACTGTGCCACTTTACCGGCGATGAAGTCAAACAGCTGATCTCCAGTGCCAGTCATAAGCTCAGTTGGAACACGGAACGTACGTTGTTGGACCAATGGCGGCGCACCGGCACCTGCATATTAGGATATGTATATACAAAAAAGCCTCAAATTCAGTAATTAGAAAAACATCTAAAGAACGCTTTCAGAGACCTCAGAAACCTCTGCTTCTAGCTGGCAACCAGCCTGATTTCAAACCCCCAGAACCACCATTTGCGAGGCTGGCACCCAGATTACTAGACAAGAAAAACAACTAGTAAATAAGCACACAAAAGTGTCCAATACGTACACAAAATCATGAATCTCAGCCAACCTGTCGTGATCAAGAGCAACACCCTCAGGTTCGTTCCACCCAGATCCACGGCAAGATACTGCCCCGTTTCATGGCCGGTCGGCAGCCGTGGCACAAACGAGGGCAGCATGGCCAGCGACGACTTTCTACCAGCCAGGCCATTTACAATTTCCGACGTGAAATGGTTCCTGACCCGAATCATAAGCATTTCATCCACCTCGAAGCACTTCATTGTTTCCATTAATGCCATGGCCGCATCCTCGGATAGCAGATCACACAAGTCGGATACCTTGGGTGTCCATTTAGATAAGTCAGTTGGTATTGTGGATCCATTCATGCTGTTGAATTTGTCAGTGATAGTTTGTATAATGCCGGCATCGCAGAGTCTGTCCATACTCGAACTGGTGGTCACCGTGTCGGCAACGTATAACGGTACGCCAAGCATAGTGTTTTCGAGTTTAATTGGTTCAGTTGCGTGTGTCACAAGCCACAATGTGAGCCGATAGAGCAAGCTCGTCAAGGACGAAAAATATTGACGTCGATTATAAGTCGAAAGGTTGTCAGATCCGGACAGCTTTTTCTACGCAGGATAGACGTTGACGCCAGCGTCTACTGTCAATGACCCGCAAAATTTGAAGATTGACAAACGTCTGGCCAGGTACGGCTGAGGGTGAGAAAATTTCGTTGCTGCAATGAAAACACTAGACGTCACAGACACGAATCACGAGTAGTCAAACGACGAGTACTAAAGGTTCGTAGTCCTACACGAATTACAAGCATGAGTACATAATAAAGATGGTCACGAATAATAATTGTATTCAGCGTTGTTATAGAATCGGCTTATGAAAAAAATGCTGTGTTGGACGAGGTCAAAGTCAAATAATGAGTATTCAATTCAAATTCCATTAACCATGATAAGTCAAATCAACTACATATAGAAAACTTAGTTCGAGGTAAAATTGCCAGCAAGCCATTATTCGAAGCTAGATTTCATTGATCTCTTCATTTAAAAATGAAGAGATGTGCTTCCTGTTAGTTGGTACATCGGGAAAAGGCTCGGGCAGGTAAGCCATTGCAACCAGGTCACGCTACAACGATACAAAATAAGCAGACATGTAATGATGCTGACAGCCGTTACCACACATAAAAAGGCGTCTCACAGTGGATAGCACCCAGCAATTACCAATGCATTGACACAATTCAGAGTCGCCACAGCGCCTTACTGACAACTGGGTGACGACTCGATGGGCTGTGCTGTTTCGGTTATGCACATGCATACGAATGCGAATGTGTTCTCTTGTTTGATGGCTTGTATTAGCTCAGCTACCCAACAATAATGTCTAAGCTTGCAATGAGCGATAATATCACAAATTGTCGACTGGTAGAAACTAGAGAAAACAAGAATTGAAATTTAACAGCTATCTAAAATATTATCTGCTACTGCTACAATGCCAGCCAGCTATAATCCAACCAGCGTAGGCAGACTTACACATACATACAGTAGCTTATTCGTGCTGACTCTTATGGTTTAACATAAACGGTTTGAGTCGGCTGGTTGAGAAACTATCTGATTTTAGAAGAACACAGTGGGCATGCCAGCTTATGCTAATGCACAGCACATGGATACATCATATGCTTACGTGCTGCAGAAGCAGAGTTACTCATTAAGAATCAGATGACTCATTAAACGATGCTGATAAGTTAGATGATCATGCTAAATATGAATAAATCTAGAATACACTGCACTGACATATCTCAACTGCAAATCAAACACAAACCATATTTATATAATCGGACCCCCTGTAGTACCAAGCGATCCGGCACAGATGCTCCTGGGGCGCGAAGACCTCGAAACGAACACAGTGTCTCTCAACGGCCCATCATTCCATGTCCCCAAATTCTAGGCATGTCACGCATAGGAGCGCTTCGGAACCCTGCATTCTGCTCTGGACCAATCTGGGGTTTGAACACCGTCCATCATGATGATACAATAGACTTGAGAGTCGTGGTATTTGAGATACGACAGCCGAGAAGTGGGTTCCTCAAGGTGAGCCGAGACGCCAGGCCAGTAACGATAAAAATGGCGATAAAAGTTTGAATAAAATACCGCGCTATCACGCTCCTAGTTGTTTGGCCTTTAACTATATTAAGAAGTTCAGTTCGTCAACGCCGGTCACCGGAGGCGGAGAATGTCGGTGGCGGTGGTGGGGCACAACAGTAACGAGCTAACAATGTGCCATTTTAAGCCACAATAGAATTTTGTGTCAAATCTGATTTGATAGTCCCTGTCGGTTTGCCCGCTCGTTCCCTGATGACGTCATCACAAAGTACCGCATAACCATACGACCGTGAAACCCTTGAAACAGAATGTTTAACCAAAAATTTCATGTCCAGAAGATCCGAAAGATTATAAGCAAAAGCGACCATAGTAAAATTCGAGCCCTGAATCAACACTGGAAAAGCAATGAACTTATTATGCGATCCTTCGTGTCGTGTTTCCCATCAGCACCAACGACGAATATCGTGAGATCGCTGTTCGGAAAATTACAATACCCTGGTCGAATGAAATAAAAACTTTTGAAAGTAAACCCCCGATGCTGCATACTACACTACAATACAATCGAATGAGATCATATAAGCCAAGCCTAATATTATATTATCGAATATTAAAATAAGTCCGGATCCGAGCAATAACTCGGATCACGCAATACTTATAGTCTATTACATGTAGTTTCAACGTGGCATAGTTATGTTATGTAGTACGCATATACTTGTATATAACCAATAATTTTACCCTGGACGCTGACGTTATGGTCTGTGAAATTTCGATACACAGCTCAGCTGGAATTGTGCACTGAACTGAATGTGTATGTAGTTTGTTAACTGACATTTTTCGTCAGACGTCAGTACAAAAGTACGGTGGGAACTATTTTGTACTAAACTGGACTGAACCGGTAAAAAAAAACTACATCAAATTTTGTTTTGTGTAAGCATGTGCTAACTGACTCACTAAAACCAGACACGAAAAAAGTAAGTTTCTGCTCTGCAACATATAAGCAATTCAGATACAGGAATCACAAGTTACAACTTGCTATAGCTATTACAGTTTGTGTTCACGATTGTTGTGTGATTCTCACAATTGTGCTTGCATGAACAAAACTACTTTAGCTCTGGCGCCTAATCCATCGTGAAGCATGTCAGCACGAATGCTATAGACATACATATGTCAATAGGATAAACAAGAAGATCCATTGTTTTCTATTGGCCAGATCAAATAAATGCAAAGATATATGGACTTACACACAGGAAAAATAAAAATTGTCCTATTGAATTGAACAAAACTTACGCCGCATACTAGCAATTTTCAAAAAACCCGTGACAAAATAAGCCGAAAAAGTTGGTTGTAGTAGCATGTGGGGCGGGTCAGTCAAGTCATGACATGTGTGCCTGGACCAAAGCACAGCAAAGTGTGCATAAATGTGCATATTGATTGCCGTTTCCAACGTGTACACGACTCTGGCTTATCAGCCTGCAGGGTAAAGATTCCAATGGCTATAAGGTCCGGACTGGACTGAATAGAATAGATGCGTAGAGGGATAGGGTATACAGGGTGGCTTGTGAAATTTTTTTAAACGTGTATAAAGTAATTTTTTTAAACGTGTATAAAGTGAGTCTGATAGACCATAGACAGACAAGACAATACAACAGTAATATGTATTCTGAGATGAAAATAATAGTACAAACGAAAAAGTTACGCACTTAAGTATCAGAAAAACGCCAATGGTTCCAGGGGTCAAGTTTTATCAGAATATAACAGGTGCCATGCCACAGTAGCCAGTGTACCACTTCACTACAGCAGCATATTAGACGAAAAGCCCCATCAGCTATCTTGAATTTGATTAAAAGTTATTGCATACACCAGAATCGATCAAGACATCTTAGAAGACAATCCACTTGGCCAGTGTGGACCAAAAGAAGCCCCTGATTAGATTATGAGACTATGTTTCTGGCAAATAAAATTATGAAACGCACCAATACAACAAATTTTATAAACAACTATACTAAAGAAAAATAAAAGTAAAATTCGCACATCAAATTCCAAAATCATACAATTCCAAAAAGCGCGCTGAAACCCGAAACAAAAAGTGCCGATAGCTAAGTTGTATTTGAACATTTAAACTGATCCCTCTCATTCGTATGTTATGTTTTGTTTGTTGGTATGTTTCAATAAGCCGAGAACGCTGCCCCAATTTACCCCGACCAACACCGAGCATGTTCCATCCCGTCATGTACAGTATCGGTTGTAGTCTGTTCATTGATAATCCAGATTAACAACGTAATTCATTTCATTAAAAAAACTTTTATACCTTGGTATACAAACTAATAATAAAAAAACTCAGTATACAAAACTACCAAATTAAAAGGTAATAAACTTATGAGTGATGAAAACAATTTACCAATAGAGTAAGAAATGTTTAAATGGGATTGCCTGAGAAAATCTACAGTTTGGCGTCGACGAAAAAAAATTGAGCTGTTAGCGGTTTTAGAACCACTATATGGTGGGTAGTAATCGACCATAGTATTAGGGTTCACAGATGTTTCATTCCCGAGAACGAGGACTTTGAAATTTGAAAAATGAAAATTTCAGAAATCTGAAAAAAATTGTCTTTTTTGTCTTTGAACGGCCATATAAAAAGATAGCAAAAACATACTGTTCTGAAAATTTACAAAGTTGTTCTACGTTTTATTGCGGTCCTTTTGAGCCCTACAACGTTTATTTTAACTAATTATTCTATATAAATATTTTTTGAATTTCACCGTTTGGTCGGTTATCCAGGTGGGTATATTCAAGGAGATTTCCTATCTTAGCTTGACGTATTCAGAAGATGACGTATAGCCCACGAGTTAGCCCAATAAATTGTCTTCACAACCTACTGGTGCCACCCCCCCCACATCGTCTTCTTTTAGAATGAAAAAATCAATTTTCTGAAAATTCGTCAAAATTGAAATTTTGTATTTTTCATTTTCAATCATAAAAAATTTTTATTTTCAGTTATGATCTTCTGAAACTTACACAGCATTTTTCGTCACATTTTCAGCTTCATTTTGAGCTATAACAGGAGTTAATTTGATAATTTTTCAACGTCTGAAAGTGCAAATGAATGTTGCGGACTCGGGTATATTAGCTGCAAATAATTAATGTCAAACTTCCATATATTTCTCATATTGAACGATTTATGCACAGATATTGTTACACGACTATTCAAAAATATTTAGTGATGTGCTGGCTACAAATTCAACACCATAAACCACAATTATGAACTTTTAAATGTGGTATTGAAATGACTGGAAACCCGTTGATATGGCCATCGTTATCAGAAAATCGTTATTTTACACTTTTCCAGTTTTTGCTCCTGAGAGCTGTCTAATTGTTGAAATTTTCATATTATATGTTTGTAATGTGTTTATTGCGGTCATTTTGATCCATAAAAACGCAAAAATTAACCAAAAACCCTCTGTTGAAATTACATGAATTTTACCGATTGGTCGGTTATCCAGGTGGTTATATTCAAGGAAATTTCCTATCTTAGCTTGACGTATTCAGAAGATGACGTGTAGCCCACGAGTTAGCCCAATAAATTGTCTTCACAACCTACTGGTGCCACCCCCCCACATCGTCTTCTTTTAGAATGAAAAATTCAATTTTCTGAAAATTTGACAAAATTAAAATTTTTCGTTTTTTTTCCCATTCATGAAAAAAAAAACTTTTCATGATCGGTTATGGTCTTCTGAAACCCAAAAAGCAATTTTTGTCATGTTTTCAGCTTCATTTTGAGCTATAACAGGAGTTAATTTGATAGTTTTTCAACGTCTGAAAGTGCAAATGAATGTTGCGGACTCGGGTATATTAGCTGCAAATAATTAAGGTGGGTATATTCAAGGAGATTTCCTATCTGAGCTTGACGTTTTCAGAAGATGACGTATAGCCCACGAGTTAGCCCAATAAATTGTCCTCACAACCTACTGGTGCCACCCCCCCTCACATCGTCTTCTTTTAGAATGAAAAAATTAATTTTCTGAAAATTCGTCAAAATTAAAATTTTGTATTTTTCATTTTCAATCATAAAAAATTTATTTTCAGTTATGATCTTCTGAAACTTACACAGCATTTTTCGTCACATTTTCAGCTTCATTTTGAGCTATAACAGGAGTTAATTTGATAATTTTTCAACGTCTGAAAGTGCAAATGAATGTTGCGAACTCGGGTATATTAGCTGCAAATAATTAATGTCAAACTTCCATATATTTCTCATATTGAATGATTTATGCACAGATATTGTTACACGACTATTCAAAAATATTAAGTGATGTGCTGGCTACAAATTCAACACCATAAACCACAATTATGAACTTTTAAATGTGGTATTGAAATGACTGGAAACCCGTTGATATGGCCATCGTTATCAGAAAATCGTTA
>OZ038445.1:18615806-18757757 GCA_964036265.1 Daptonema setosum
ATTCGTTAGACGAAATGGAAAATTCGTCGTTGGGCCAAAACGGACTCACGTAAGCCAGAACTTCGACCTGCGACCTCACTCACTCACTCACTCACTTCTAACTCACTCACTCACACTCACTCACTCACTCACTCACTCACTCACTCACTCACTCACTCACTCACTCACTCACTCACTCATTCACTCACTCACTCACTCACTCACTCACTCACTCATTCACTCACTCACTCACTAACTCACTCACTCACTAACTCACTCACTCACTCACTCACTCACTCACTCACTCACTCACTCACTCACTCACTCACTCACTCACTCACTCACTCACTCACTCACTCACTCACTCACTCACTCACTCACTCACTCACTCACTCACTCACTCACTCACTCACTCACTCACTCACTCACTCACTCACTCACTCACTCACTCACTCACTCACTCACTCACTCACTCACTCACTCACTCACTCACTCACTCACTCACTCACTCACTCACTCACTCACTCACTCACTCACTCACTCACTCACTCACTCACTCACTCACTCACTCACTCACTCACTCACTCACTCACTCACTCACTCACTCACTCACTCACTCACTCACTCACTCACTATCTCACTCACTCACTCACTCACTCACTCACTCACTCACTCACTCACTCACTCACTCACTCACTCACTCACTCACTCACTCACTCACTCACTAACTCACTCACTAACTCACTCACTCACTCACTCACTCACTCACTCACTCACTCACTCACTCACTCACTCACTCACTCACACGCCCTCACCGTTGGGCAAATGGAACTATCTGCAGCATAAACAGCAAACATGCCCGACGTTTTATTCCAAATGTACGATTGGTCCGATAATGTGATTTTAATAAAGTCTCTGCTGCAGGTTACGGATTCAACTGTAATTGTATTCTGACATTGTAACAAAATAGGCAGTTCAGTATACTAAATCGCACTTGAACTTCAGTTTTGATAAAATGGTCGGGTTGCAGAACATGTTAGTCATTCAATCAGTCACTCAGTCAATTATTCATTCAGTCCAGTTCTGATACCTTCATTGACCAACCGATTTCTTCCCAATGAACGTCATCTTCCTCGGCTGCAATGCCTATCAAAAATGATATCAAAAGCACACTTTTGAAGATATTCGTTGAAGTGCCAGGAACCATTACTTTATTTCTAAAAACGATAATAACATAAATGAACCTTAACAACTAAATTTGCAACCGGCTTTTACCTTAGTTAATCTTTTGCAAACCTGCACAGCGCTATGCAATGAGATCATTGGGCACTTCTATTCAAAATATGTCTGCAATAAATACGCACCGATCACGTCTCCAAATTAATTGAGAATCGAGTATGTGGCACACATAACATGCACTTATCTTACTGTGTTTCGTTAATGAAAATGGTACACAAAAACTTGAAATGTGTGCTGGTCGGTTAAAATGCCGTCAGGTACATGGGGGAAGAAAAAACGGTTCACTAACATGTTTTTTTTCAACATCTGATTCGACCTATGTACTACAACATATCCAGCTTATCAAGCTTTCAACATAACCAAAACTAAACGTAAAATAAAACTGAATGGTATGTGTATTCAGTGAACGGTAGGGAGCTTTTGCCACTCTTTCATACTGACCGTTGTGGCGTCTTACGCCTATAAGAAGCAACCGGCAACAAAGCCTTTATACAAACGTAATTTGGTCAGAAATGAATTTCGGACGGGGGAGGGAACTACTGCTTCTGAAACGTTATCACCAATGAATTTTTTTATAAATTATTGATAAAATATGTGTGGCACGTTTCGTGAATAATCTATCAATAATACAATTTACAATCTATCACAACATTTTTTTAGAATAGTAAAAAAATTCTTATAGCGTTGATGACAACCCACAAATGCCATCGTATGACGAAATATTGTAGTGACCCTGGCAACCGTTCTTGGTAAAAAAAAACGTGAACATAAGAAGATTGCCGTTCGTTATCTATCGGTGAACGAACGTCAACGCCGACATTGCAACTTTATGAGCAAACTAAAGCGAATGAAAGAAAAAAAACCCAGCAATAATTTTAGTATGAACGAGAGTATAGCGTGCTTTCTTCTGGTCCTGTAATCCATTGAAAAAATATTTTAGACTTAGTAAATTGCTTGATTCCACAGCCATAGTAATCCGTTGCTCCAATGAGAACCCGTTTTTTCATTAAAATACTTGGGATGGGTTTTTCAGTTTAACGATAAAAGTGGAACGTACAATAATTAGGAACCCTGATCGACTGATATGGGCAGGTTTAACGACTAATGATCGTAATATCAGGGCAATCACCACTCCGTCTGGGAATTTGAATGTTAAACTTAGCTTATTGCTGATGAGATGGCGTTCGTTTTTGTTGGTAAAATAGCATCGTTGTTTGTTTAGACTACAATGGGTATATATCTGCTATTCGCAAATCACCGGACACGAGACGCACCCCTGAGAATGTGGGTCGCCACGCAAATTCCATTTACTGAATGACAAGAAAAACACATTCACGATAACGATGCGGTTGCCCCTCATAATATTAACCTCCCTGAAAAGAAATAAATTTTTTTCGAGACCGTCAAATTGAACATGGTACAGATGATTCTGTTCTGCTGTCGAGTTACTATGAGATTATATCAGAAACAAATTGAAACAAACGAACAAACGAATAAGCAAATCAACAACAACAATAACAACAACAACAACAACAACAACAACAACAACAAAAACAACAACAACAACAACAACAACAACAACAACAACAACAACAACAACAACAACAACAAAAACAACAACAACAACAACAACAACAACAACAACAACAACAACAACAACAACAACAACAACAACAACAACAACAACAACAACAACAACAACAACAACAACAACAACAACAACAACAACAACAACAACATCCAACAACAACAACAACAACAACAACAACAACAACAACAACAACAACAACAACAACAACAACAACAACAACAACAACAACAACAACAGCAACAACAACAACAACAACAACAACAACAACAACAACAACAACAACAACAACAACAACAACAACAACAAGTTAGGCTGTTCGAACAAACTGCTTTTCGAGCAAGTGAATTTTGCATTTTCACGGTTTTAAAATAAATAAAAAATATAATAATTTTGATTTAAATAATAAAATTAAGTTATTGTTATTGCATCTCATTTATTAAATCATATTTCAGTGCTGTGAATTTCGTCTTTGCCCAGCAGAATCAGCATGAATTTGACAGGAAATAAAGTGGAAACGTATTTGCGCGAAAAGAAAGAGAAGGCGAAGAACGAGGAGGAAGCCGCGAAATGGCGCCGCCTCGAAGAACAGTATTCTAAAAAGTTGGTTTAGTTTCTGAAATTTATTTTGGAAGCCAAAAGTTGTATTGTTCGGAGAAATACCTGGGTTATGCCTGTAGGCCCATGCCGTTGTACTTTGGTCTATGATAATTGATCCATCATAAATGTCAAAAACTTCGTGCTGTAATACTTCACAGTTATAAATCATTTTAGGTTGTGGCATCCGCTCACCCAGACTTTGCTCAGCTACATTGGGGACGCCAACTACTGCAATACCACTAATCTTCATGAGGTTTGTCGATCAATGATGTATTGTATCATTGATGAAATTTCATTGTGTTACATCGTATGGTCTCTCTAGTGAGGGACTAAACCTTTATATTAATTATACTAGGGTAAACCCGTTGCTACGCAACTGAGTGTTAAGTTTACATAGATTATTATAGGAATGAACCCATAGGTATACAAAAATGCTTTGATATGTACCATGAACCTTTGTTATGCAACTTAGGTCGACATATCACTGTTCCAACATTAATTTAGCCACCCGTTTAGATACACTTTTCATAAAGTAACTTAGTTTAAAACAAAAGAGGTCAGGTAATTGTAAAAATTTCTTTTTCAAAATCAGATTTTTTTTTAAATTTAAGCATAGCTCTTTCTCGAAGTCCAACCAAGAACGATTAAACTTTTATTTGCAATGTATAGGGTAAACCCGTTGCTACGCAAATGAGTGGCTTGTTTCCAAAGCTCAACTATCCTCATCTGATCGTTTATTAGCTTCAATTTCGCTTACCTGAAAACTTAACGATAATAGTAACCCTATTTTATTGTTTAAACTGTTACTACGAAAACTCAACGATAATAGTAACCCTATGTTATTGTTTAAACTGTTACTACGAAAACTCAAGTGAATAAAAAGATAATCAAACCGTCTGACCCAATTTATTATGGAAGTTCAAATCATTTATTGTATGTGTCATAGTCAGTTTACATAGTCAGTCCGTGAAAATGAAATTATTTCCTGAAGTTTTATTATTAGCTGAACGATTTAAAAAAACCTGTTCCAACAGCACATGTCTTGTCTGCTATAACATCGGTTAATTGGACATGTCGAATTCAAAGATCAGTAATTTAAAAAGATTTTTCAGTTTACTTGAAAGTTTTGTGGTCACTGGTCGGTAAGTTCAGCCATTCGAGGAGGGTGATGATGATTGCACCCTTTGTTGAGAAGAACATTTTCAGTGAATAAAAAGTGTTTATGGCTTGCAATAATCATGACATTAACGAAATATCATGACCTTACCGTCGGTTGAGGTATAATACATACATGTTGGTCTCATTGAAGGGTAGGCGATGATTCGTTTCATTCTTGCCATCAAGTAATAAAAGGTGTTTTAGTGTTATTTCGCGATATTTATACTAAGCGTGACAGACTTACATACATCGTCTAATTTATATATAGACTAGGGTAAACCCGTTGCAGGGCAACGGATGATCAAGTTAAATAATCACCGTTTGTAGGAAATCATAAGTTTCATGCTCCGAAATCGATGAATTATCTATGTACGTTTTATTGTAAACCATAAAAACGTTTTATTCAGTTTAATCCACCTGACCTGTGTACTATTAAAATGTGTTCGCATAATTAAAGTGAGAATAACCCGAGGAAAAAATTGTCACTCGTACAGTTCTCAACTCATACCCACTTTTCTCATACTTCATACTCATCTTTATGAAACGACAAAACCCGTTCAAATATATACTGTATTTTTACCCGTCCCGTGGAAAACCAAAAAATAATTTTTGTTTGAACCAAAAAAACATAAGCACCCATGGCCACAACAGTTAGCACATTAAAACTACAATTCCAGTTAAGATCAATAATGTTTCCAGTTCAAAATATAGGGGAAATCCTTGTGTTTCGATGACGTTGAGGTGTCATGTTTCGTTTAGTTCAGAAAATCGGTGTTGATCGATTGGTATATAATGCGTAGTTTCTGAATGTGACTAATTATGAGAATGAAACATTTCAAATAAACTTATCATAAATGTTAAACTTCATTTTAATTATCTTGACCTCATGGATAATTGAGGTACATCAAAGGTGAGTTGAGATATCATGTTACGTTTAGTTCAGGAAAGCGGTGTTGATCGACTGGTAGGGTGGCGATGATTTTTCTTCATCGAACTTTTGATCTCAGCGTAATTTTTCTAAATAAATGATTAAAAGAGTTTTTGGGCGTTGCGTTTCTGATATTTATATTGAACTGGCTCTGGACATACATACATACGGACATACATTGCTATTTTTATATATAAGATAGATTAATATAATCTGCATCTTATATATTGATATTATAATTTCACTCTCTCACACTTCAGCTGTATACCAATTGCATTGATGACTTCAAGCATCGCATCAACCCGCTGGCTTTGGTACAACTCGCAATGCCGATTTCTTTATCGATAAAAGGTTTGTGTGTAACTATTTTCGCTGCTCCTTGCTGAAAATTTCTCATTATGTAGGGTACTTAACGTAGATATCCTGAAGTGAATGCAACCAGTCCGCAGGTCTTTAATGCGATCTATTTTGAAGACTGTATACAGGCATGTCTCATGTATGGCACATCTATATAATCTGAAAAATTTCAGACAAAACCAAAGCCGATGACTTCCTGGCTGATATCGAAACGACCGTAAAGTCGAACAAAGAAGCTGTAATTTTGTGCAAAGTCGGCGTGATCGAACAGAAATTGGCTTCAAAAAATGCTCAGAACTCATGCCCCTACATCAGCGAAGTGGCGGTTCGTTTCAAAACAAGATTTCTACTACCAAACTTTTTTGGTACTTTACCACTCTAGTATCTTGAGACTTTCCAGCCAGCAGTTGATCTTTAACTCTTGTTTTGTCAAATCTTTAGATTTTTTGTGTATAATTTGGTTAATACTTTACTAGTATATTGATATTCTGATCGTTATTTCGGTGGTTGTAAACCGTAATTTTGTTGCAGACGTCGCTGACCGATCTGGAAAAAGATGTGGAGACACTGGAGGGTGTGAGTCCGGTTCATGGCCCGTTTTACAAGGCATCGGCCACTTATAGACGTGAGATCGGTGATCACTCGCTGTACTACAGGGAGGCGTTGCGCTATCTCGGATGTGTTGATTTTGAAACAGGTTGTTATAATGAATCAACGTATGTATAATTATCATGTTGGTGTATCAGATGTGTCCGGTGTCTCATACTTATTTGATTTGCTTGCTTAGTCAACCAGAAAACAACGGTGATTTGCTAAGATTTTTCTTTGATATTAATGAGCTTAGCTACTGTATGAACAGAATTTCTCTACTCAAATACCCGAAGGAAAAATCAAAACTGTGTTCATGTTGATACAGTTGATGTACTCGGGACGGGATTGTTGGGTATAACTTGAATGTCATATGTGTATTTACTTAATGGTGTTCTTGTTGTATTCTCTTCTCTTTATCATATTTCGAGTGAAAATTTTATCAGTTAAATTTTCAGTGGATCGAAAACCGGAGTGGGCCGTTTGTCTGGCTGTCGCCGCCCTACTGGCCAAAGACGTCTACAATTTCGGGGAATTGGTGCGTTTTTTCATTAGTAAATTATGTTTTCTTGCTTTGATCTGAACATTGAGTGTGATTTACTTGCAGCTGGCTTTGCCCATCATCGAGGTGTTGCGCACGAGCAAAGACGAATGGCTCGTACAGTTGTTGCAGGTTCCCTTACTTTTAGTATCAATTCAAACCATAATTTTCTAAATGAGCGCCAGCGCAATGGATTTAGTAGTTAACTAGTAAGAGTGAATAATTTTTGAAAGTTACATCGATGGAAGTAACAAATCATTGAACTGGAATTGTTCTCTATTTCACTTCCACGTTATTATTGTAGTAATTAATAATAAAGTAACGTAATATTTTTGTTTCAATTTTTTACATTTAGGCAGTGAACGCGGGTGACATGGGCAAGGTTGAGTCACTCAAACCACGCTGGTCTCAGTATCACGATCTGGCTGCATCCGAGCCCACCATTATTGACAAAACACGGCTGTTGTGTATCATGGAGGTTGGCTTCATTCATATATTTTGCTTATCACTAATAATTTTGTAGAACGGTTCTGAAAGTCCAAATGTGATTAGCAGTAAGTTGTTCTTTAATCTTGTTGAATTATAGATGGGCTTTGAACGCACGGCTCACACCGGCGAGCTCAGGTTCGACTCTATTGCCAAACGTGCGCGCATTCCCGAGGATCAGGTATGTTTAATGTTTTTTTTCGAATGTGATGTAGTAAAACTATTCTTGAAATGTGCATCTAGCGAAAAATGTTGTGTGCAAGCGCAGTTCAGTGCAACATACAGGAAACCTTTCTCGTTATTTGTATCCATTTCTTCAGGTTGAAATGATGGTGATGCGTTCTCTTTCACTCGGTCTCATCAAGGGTCACATAAACTACGTCAACAGGACTGTCACCGTCAGCTGGGTACAGCCCCGGGTACTCGATAAAACTCAGGTTGGTTGAAACACTGATGCCCGCATTAGAGATAGTCATCTCTCTCGAGTTGGGCAATTGTATTTATAGACCTACATTAATCACTAACCCGAAAAAAGCGCAAATTTTTTTCGGTTCATATGCTCTATTTGTTTTTCCAATACCATTTTGGAAAATTTACTTTTCATGTAAGATTAATGTTTTCTCATTAATTTGCCGCCTTCAATTTAATTTACTTTTTTTATTAATCCATTAAGAAAACGAACAATACATCAACTGATTTTTGCTGGATTATTATTGGTTATCGACGATTCGTCGATTCCATAGTTCTCAAGTGATGAGTTTAGTCTTTGGGGATATATTGTTGGACCTTGTTAATGAATATCATTTTATCTACACATCAGATCGCTGCGCTATCAAAGGCGTTCGGTGTGTGGGCCCAACAAGTCGGTATGTTGGCCGACACCCTTGAAGTATCTGCCAAAGATGTGCTCGTTAAACAGTGATACTTGTAAGAATGTGTTACTAGTTTAAAATTTTTGTGTTAGTTCTATTTACAATTATTTATGTGATCGATTTTGCTCTGTATGTTTCACTGTTTATGTTGGATTTTGTCTCCAAGGTTTCGTTTATTCAATTCAATTGGGTTAGGAATTTGGGTTTCATTATGAAACTATGTTAAATGGAATAAAACAACCTTGTGTTAGTCTGAATAAGACTAGATATGCATGGTATGACAGCATGACCAGTCTTAACGTGTTTCCAACTTGACCCTAAGGCATTGGCGGAACACTTTTACAGACGGCTTTTCCGAAGCCACGGTGAAGGTGACCTTTGTGACGCCAAGTGATGTAATACTTGTCTACAGATGAAGGGCAATCGTTTTTTTGTGTCACCCCTCCAACAAACAAGGGTTTTTGCTGTCATGCTCTTTTCTCAAGTCTGTTCTCTTCACTACTAATGTTATAAATGCTATATAATACATGTTACATTGCTACGTGTAATAATTCTGAATATTGCCGGTTATTATGTTATATTGTCGTTCCTGTTTTGCTAAGTTGCTGATGGTGAATTTGGGCCGAAAAAGTGAGAGTTTTGAGTGATGACGCATAATGATTGACTTTGTACTGTCAAAATTGCATTGATTAGCAGCCTGTAGTTCACCGTTACAAAGAAAGAAGTCGTTCTCAATTACTGATTCTCTTGTTGTGATCTTCTTTTTACGCGATGATAAAATGATTATTGGTGGTAAAAGGCAAATGAAGGAATAATAAAAATCCACGGATTTTTGCTGATTTAACAAAGTTGATTCTCAACTTGATCACCAGCGCTGTGAGAAGTCTGGTATTTATTTTTTGTGTTACTATTTTGTTGACAATTCCCACAGTAAATACACTAAGTTTTTGTTATCAGGATAGTTTCGCTGTCTTCACCTTTAATTCAAATCAATCTTCCCCAGGAACTGACTGTTAACTGACAATGTCCTTGATATGCTGATTAATTTACACAGCCAATTTGACAAGACCCACGTTTTATGAACTGGAACTGACGCATTACTCTCTGTAAAACACGCTAAATGTGTGAACGTTATCAATTGTTATATTCGCAACGTTATCTATTATATTTTGAAGGTAATTTTTCATCCATCAATTGGATAGCAGATGTTGCCCCTACGTCCACTGCAGCACTCGCAGCCGCGTCAACAGCCGGACTTGAACCAGCCTCTCAAGGTTCATTTAATGTACTTCGGGCAATTTATTACGTGTTATAACTTCTAAGATTGTTTTTATGGCGAATTTAATTTCAAATGACGTTTCAGGCGTGCATCGAGCCGCAAGCCATGTCGACCTCCCCATCACCAGCCAATAGCAGCGAACTGCCCATCGCTATACTCGATGCCGGGGCGCAGTATGGAAAGGTACCATTACATAATTTGTTTTAATCCAAAAGCCACTAACTGCCGAATCCCCCTCTTTGACGGAATTCTCCTCCCTTTGAAGGGCTAGCTCGTTCGCCACCCATGAGATCGTCAAATTTATTTAACAAAAAGAGCTAAAAAACGTTCGTTGAACCCTGATTTGAAAAGTAGAAAGATTTTTTTACTGTTTTACATACTCTTTTGTAAAGGGCTCCATCAACAGCGCAAACGTTACGTAAAACTGGTTCATTAATACCACTTGTTTAAATTTGCTGAATTTAGTTTTCCTGTAGGTAATCGATCGTCGTGTGCGAGAACTGAACGTGGAGTCGGTGATGTTACCGTTGAGCACGCCAGCCACTTCATTGAAAGATAGATACAAGTTGGCAAATGTTATCATTGACTTCAGTTGTTCAATTAAAATCTGTTTTGGCGCCTGTTTAAATTTCTGGAGAATTTTTTTTTACGTTTGTATTACATAATACATACGAACAGTTCGCCAAATTCAATGACTACGTGTTAACCGGTTCAGGTAAATGAATTCAAGTAACAGAATACCCTGATTAAGCCGTACTTGACATTTCTTATGCAATAATTTTTCACGTATTGCAGAGCGATCATCATCAGCGGTGGTCCATCGTCCGTTAACAGCGCGGATGCGAGTGCGTTCGATCCGAACGTGTTTCATCTGGGTGTGCCAGTACTCGGCATTTGCTACGGATTTCAGGTTACTGCGCGGCAAAATCTGCATGAGTTTTTAGATTTATAATTCGAAGATTCAATGCCGAATTAATAAAGATTCGAAATTTCAATGCCGTTATTTTGTATCATTCGGCAAAAAAATTGATTCGTTTACAGCTGATTCACAAGCATTTCGGCGGAGACGTTGAACGTCTGCATATTCGGGAAGACGGGCAGACCAGTGTGGAGGTGGACACGACTTGTTCTCTATTCAAGTTAGTTGTCGATGAACCAGTTTCATTTTGGAAACGAGCTGCGAAAAATCTGAGTTGTGTGTTCATCTATTAGAGTTCAATGCTAAATTTGTGATTTTAGTGGTCTATCGGCTCAAGAAACAGTGTTGCTCACACACGGCGACAGTGTCAGAAATGCATGCCCTGGCTTTGAAGTGGTCGCCAAATCAGGACAACTAGTGGCAGGTTGGTGTAAGTTTTAGTTGTATAATCAGATGTCACTTTTCAAAATTACATACCAACTTAATGTAAAAAATCAGAATGAATTTATAACCAAACTTAGTTGATATTTTCCAGCGATGTCCAACGAACAGATGCGCATTTTCGGCGTTCAATTTCATCCGGAAGTCGATCTCACAACCAACGGTAAACAGATTCTAAGCAACTTTTTGGTGCGTATCAGTAATTGCTCACCAACGTTCACAATCGCCAGCAGGGAACAGACGTGTATTGATGAGATACAGAGCCTGGTCAGACCCGATCAGCAAGTTCTGGTTAGTGCCATCATCAGGGTGATCATTCAAGTATCAATGTTTGAAGTGGAAAATGAAATTCGGAGATTAATTTTGACCTAATAGTGTCAAGTACGAAATATTATCGATAACGTTGACCGATCGTTTCATGGTGTAATGATCAGTAAAGTACCGTGTTCTGTGGTGGTCAGCAATAATTGGTTCATTTCTAGACTTCGATCTCTGTATGTTATCTGCTGAAAAGTCTGTCCTCTGAACAAGAGCAACTCAGGGGCCGGATAAGCTAACCTGTTATTGTTTGTTGCAGGTAATGGTATCGGGTGGTGTCGATTCCACGGTTTGTGCCGCTCTGCTGCATCGCGCTCTCAAACCCGAACAGATAATCGCCGTTCACATTGATAATGGATTCATGCGAAAGAATGAAACGTCACAGGTGATGACCGCGCTCACGAGACTGGGCTTGAAACCGAAAGGTTAGTCTTGAAATAAAGCATTCGGTTGAAAATAAGATTTGAGCTCTAGATAAATGAAAAGTTTAGACACTACTAATGAACATTGATTCGTTCTAAACAGACGTAGGAATTTCATCCGGTGATAGCCGGGAAATTTCCTGGCTCGATTCATTCAAAATTAATGAAAACTGGTGGCTTCTGCAATTGTTTTATTCCACCTAATGATTGTAGTGTTCCACGGCACGACCACATTTGCCACGTCCACAGCCCAACAACTTGACCGACGTACGGGCATAACTCGCACAACCGAGTCACTCAATCAGACTACTGACCCCGAAGTCAAACGACTTATCATTGGCGATACGTTCATGGCGGTTTGTGTAGCATTGCTTGACATTCACTTACTTATTTACCTACTTTTATTTGTACATCGTTACAAACGTTGGATCGAATTTTTGATATTCCGTTTCATAATAGTACTTCTTGATCTTGAGGGAACCCGCAAATGAATTAGTCTTTTCAAGTTATGCTTTAATCAGTAGTGTAAATAAATGTGAAAACGGTGATTCTGTTCAGGTCAAAGACCTGGTGCTGCGCGACCTGAAGCTCGATGAAACTCGAATTCTGCTGGCTCAGGTTATACATCGTTTTATTGTGCATGCTTTTTTATTTGATAGTTTCATGTCAATGCTTGGAAAAAATATGTTAAAACAAGTTTCGTTAAAGTTTGTTCATAAATACTTCTTCTTATTGTATTAACTTGTATCTCTGGTAACTATTAATGTTTTAACAGGGCACCTTACGACCCGACCTGATTGAATCGGCGTCCGAGCTGGCGAGTGCTCATGCCGACACCATCAAAACACATCACAACGATACACCCATGGTGCGATCGTTACGAAAACAGGTATATTGGTGATATGTACGTTCTACTTGGTACGTTGATCGGGATCCAGTGCCAATGCACATACATAATCATATTAGGATTCATAAGTACAGTATACACAAATATGAAGTAAACCATGGACATCAGGTATTACCCGGTTTTTATTCATTTATTCAAGAATAAAACATATAGATAGAGCAATTTTGATTGGTCCATCGTTAAATTCATACGACAGTACGGTATTGAGTTTGCAGGGTAAAGTGATCGAGCCACTGCGTGACTTTCATAAGGACGAGGTGCGTCGACTCGGCAAAGACCTGCATCTCGAGGACGCCATCGTTGATAGACATCCATTTCCTGGTTGGAAACAGTCTCACACAAATCTGTTACAAACTGAATAAAATGTTTATTATTCAGTCCTATTATTATTGTAACAAACTGTCTCAAATTAGTCGGTTATTGTGCCCGAATAGAAGAGTTAAACGCTAAGTAACAGAAACGTTTTTTTCTTTGCCGAAACAATTGAAATTGTGGATAATCAGTTGTTCCTGATGTTAATCTTGCAGGTCCCGGTTTGGCGATCCGTATTCTGTGCGCCAACGAACCGTACATGTGCCAGGACTTCAGGTACACGTCACATCTATTGGACGCCATTAGCAGATTTTCTGATATCAGCAAACGAGTTGGTAGATGTTTCAATCAATTTGGTTATGGACCGTTTGAGATTTTTTTAGTTTTTGTTGGTGAGTTTTGCCGGCGTACTTGATTGACAAGATATAGTGATCGTATTATGTGATGGTTCCTGATAGTTATTCATATATTTCAGGAGAGTGGTGGTGGTGAGTACGTGTCGTTTATCCGCGAGTGCCTTCATGGCAGTCAGGATCTTCAACGTCTGGAGCAGGTCACGGCCAACATTGAAGTCTATGCCAGTCTGTTGCCACTCAGGACTGTCGGCGTCCAAGTGAGTACATTTAATAACTGGACCACGTAACTCATTTACTCAATCCATAACTCGTTACTATTGTAGTTTACTTTATAACTTCCTCGTTCCTCATTTACTCATTACATAACTCGTTACTATTGTATATTACTTTCTAACTCATTCACCGATCATCATCACAGGGTGACGCACGCAGCTACAGTTACGTGGCCGCGCTCAGCACCGACTCCGAATCCAAACCGATTCCCTGGACCGATATGTTCTTCCTGGCCAAACTCATTCCGTCCGTGTTGAAGAGTGTTAATCGGTTAATAATTGATCTTTCATCATAGGACCTTACCACCAGCTCTGAGAAAGTTGGTTCATACGATCATGAACACGACAATAAGAACCAAACTGATTGTATCTGGTCAATTTTCAATCGCTTTTGTTTAATTTAATTCTCTCAGGTTGCATGTACAGATGTACTCATGCTCATCGCAATTCTTTTGTGCCCAGATGTATCCAGTCTGATACATGACTATGATGTTGATAATGTATACTAAATACTCGTATGATTGCAGCGTATGTTACGTGTTTGGTCCGGCCACTGAGGAATACATGAATGACGTCACGCCCACCCTCCTCAACGAGTACACAGTCGCACAGGCACAGGAGGCCGACTTCTGGGCAACTCAGGTGCTACACAACTCCGGTTGCATGTATAAAGTACAGCAGGTTGGTGAAATTATAACAAAGCATTGGTTTTCTTCTGACATTCTGAATAGCAAAAATAGTGAGCCATTTAAAATCACATTCATTTATTGAGCCATCTGTTCTGTCACATGTAGCATAAAAACTCATATCTTACAACGTTCATGATATTCCAAGTTGAAGTTATAGTATGTTATGAATGTTTTTTATTGATGATTGTAATGATGGTTTTATGGTACTGCAGATGCCGGTGGTACTGTTGCCGGTGCACTTCGATCGTTCGTTTGACGGCATCACGCAGTCACGACCCCCATCTGTAATGCGCAGTGTCTGCATACGACCCTTCATCACACACGACTTCATGACCGGCAGACCAGCCGTGCCTGGGGTCGACTTGCCTGAACAGGTTCACATTTATTAGAAAGCTGAAGTTAAATATTAAAGTTGCTTTTCACTTTTTACTGAAAACTGTACGTATATCAATTAAGTACATCCGCTTTTTGTGCCAGGTAATTCAATAGAGTTAATTAGCTGCAACCGAAGTTATTTGTTATGCAACCGCCTTCAGACTCACGAACTCTAATACCAGAGTTTTTATTTAGCTTATTTGATGTGTAAAATTGAATAACTAATGTGTTTCAGGTAGTGCTGGACATGGCGAAATCAATCAAGTCGAATGTGGCCCTGATTTCACGCGTGATGTACGATATGACCGCCAAGCCACCAGCCACCACTGAATGGGAATAGATTGAACCAATGTCACACTCAATCAAGATTAATTTATAGTCTGATTCTGATATACAATTTGAGAAATCAACATATTAATAAACATATGATAGTAAGTGTCATTTCTGTATAATCGGTTCGCTGGTCCTTTTCCTGGCAGAAAGGAAACACTTCAACGCAGTAAAGAAATGAATTGGTTTCTCAGTTTATGTAAGTCAATCACTCTTTGCTGCGGTCTTCATTTTAAGTTTCCCTGTGTTTGATAATGTTTGTGTAATTATACATAGAAAGCTTCTCTGATTGCCATATTTGATTTGAATTGTGTTTGTGTACTATAAAGTTATTGTTAATGGTTTGCAAGCCGCAGGGGTGGGCCGGGTTTTTTGGCGTTTTGCAGGGGGTGGGTGGGGGGGGGGGGGGGTAGCCGACCGAAAACCCCGTCCTACCCGCCCTGTCCGAAAAGTGGGGGGGGGGGGGGTAAGGTCGGGTAAGAGGGGTAGGAAAAAAAATTTTCGCAAAAAAGCTTCGTTTTTTGTTCGTTTTTGCTAAAAAAATCTTCTATTATAGGCTATAAACATCACATGTACCGGTTTTTTCAGGTTTTAACCAATAAAATTGACCCAGAAAACGTAATTGTTCAAAAAAAATTCTCACAGCCAAAAATTTTTGAAAAATGAGCCTCAAAATCAAGGTTTTGAGGCCGATTTTCTCAAAAATTTCGAGTAGGGGGGAGGGGGTAGGCGACATAAATTTTTGTCTAGGGGGGAGGGGGTAGGCTACCCGCCGACCCTGAAAAGTGGGGGGGGGGGGTAACCCACCCCTACCCCCCCCCCCCCAGCGGCCCACCCCTGGCAAGCCGTATATCTTGCGCCTGTTCTCTGTTTTTGTGGGATTTTCGGTTTTCGATATGTGAGCTGAGAAAAATTGATTCTATCATTAGCAATCTTCAATATTTCGTATAACTGACTAGGATATTGCGGACTGAACTACGGTAATCAAACTTCTGAAATGTTGCATAAACCGCAATATTTTGTGGTTGTATGGTCTTGTTTTCTTGTTTCAAGTTAATCTCCATCTGATTTTTGTCAATTATTGCAATGTTGCTAGTCATTGAAAGCACCATGTCACCTCGTCTATTACAACCACTGGTTACTATGTCCAAAATGTTCTTCCAATTCATCTTGTTTTCTGGTTTTTATTTCATCATTGAGTTGGATTCAATTTGTAGTACTGGAGTGAATTTCAAATTTATAGATGATTTTTTTTATCTTCAGTTTATCTTTTTTACGTCCTTCGCCCGATCAATTTTTTGGTAATTTTTCTTGCATCGCGGGTCTTTCACTCCAACTTGGCATCGAACATTTTTATGATGTTTAGTTATCATCATTGAAGAAGTACTGTAAATTTTGGCTGGTATATTGAATAGTATTTTTGTTCGTGCTGATATTGGATTTTATATTTCCACAAAAGCGTTTCATGTGTGTACTGTTTTTTTACATCTGTAATTCAAATTATCGAGTATCACACGAGCAAAACAGTTGTTAACTCGGTCATTCGGTTCTGCTAAAGCTGTATTTTGTCTTCTGAACACTTCTTTCCTCAGCTGAATTCTTTTCAGCGTTTGTGTATTGTCTCTTTTATAGATTCTGCTGTTGATTGATTGATAATCGTTAAATGGTGAACAAATGGTCACTGCTTTTTGTTGTTTTGCCGAGTGAACGAAAATAAATCTACTTTGAACTTTATCATTGGCTTCTTCGATTGGGTTGTACCGCACTTCTGAAGGGAAATGGTTACTGACCATCATGAAAAATCTATCTAATTAAGTGAATAACACGTCTTATTATAACCTTTATTTAGTTTCTATGTATATTTACAAGCCGTTAAACCTGATATACCAAAATATCCTTAACCATCATTACCTTAATAAATCGTTTTCAGTCATGCCCAAAAGATCTAAAAGCGGTAACAAGAGTTCTGCGTCTAAGAAATCGAATTTCGATGGCGTTGTTAAGAAGAAGATTGTGAATGGCAAGGAGAAGGCGTCCAGCTCCACGCAGCATTCGAAGCAGGCCATACCTTTCAATCACAGCTATGGCCAGCACATTCTATCTAATCCCGGTGTTGTGCTCAACATTGTCGACAAAGTAAAGCTTTTATACTTATAACGTTTCATCTCATATTTAGTCAAATGCGTAGGGCGAAAACTGCCGGTCATGGTTGCAAACCTGACGTGTTGGAAAACACCTTATGGTTTCTTGATGGAGGGGCATAAAAAATTTATTCCCCAACCCAGCCTAGATTTATGTTTTTTACGTTGAATTGGATGACACTTTTCAGTCGGACGTTCGACCCACAGACACGGTGCTCGAAGTCGGTCCCGGTACGGGTAATCTGACGGTCAAGTTGCTGGATGTGGCAAAGAAAGTGGTGGCATGCGAGATTGACCATCGACTCATTGCCGAGTTGCAGAAACGAGTGATGAACACGTTGGTTGTCGTGCGTTTGTACAGCCGTCGAAACACGTAGGCTATCAAACCCGAGATTGATATAAATCAAACTATTGGCTTTATCCTATCATGAATGTGAAACGTGTTATTCATATTCATATTTTTATTCATATCCGCATGAAGAAACACGAATGCAATAGGTGTTAGTTGCCGAGTTTGGGATTACATTGTTACAGTTGGCCTTACCATGCGTAAGCACTGTTTTAACAAGTTGGAATTGATTGATTATAATTGTTGGTTATTGCTTCAGGCCCGTTCATTCCAAACTGGAGATTGTGCCCGGTGATGTTCTCAAGAACATGGATTCTCTGTACTTTGATATTTGTGTCGCTAATTTGCCTTTTCAGGTTGATTTTTTAATACTATTACCAATGATTGAAAACATCGCTTAAAATACTGTGGTGAAGCCATGGTTTTTATGAAAATAGAAATATCCCGTGAGCAATATTAGTTTCAGAAGAGTCATATTTAATTGAGACGGCCAAACAATTTTTCTATAACTTTGTTTGTTCAGATCTCCTCTCCGTTCGTCTTCAAACTGCTGGCGCACAGACCTTTCTTCAGGTTGACTTTTTGTTACGATTATGCATTTTTGACATCTCCATAGTCATTACTGTTTTAATCATGTCGTTTATAAAAATGTAATATACAATTCAAGTTTTCAGATGTGCGGTTGTGATGTTTCAAAAAGAGTTTGCCGATCGACTGACGGCTCGGCCGGGCGATAAAGAATACTGCCGACTGTCTGTTAACACACAGTTTCTGGCCAAAGTTGAGCATTTGATAAAGGTGGGATGGCACAGATGATGATATGATATCGTAATTTATGTTAATTATTATATGTTAGTTATTATATGTTAATTATTATATGTTAATTATTATGTAACTTATCAGTTCTATAAGTGTTCATTGTTATATAAATTATATGTTATGTAGGTGAAACGAACGGATTTCCGTCCGCCGCCGATGGTCGACTCAGCCGTAGTCAGGATCGAACCCATACAACCACCACCGCCGATTAACTATGATGTTAGCCACTCATCAGTGGTGGTCATTTAGTAAGTTGTTGTTACTTATTGACTTATTCATGGCCTCGGACGTTGGAAATTGGCTATCGCTAAAGTATGGGTCGGGCTGAAAATGATGTCGTTGTGTTTTGATCGCTCTCAAAATTGATGGATTGGTTAAAAAAATGTTCAAATGAATAAGCATAGTTTAACGTTGTCTAGTTTACCAGCAGGTTTTGTTCGTCAAGTGCTTTACATTGCATTTCAGGATTGGGACGGTTTGACGCGAGTGAGTTTCCATCGAAAGAATCGAACGTTGCGAGCCTGCTTCAGTCAGAAGAATGTTATCAACCACTTGCACAAAAACTACAGCATTCAGAAAGCGAAAGCCAATCAGGTTCGATTGTCTTCTGGTGGTTGTTGTTGTGCTGGTACTGTTGTTGTTGTTGTTGTTGTTAATGTTGTTGCCTTTGTTGTTGTTGTCGTCGTTGATGTTTCGTATTGTTCTGTAATGAACGAAATTCCCCTTTACAGCCCGTACTTCCGCGCGATGACTTCAAGAAACTGTTGACGGAAACGCTCGAATCCTCAACATTTGCCGACAAACGCGCGCGACATTTGGATCAGGATGATTTTTTACGGTTGGCTGTCGTTAAAAACGAATTAATATTTTTAACTATTTTTCGTTGAGTTTGCCTCACATTCTCACGTAAATTTTTTATTTCATAAACATTCATGTTGATGATTCAGTTTTATGTTAATCACTTGAGTTATTTCATATTCGTTACAGTCTGTTGCTGGCCTTCAACAAACAGGGCATCCACTTCCATGGCTATCAATCACAGTCTGGCTGATCGATACAAAAAAACTACTTTCTTCAACGATGTAAGCATCGTAACATTATTAGTACTCGTTATACTACAGTACACGTACTCGTTATACTACAGTACAGAATAACATATATTTTTATCGTTTTGGCTGAACTATTTGTTACGTTGCCTTGTTTCTGTTATGTACAGTGATATGATATTGTTGTTGTTCATTAAATTATACGAAAATGAAAAGTATTATTCAGTGAAATGCATGTCAATTTAGCATTACATAAAAAAACAAATGCGTGGGCTGGACTTTGACGTGAAAGGTTGGTTATAGTCCTCTTAGTTACTGCACTTGAAGATTCAAACGACCAAAACTAAATAAAGAATGAAGCGATATCTGACGTGAAGTCTATCATAACTAATCAAGTATACAGGGTGGGGCAAAAGTAACTATACACTTGTTGGAGGCCAATTTCTCCAAAAATTATATTGAGTGTATATGATGTTATTAGCAATATATACGTTATTATACCTGAAAAAATTGATTCTGATGTCTATTTGACCGTATCTAGAAGTATTTTCAAATTAAAACAGGATTTTCCGTATTTTCATGATTTTTCCTCTTTTTAACGTCTTTAATTGACCTCATGGTCTAATCAAAATCCTCAATAAAGGATAAGAAGTGTATTAAACGTTTCACTTGATGTATCTGAATGAGAATCGAAGGATTTAAACTTCAGAATATACCTATGGTTCAATTGGATACGGATAATATGGTAAGGCCCGTGTTCAAGATGCCTAAACCAATTTTCGCGGTTTTTGGATTATTGACGAAACAGTTCAAGTTAAATGTTTTAATGGACCCTATGGTACTAAAATAAACCAATAAACATGAAATATATTGTTTTTTTGTTGTTCTAAGCTGAAAAATAAAATTTTTGAATTTTCCCATTTTCAAACTAAAATCTGTGATTTTCGTGAAAAAATAAGCAATTATTCTATTTATTATGCGTGAATGTAAACTTACTCTCCTGTTAAACGTCTAAGAGTATTTTTCAACATTCTATATTACATACCAACATCATTTTTCGTCAAATAACAGTTTATATGTCGAGATAACTGACAAAAATCACTGAAAACAACCGGAAATATGGCAAATTTTGATAAAAAGATGCATAACTCATGAAATAAAACGTTGTAAGTTAAAATAAATAGCAGAATCAAAAATTTCAGGTGTTTTAGCATCGGTTTGGATTGTTTAATCATATTGATGCAATATAATTTTTTTGAGAAATTGTGCGTCAACAAGTGTATAGTTACTTTTGCCCCACCCTGTATAAAAAATACAACAAGCGATCTATTACCTAGATAAATTTTAGAAATATCATCACATTTTTATCTCTCAAACAAAGGTTAACGGCTAAAATGAGCGGAAGGTTTTTGACTAGATAAATAAGAAGAAAGCATATATTATCTCGACTTTTTAGCGACGTTTCAATACACGATTTTTGGTTACACGATATTTCAGATAGATATAATTAAAACAGTTTTTTTTCTATCTAACCGATTCGTTCTTCCGCTTTTAGCTACGGTTATTCAAACGAACTGACTACAAAAGTTACTTTGTAAATACACGATTAGCTACGCATGTTCTCTACATAAGCATATCAATGTCAAGTTCAAATGCTTGTTATACTGCACTGTCACCATGTGTGCAGTGTAAAACGCGACCCAACAAAACTCTGTTGCGCAAATTTAATTAGATTATAAAGAATCTGGTAGTAAGTGCTGATTCTTATTTTTACAACCTCTAATTTTGTAGCGCGTGCTTATGTATTTGTTCACTAAACAAAATTTTATTTTTGATATAATATATACCAATTTATGTTTTTCCAATAAACCTAATGAACGACAATTATGAATTGCTTTATTGAACCACAATTATTTTCAGTGAAAATCAATATGGCAATTATGCGGAGGATAGTGGTGCTGATGGCAGTTGGCTATTACGGTTGGTCACAACAACATAACCAGTTAGTTCCAAATCATGGTCCATTTTTGCAGAAAAAGTTTACCTAAGCTTGTATGTTTAGTTTTGTAAGCTTGAATGTATTGTTTTCATTTGTTGACGCTGGACGACATGAATGGCGTTAAATGTGTTCTAAATAGGAGTCTAAGATGGTATAGTGGGTTGCCGGCGGACATTTGACGGCATGGTTATTATTTTCGAGTGCTGTATACCAACGATTTGGAGAGTTAACGGTCCAAGACGGGGGCATAAAACGTAGGTGTCAGTATAGGCTTAGGCTTAGGTTGTGTATTTGACAAAGGCTTGAGCACTGCGCGCCGCACCGGCAAATGTCCTGCCGGGAGCGGTGCGGTGACCTCTTCCAAACCATCCTTTTAGTTTCGGTAACATTGCAGAAGAATTTTTACATACTTTAATTTGAGATTCTGGGATACTCGTTAATTGCGAGTTCTGCATTTCCCGTGTTTTAATGTATGTAATACGTTTTTTGTTAAACGAAAGGAGGTCAATCAAAAATTTTCTTAATCATAAGAATCGTATACACGATCAAAGAACGCATGATGTATCACTGGTTTGGTCAAGATCAGATTTGTTGGTGTCATAGCCGAATATGTTGATGGGAATCGGGTCGTTTTCTCTATACTCGGTGGTACTCATTTGCCACCAGGGAAATGTCTGATAAGGATTGATTGACTATATTTTTTATATAATCAATCGTGGTTGGTTTAACAACTTCTAAATGACTAGTTATCAGACTAATGGTAACTGACCTCAAAGGCGCCGTTGGGCATTTGAATGGACCATCGCTCGAAGTACTCAACCAGATGACCGATACTCCTGTTTGGGTAATTGTTAGGGACGAAATAAGTAAAACAGTGAGTAAGTGAAACGAGTGAGTAGAATGAGTTTAACAGCCAACGAGAAAATCGGCGGTGTATCGATGCCCAACTGGAGGAAAATGCTGATTTCTGACGATCGTCGTTCTTCTACCGGCAACGACTTTGTATTGTTGTGGTCATTGCTGAATGGATGACTAATTGAGACTGATTGAGACTGACCGACTAACTATAACTTATTAAGACTGACGGACTGATTGACTGTCTAACTATCTGCACTGACCGGACGGACTAACAAGGATGCTAAAGAGGACGACTTTTTGTCAGGTTCAGGTTGTTTGGGTGTTGGGTTATGAGGATGGTTTCGGTTGTATGAGGCCATTATTGGGTAATGATGGGCGACTCCGGCTGTCGTTCTAAAACAACGTCAATCAGTCAGATAAACTCATAATCACACCTATACGTTTTTGAATATTCATCACGCCATTTACTATATTCAGTCATTCAGTTAGTTATTCGTTTATTTAGTCAGACTCAGACATTCATTTAGTCAGTCATTCGGTTAATCAGTCGTTCAGTTGGTCAGTCCCTCGTTCACCCACCTATAAGCAATCATTAATGGCAAATGCAGACTGCAGGCAGCCAGGGGATCTTTGGGTTCGGTCCTCAGATGGTAAATATTGAACGCACCGGGTTCAAGACGTGATGCAGCCTGAAGCACCCACAGATTTACGGATCGACTCGCTGACTTGCTTACTATGTAGGCCGACTGACTGACTGACTGACTGACTGACTGACTGGCTAACTGACTGACTGACTGACTGACTGACTGACTGACTGACTGACTGACTGACTGACTGACTGACTGACTGACTGACTGACTGACTGACCGACTGACTGACTGACCTCGTTGGGGCTCATACATCCGATGTAAAGTTGGGTAACACGTCGAGTTCGTTCTTCTTCATTTTTCGACTTGGACCTTTGGCGTGATGGTGACATGCTGTTCTGATTTGTGTAAGTCACGTTATTCCAAAGAGAAATGACTTGTCAGTAACTTTGAGTTGAGTTGAGTCGCGTGAGGATGACGATTAACTGGCAATCGTGCAAATCAGTCGATGAATCAGTCAAGTGGTTGCGTGGGGGTGTTGATGACTTGAGTAAAAAAAGTGTTAGAAATGAGTTTTTGATTAGGTTTCAGCCTCTTCTGACTGGTGGATGGTTTTCGCTGATTATCAATCCGAACCCCAAAAAAGAGAGAAAGACGTACAGGTGGATATGCATGAACCCTGCCATCCTGGTGCATAAGAAATGCTTAATTTTTCTATGAATTACGACTTACTCTGACCCAAACCGATTTCCTTTTTTTCTGTCAAAATCGAACCATGAAAAACTTCACATAATGTTTATATATTCATGCCAACATTTGATGCTAATACAGTATCTTAGAAAGTATTTGCTTAAATTTAGTTTGCTTGTAGCACTGGCCCAAGACAGCGAGTACCCGAAGCCGGCCATTCGAGGACCACAGTCATTTAGTGCCGCCGAAAATCAGGCTGCCGTCGGTGAGTTTGAGAATGAGTGAGTGAGTGAGTGAGTGAGTGAGTGAGTGAGTGAGTGAGTGAGTGAGTGAGTGAGTGAGTGAGTGAGTGAGTGAGTGAGTGAGTGAGTGAGTGAGTGAGTGAGTGAGTGAGTGAATGAGTGAATGAGTGAGTGAGTGAGTGATTGAGTGAGTGAATGAGTGAATGAGTGAGTGAGTGAGTGATTGAGTGAGTGAGAAAATCAACGAATGAGTCACAAACCCACCTGTACGTTCACGCCACTCTTATTGTATTCATAGTTTATTCTTCTACCCAGGTAGTTGACGAAGCACTGAAATATCTTATTATGCATTCCTTTCTCGTTCACTCACCGAGGATGTAAATCATGGATACTTGATTTAATTAATGGAATGATCCAATTAACTCTCTGCATCACTGACTAACTTTAGATTCGGGGTATGTGAGTATGAATGGTGCTGGTCCATAAGCCATACTGGACGACACGAGGGTGATGTGCCCTCCTCCGGATGCCATCATCCTGGGCACAACTGCATTCAGCAAATCCAATGATCCCGTGGCATTCACCTCAACGGTAAGTCAGTTTGGTTCACTTTTCAATTCAATAATAACTGTTAGGATCAATATGTCTCCTATTATAAAGCCGGCAATTTGTTCTAAACAAAAAGATACGTACAGTATTTGAGAATTTGGGATACCAGAGTAAACCGTAAACTTTAATAACTTCTGTTTCATACAGTTCCGTTCTGAATGAACAGATTCAAACTCACTTGCACTATTTCTCGGCTCAATTGGATGTTCTCAAAGGTATTGCACATCGTCTTCGGGGCCACACCAACACTGTGTACTGCAATAAAAAAAGGATAGAAAATAAAAAACTGTCAATAAACAAGAATTTGTTGCAGTTATCTCTTTTCAGTTCTGTTTTTACACTTTCACCAACAGCAGAATCCGATGTCGTATTTATACAACTGTTGAGCCAGTTTATCCCCGTCGTCTTTCTGGAAGTCGAACAAGACCCGTTCGATTTCGAGGTTCGGCTTAGCGGCCTTCATCATTTGCTCGACTTGTCCGAGTTTCTCCGGATTTCTGCCGACCAGCACGAATTTCTTGAGTCCTGCCTTTACCAGCTGTGCCGTGTAGGCTTTGCCAATACCATCCGTACATCCCGTTACCACTGTGAGTGCGTGAGTGAGTGAGTGAGTGAGTGAGTGAGTGAGTGAGTGAGTGAGTGAGTGAGTGAGTGAGTGAGTGAGTGAGTGAGTGAGTGAGTGAGTGAGTGAGTGAGTGAGTGAGTGAGTGAGTGAGTGAGTGAGTGAGTGAGTGAGTGAGTGAGTGAGTGAGTGAGTGAGTGAGTGAGTGAGTGAGTGATGATGAGTGAGTGAGTGAGTGAGTGAGTGAGTGAGTGAGTGAGTGAGATAACACCAACCACACCACCGCTGGCTACCACAGATGAGAGGAATGTCAGGTTTCCAGAAATGCGGGAGCACTTTATAAATAAATGTGGCCTTGAGTGCATTATAAGTGCATCTTGATATCCGGTATACAATGTAGCACACTAATATGTACCAAAATGGGGCCGTTATCAAACCGATCATACCAGGCCCACCGTGGGAGGGGGCACCGCGTGAGCACATTACCGCCCGCTTCTTATTTTGATGATAACTCTTTTATAACGTGATTGTTAGTTTTTATATCGTATCTGCAATTATAAACACCACTAAATTATAGTGGTATGACCTGGATATTAGTGAAAACGGTTCCCAGTTTTACACCTAAAGTAATGTTATCAGAAGACTAAATCTACTAAAGAATCTGCTAGCCACACATTTCGTTCAGTATAAGTGAAAAAGTTCAGGTAAATTAAAAAAAAATCACTTACAGACGAACATCGATCCACCTAGATCCAAATCCAGTCAATATTCAACGCCTAAGTTTACGGATTTAACGCTCATAAACTTAATTTATAGACATGTGAAAATAAAATGTCGAACGCATCGTTGATACTCTGAAGTTGTTTGGTGATGATTCGAATCACTTAAGATAGCTCTAGTTAGAACCGTTCTATAATTATAGTCAGCGATTGAACAAACTATGTAAAAACAGGTGAAGTCCTAAAATTAAATTAGTTCGCTTAATGAAAATAAGAAAATATGTCCCAGAATCAAACCTCAGTTTAATGGTTATGCCTCGAAACGTTTCTAACTTGTATTACATGGTAAGGTGTATGATAAATTTTTGTTCAGCGTGATTAATGCAGGAACGGGTATTGAGGTCCTCTGAAAAATGACTTTATATTATACAAACTATGAAATTTTCATAGTTCCAGTAGAAAAATTTTGTACAGGAAATTTAATCCAATGTAAAAGTAAGCAACGCAACAAGTTATGCAGCATAAAGAACACGTCCTTTTACGCTATGCAAGTCTTGCTTTGGTTGCGAGGCAGCAAAATGTTTTTTAAGTTTACAAAATTATTCTTGTGAATAAGTTTGCCTTGAATGCATAATCGGTGAGTGAGACAACCATTGATGTTATTCAAATGCATATTTTATTGTTGATTGTTATTGTTAAATATTTATTTAACGATAGAGAAGCGATCAAGTGAAAAATTGTTTCAAACAATTGCATTAACAAGAAAACTTTAGGTGACCTGCATCCTTCAAAACCAATTATATTGTTGCAGCGCCGTATAATAATAGAAGGATGACAGACACGAAAAAATGATGCAGGCACGGAACAGTTGGTCATGTTCTACTGTACGAGTATGAAACTTTACTGTGATCAGTAAAGACGAGTATAAACCGTATGAAACGTTACATTCAACCTCCGTACATACGTATACATAGTGGAGATGGAATGTATATCAAGACTGAAAGTATTCAACTTTGTCCGTGCACCAAAAGTGGAATGAAACCACCAAAACGTTATGCGATCAAATACATTTTACTGAACAATTCTATAAACCGTTTCATTTATATCCACGCTGAGTTGGTTTTCACAAAACTAGCGTCAGCATTGTGATCGAAATGAGCTCACAAATATTACTCATTGTGCAACAAACTCAATGAGGTCAAGGAAAGTAATGAAAACGATTTATTTGCATATTTAGACGTATGTTAAATCATATCCTAGTAGTATAAATATTGTCCGTCTCAAGTATGAGTTTGTCATTGTCATAATATGAGATGAGATTGTAGCGCTAAGTTTATACTTATTTACGTGCATGCGTCGTCTGCGTTGCGAAACAAATACTTGAACCGGGGGGGAATACCCAAACGCGCACTGCATTTATTTTAACCGCGTACAAGACAAAATACGAAAATGTTTTGGCAAAAAAAAATACATTCGTTATGATTAGTGGCGTGTTTCTTCAGTTGGGCCTTTTAACACACAAATTTTGAAGGGAACGTGAAAAAACTGAAAGAACTAGATAAACAACTCTCCTCACATCACATGGTATATATAATACACGTAGAGTTAACTTCACCCGTTTACGTCAGAGTTATCTGCATAAAATAGTTGCTTGTAGAATAATGTTAAATTGGATGTGATAGTTACATGTATAATAGTTGGATGTGCATGCACGTTCCCCCACCACGTCAGTTTCCTGGGTATTAACGCTGAGCGGATTCACTTGTCCGTTCAAGGTCGCCATTCTAATTATCATCTGTTAATCATCACCAGATACTTTACAACCAACACTAGACTGAGATTTTATATACTTGAAAGTGGAATATATAAGGTGAGTAGAGCTTAGACTTGGTTTAATTACCATTTTTACGGTAACTGAAGGGAATTGTTAATTGGGTCATTCCCCGCTTTCATTCCTCACCACTGATAAAGCTGATTATATTTGGGTGAGAAGACTTGCTACACAAGTCTATGTATGCTTTGATTTATGTATAAAACATACATTATGTGAACTAGAACAACGGAGAACTATACCACTTTTCACAAGCAAACTTATTCATGTTTTACACGCAGATGGTATACTAAAATCCAAAGTTCGTTGTTGCTGTTGTTGTTGATGCTCTGACAAGAAAACAATCTCTCTCTCACTCACTCACTCGCTCACTCACTCACTCACTCACTCACCCATTCACCCACTCACTCACTCACTCACTCACTCACTCACTCACTCACTTACACACTGACTGACTGACTGACTGACTGACTCACTGACTCACTGACTCACTCACTCGCTCAATCACTCACTCACTCACTCACTCACTCACTCACTCACTCACTCACTCACTCACTCACTCACTCACTCACTCACTCACTCACTCACTCACTCACTCACTCACTCACTCACTCACTCACTCACTCACTCACTCACTCACTCATTCACTCACTCACTCACTCACTCACTCACTCACTCACTCACTCACTCACTCACTCACTCACTCACTCACTCACTCACTCACTCACTCACTCACTCACTCACTCACTCACTCACTCACTCACTCACTCAATCACTCACTCACTCACTCACTCACTCACTCACTCACTCACTCACTCACTCACTCACTCACTCACTCACTCACTCACTCACTCACTCACTCACTCACTCACTCACTCACTCACTCACTCACTCACTCACTCACTCACTCACTCCCTCACTCACTCACTCACTCACTCACTCACTCACTCACTCACTCACTCACTCACTCACTCACTCACTCACTCACTCACTCACTCACTCACTCACTCACTCACTCACTCACTCACTCACTCACTCACTCACTCACTCACTCACTCACTCACTCACTCACTCACTCACTCACTCATGTTTTTTATAAGAAACCCAGTTGAATATGGTGTAATGATACAAATCAACCAACAGTATCCCATGCCCAATAACCGTAATTCAACAGTCTCAAAGGCTGCATGTGATGTTTCATACGCATCAATAAATCTCTCTCACTCTCTTGCCATATATCGTATCAGGCAATTGTTCGTTTCGACCAGCATTCGATGTCGGTCCCACTGGTCCCACAGCGAAACTGGTATCACACAGATCACCACGCAATGGGAATTGGTTTGAGTAACTATTTGAAGTGTATGCCACTAAGTTCAAAGTGTCCATACCAGGGATTGGGTTCTAAAAATTTATACAGTCGTTACGTCATACTCTCTATGAATGAACAGGTGTGGAACTGCAAAAATATATGTATCACAACAAAACTGATATCCCTAAAACAAGTTAAGCGACCGTTTCAAGATTGTTTGTAGTTTGGTTTGCTAATTAAAGTTGGTCCAATACTGATCGCCCACGTGGAAACGCACAAATGGTCATCACCATCAAATTGTTTGAACGTGATTCACTCAAATGGGAATACGAACGTTTTGCAACGTATTTTTCAATGTTATTACAGCCGATAGAGCCGAGAGAAAAGTGAGTTTGAGCTCATTAATCACCAAATGCCTGCCACGTTTGCTCATTCTATATTTTTGTTTCTTTTTGTATTTGAGCTTCAATTTCAAACTCACCTATTTCAAAGTAGCTGAGCTACTTTTATTTCAAACTCAATTTTGTATTTTTAAGTATGTACTGTAGCTGAGCTAATATTTATTGTGCCATGCTGCCAAAGTTTGTAAAATGGACAGATTGTGAGTTGGTACAGTTAAGCAGGCATATGTGATAGCAGTGGCATAAAGATCCATCATCTGATGGTTGGCACCCCGTCTAAAGTCTGCCGAAAGGCCAAACCAAATCAGTCATGCTCGGTGACTCAGCGTAAGAAAACTAGGTATTCTTATATTCTGGTTGTACATATTTTCGGCTACATCGTTTTATCAGTATTGCTGTTTTCAGCTAAGATTTCAGAAAATTTAAGTTGAAGCAGTGTCTTTTACTGTTTGATAGGGTCGCATGAAAATCAAATTATCGTACGCTTAGAAAACTTGAGGAACTTTCACTGGATTTGACGAAGAAAGATATTGTGACATAATTACACTACTTTTCAGTCCAGGTGCATAAAAGTTAATTTACTACAAGATAAAACATGAGATCTATCCAGATCCGATAGATCCAAATGTTTTGTGGTGCAAACCAGACCTTATAGTCGCAACAAAATACCTCTTCTACCTAGTCGATACCTCTTCAGCACATCCAGTCTTTACCAAAATTGTCAAGTTGACCAAAACAATATTGATTAATGTAGCAAGCTTTTCTAAACACAGTCACTCATGTAAAAAATATTCTTTTACCTAATAAAAACGCACAAAAATCTCGTCTAAACCAGTCCAATTTAAATATATTGACGAAATGAGTGCCCACTGTTGAGCCACCAGCCCCGTACTTCCCAGGGGTATGCCAGACTCTTGACTACAACTGGCCCCTGTTTGATGGTTTGATCCGGCCGATAGCCGTCGCTTATTTGAGCCTCCGCAATCTGCATCACAACTTGTTGGTTGGTGTACTAACATGTATATATACAGCAATTGTTTTAATGTTACATTTTTAACTGTTATATTTTGAAACAAAAAGTAAGAAACCGTATTTGAAAAAATCACGAAATCTAAGTGATCTGCATCACTAATTGTTGGTTTGGTGCATTACACGTAGAGACAGCAATTGTTTTCATTCTGCATTTTGCACTGTTATATTTTGAAACTTTCAGTAAGAAACTACCCTTAAAAATCACGAAATCTTAGTGATCTGCATCACAACTTATTGCTGTTGGTTGGTGTATGCATTGCAAATGTTTTCATGTTTCATTTTGCGTGAGTGCGTGGAACCTTTTTTGAAAATGCGACCATTTTTGAATAATCCAAGATAGTATATAGTTAGCATATTCTGGTAAGAATACACTCGTTGCTTTTCCACATCCATCTACTTACACTCAAACTTATCCGCCAAAGTGTCTGCGTTTCTGCCCCACCGCATCCGGCAAACGTGATCAAGCCATGTTAAAAAATGTAGGAAGGATAGATCAAATTAAATTTTTGTTACGTCCGTAAGCCAGTTACCCACTCACTCAATCAATAAGTCAGTCCATCCGTCAGTCAGTTAGTCAGTAAGTCAGTCCATCAGTCACCCTCACATTCGTCTGATAGGTCAATCCGTCAATGTCAGAATAACTAGCATCTTTCCATTCCACTGGAAGGTACCACAGCCAATGAATGAGTCCCATAAAGTGGCCATAAACCCTGCGTCTGAGAGGTTTACGGTAGTGCAGAGCAGCATACAGTTGATTAAATTAGACCTAACTTGAAGATACCACTCAATGGGTACCTTATATGAGTACACAATAGCGGACGAGACGTAGTGGGAAGATTCATCCTCTTTGGCAGTTTCAAAAAAAATTCGTTCCAAAAGCTTTAGGTGAAAAGGCTTAAAAACTGTCAAATCCTGACGAAACTCCCTCTCTTTGGGAGTTTAGCACGTCCGCGAGTATGTACATGTACATACATAACTTCATACATACGTATGTACATATTTAGAAGGACAGGTCGTGCGAGTGTTTACAGCTTCATAGAAAGAGTTGAAGAAAAAATAATTTTTATACGATAAGGTGATAGTTGAAAGCCCGTGGTTTGGCTCATGATTACCAAACTACTTTTTATATCCCATTCGATCATCAAGGCAAGTTTGTGTTGCTGACTTTGAATGTTGACACTCCAGCTCTGCTATCGTTTCTCAGAAAACTATTTACACTATAAACTAATTTGTAACTTATCCAAGACTTTCGCGTCTTTGGAACCAGCTTCATACAAGGTTATGTTAGTGAGTTACTTTTTTATACATCAGTTTGAAAATAGAATCTGTACGCACACAACCAAGTGGACCGAAATAAACACACGTTATAGAGAAAAGTCAATACAATTAGACGTGGCACATGGTTTGTGCCAGAATGGGATGCTATTAGAGAAAATTGTTTAGTTCCCTTAACATGACATCTAATAAAAAAGAAAATAACACATTAACAAAACATTTGTATTTATCATCACTACATTTATGAATCCATGATGTCTGCTACCGTTTGTTTGTCTTCTGCCAAAGTATGCTTATTCCATTTTGAATGACTATTCACTCACTCACTCACTCAGTCACTCACTCACTCACTCACTCACTCACTCACTCACTCACTCACTCACTCACTCACTCACTCACTCACTCACTCACTCACTCACTCACTCACTCACTCACTCACTCACTCACTCACTCACTCACTCACTCACTCACTCACTCACTCACTCACTCACTCACTCACTCACTCACTCACTCACTCACTCACTCACTCACTCACTCACTCACTCACTCACTCACTCACTCACTCACTCACTCACTCACTCACTCACTCACTCACTCACTCACTCACTCACTAACTCACTCACTCACTCACTCACTCACTCACTCACTCACTCACTCACTCACTCACTCACTCACTCACTCACTCACTCACTCACTCACTCACTCACTCACACACTCACTCACTCACTCACTCACTCACTCACTCACTCACTCACTCACTCACTCACTCACTCACTCACTCACTCACTCACTCACTCACTCACTCACTCACTCACTCACTCACTCACTCACTCACTCACTCACTCACTCACTCACTCACTCACTCACTCACTCACTCACTCACTCACTCACTCACTCACTCACTCACTCACTCACTCACTCACTCACTCACTCACTCACTCACTCACTCACTCACTCACTCACTCTCTCACTCACTCACTTACTCACTCACTACCTCACTCACTCACTCACTCACTCACTCACTCACTCACTCACTCACTCACTCACTGACTCACTCACTCACGCAGAATTACAAAAGCTACCCCTTTTCTCTTTTGTATATTTTCTCTTCTCTAAGTCAATTCAGACTTAGGCATTGGCTTTTTTACATGCCTATGTATCAGGCTTAGGTTTAGAAATAACTTTCTGATATGTATTTGTTTCTGGCCAAAAAGACGGGTCGAAATACTTCTAAATCTCGATGAAAAAAGGGTAGGGTTGGAAAATTACCTAGCATAATCTCCATACCCTACTTTTTTTCTTATTTTGCTGTTCAACTTCAATCCATTCGATTAAGGCTCCGGCTTAGGCTTAGTTCTGAGCTTGGAACTTAGGCTTAGGCTTAGGAATGAACTTTGGCTCCGTATTTGGCTTAGGCTTAGGCATATGAGCGATTTGAGAAACTTGAAGATGAAAAAAGGGTAGCTTTTGGAAAACTGCCTCACTCACTCACTCACTCACTCACTCACTCACTCACTCACTCACTCACTCACTCACTCACTCACTCACTCACTCACTCACTCACTCACTCACTCACTCACTCACTCACTCACTCACTCACTCACTCACTCACTCACTCACTCACTCACTCACTCACTCACTCACTCACTCACTCACTCACTCACTCACTCACTCACTCACTCACTCACTACAGAACATCCTGACTCTGTCGATTCCTATCGTAATCGGCACGATACCCCACATCGATACCTACCAGATGCAGTTGATGCTAAAGCCCAGCAGTGATCTGAACATATCCGAGGATTCTGAGTACATCGGCCCGTTGTATCCGTTTTACGCGCACGTGCCCAAGTCGCCGGCAAGACGACTCATTTGACGTAACGCTTGAAATCATCCGCCATTTCATCAATAATCGTTAACTTTTTGCACAAAATTTCATGAATTGATAAATCTTCTTCCAAGTTAATAGTATTTTTATGTAAAAGTAGTTTAACATTTAATCGTTTTATCAATTTGGCATATGTATCAGCTAATATGCAATTGTTGTTTGTGTAAAACCTGCCATGATACATATGTAGATTCATTTATAACCATACATGTATTCGACTGTTTTGTAATTTAGTTGCAACACCCTGCATTTAGAGCTAATAATTTCAGGCTTCAACGTGATTGTTCACCTTGTTTTATTTCCATGTATGCCATATTATGATTCAGAACTTTGTGAAGCTATATCTTTAACATACAATATCGTAGTCATTTTTATTGGCGATGAATAGTTTATGGTTTATCATAAAATATTCGATATACATACAAAGGTATGAAATTGCAGGGTATAACAATGGTTTAGTAAAACATAATGTGCATAAGTATCATATTAATCTACATCATGATATAACAAGCAATATAATATATATTATTCACAAAAAAATCTAGAAACTGTATTCCATCAGTTAAACAATAGATTGAATAATTGTGACTCGATTAAGATAAAAAGATGATTCCGCATGGACCGAACTGATGGCCAAACAAGAAAGTGAAACGTTCAGACACCATTGGGTCAGTTGACACGGCAAATTATCTACATAGAATCTAATAAAAAATTCACAACAAAATCAATCAATTATGATAAAATCGAGGTTCACTCAATGATTGATGATAATGAAAGTAATATTTCAGAAATAAAATCTTCATCAGGGTGCGTTTATAGTCTTCCCTAGAAATTACCTGAACTTTCCCGAGAAAGTTGATGGTTCATAATTTTACACGCTTTGCTATAGCAGCCCCATTGGCAGCTGCTTATAACAACTTTCTACAAGGCAGGGCAGACTATGAACGCACCCTGTTTAGCCACTTTCAACAGAATCAGCGAGGTGCGTACGCAGGTGGCGGTGATACGATATACGGTTGGTGCATGTGACCTTGTGACACAACTACAGTCGGTGGCAGGGCAAAATCACATTCAGGGTGTACGGCACAGATCACGTAGATGGCATGGATCTGAAAAAGACAAGTCAATTATTAGCGTAACAACTTCCACTTCAGCTCACTTTACTCACTGTGATACACTAACTGAAACAAAAAAATTAAACCCCTAACTAATTAACCAAGTTTCAAACTATGCAGCAAATCAAACAATTCAATGCCAAACTAGTTTGGTGTTTTCATAACTATTTCATGAACTCATTAGCTGATATATATTTCTTTAAAACTGGTATAATTACCAACCGTAGCTCCGACCCACGGCACGAGAAAGCCAAGCACAAGATTGAGGCACAAATGATGAGTGCAGCATTCGTTCAGATGGATGCAGATGGCCAGCGGCTGCAATCATAAGCCAGTCACTCGGTTCGGTTTGTTTTTTCAAGAGGTCAACCATAGAGTCAGTCACTCGTTGTTGAGACAGTCATCCGTTCAGTCAGTCACTCGTTGAGTCAGTCGCTCATTGCGTCAGTCAGTCATTGGTTCAAACAGTAATTTAGTCAATCATTGATTCAATCACTGATTGAGCCATTCACGAGGCTTGGAGTCTCAGTATTTCAGTAATGTATCCTATTATGTAAACAGTTGAAAAACAGTGAATAAAACAGCCAGTAAAATTTTTTATTGGTTTATGGATCTGTCAATCAGTTAACCGAAGTCCCTCATTTAACCAACCGGACACAGAAAAGCCATCAGGATCTCGCAACATTCACGGATTCCCATGATTATTTGTTGGATCGACTGGTTGAAGAACAAGAAGTTTAGAGGACTGGCTGAAAAGGCGTAGAAAGTAGAATACACTAGTAGTGATAGTTTGTTAGATGGTTACCTCAACAAAAAACATTACAGGAAAATTATTTGTTGACTTGAATTCGTTTGCAGACGTTCGTTGGTAAAATGAAATGCAGTATTGTAGAGGCGGTTTCATAAGTACAATTCGATATTTTTTATGCTACCAGGGTTTTTGTTCTTCTCAAATGAGTAAATCGATATTTCGTCAGTTATGTACTGTTTTGTTGTTTGTGCTAGTTTCTTTGCAGTGCGGGCGGACGAGAAAATTATCGAATGGGCCAGATTATTTTTTATAGAATACTAGTTGAATACCCGTTGCCAGCAACGTATGATCGAGTTTTATAGGAACCGAAGCTTCACGGGAAATCATGAGATGCATATACTAAACCCGTTGATTTAGTCTTTTTCCTGTTTAGACAAAAATTGCATTCTGTGGCATTTACCCGACCCGTAAACTTTTTATATCATCCAATATCGGAAACTACATCAGTTGAAAATTAAGATAGATTCTTCGTACTGTTCAGCAACACAATCTTGTGTTTGAATAGGTACATGACAGTTATGTAATTGAATGGAAGAGGCAAAGGAATTGAATACAGTAGTTTTATTTTTTCTACTCATCCCGTGAAACATCTCATAAAATTGAGATAAATATTCAAACAAAAATCATGATCAATGACTCAACCATCACGTCCCAATATTGCTCATCCATTCCGAAAATCTCCATTCGTCCCGTTAAAACGTCCGAAGATAATTTTTAACTGTGACCAGATCCGAAAATTAAAAGTGAAGATAAACTGAACCAACACAACCCTATCCAAAGATTAATTGGTTCAAATATGTATTTTTTGCTACCTCAGTATTTTTTGGATTCGTATCGGTGATTGAGCTGATAATAATGAAAAAAAAACATTTTTAGAGCCCGTTGTACATGTGGCAAAGGCAAAAATATTTGATCTGTGATGAAATGGCTTGACACGACTTTTGAGTTTTGATTGATGTTTTCAGTAAGCAATTATGTAACAGCTCAGACGGTTTATTATGTACGTTCAGCAGTACAGTAGATTTCCTGAAGCAGCACAAAGTACATTCAGTATAATTAGTTTATTTGAACACCTTACTAAAAACCCTAATTAAAATTCAATCATCTCGTTTAATTAATTACTGTTTTGAAAAAAAAATCTACCCACCCGACGGATGAGCTAAACCTTCAAAGGTAGAGGAATTTTAACAAAGAGGGGAATTGGCAGTTTTCAGGTCATTTTACCTACACCTTATCAACAGCAGGAACGAATTCTGCTTCTTGAAAACGTCAAAGAGGGGGAATTCCACTTTTTCCACCCCTTCTCGTCCGCTACTGATAAAGATCAATTGAACCAACCCAACGTGATCCAAAGATAATTCTCTCTGATACTGCTACCGAGAAGAATGTCCCTTTATTGCAAAGAAAACAAACGTCATCCATCGAGTTGTTAATTTAATTCATCGAAAATGAAACGTTTTGTATACCCGTTGCCGGCAACTGTGAATCAAGTTCTACAGACAACCATGTACTTCAGTTAAACAGTAAGATAATTTCTCCTTCCATGTACAGCCACACAACCAGTTGTTTGAGTAAATACAGTAGGTACATACATACGTAGTACGTATGTAGATACATGTCAGTTATGAAGTTGAGTAGAATATGCATAAAACGGTTCATTCAAAAACTTTATATAGCTGAATATTTTTAATTTCTCACTCATCTTGTTAAACGTCTCACTTAGCACACCAGACAGAAAAATATCAAAAAACCTTACCATTAGGGATTCAACGTCACCTTAGGAACACCTCATTAACAGGAAATCATTATTTATCATGGTTTCCCAATTTTAGACAAAAATTGCATTCTGTTGGATTTACCCGACCCGTTGAAATTAAGTTTATCATAAAATTTTTGAACCTACTTCATTTGGACAGTGAGGTAGATTATCCTTTTCTATTCAACAGAACCCGTTGTTTGAGTATACAGGGTGGGGCAAAAGTAACTATACACTTGTTGGAGGCCAATTTCTCAAAAAAATTATTGAGTGTATATGATGTTATTAGCAATATACACGTTATAATACCTGAAAAACCCGATTCTGATGTCTATTTGACCGTATCTTGAGTTATTTTCAATTTAAAACAGGATTTCAGTCTTTTCATGGTTTTTCCTCTTTTTAACGTCTTTAATTGACCTCATGGTCTAATCAAAATTCTCAATAAAGGATAAGAAGTGTGTAACAATCCATAATCCGATCCGGGTAATGCAGTTCCCGACTCCGCGAATATTTACGGCACCTCAATTTAGTCAGTCAGTCAAACTAAAAAAATATTACGACTGTCTGGCAATTATGTCAAACGATAGTCGGTCAGCCGCTATGTTAGGTATCAAGCTATAGGCTAGCGTAGTGAGTGATGCCATCCGGGTAAGCCAGTTCCCTACTCCGCAAATGTTTACGGGATCGTAATTTAGTCAGTCAGTCAATCTGTCAAATAGTCGGTCAGCCGTTATGCAGAAAATATTAAACGACAACCATCAAAATGAAGAAAATTCTCTCTGATACTGCTACCGAGAAGAATGTTCCTTTATTGCGAAGAAAACAAACGTCATCCATTGGATTGTTAATGTAATTAATCGAACATGAAACGTTCTGTATACCCGTTGCCGGCAACTGTGAAACAAGTTCTACAGAAACCATCCAGTTAAAGGAAATCAAGGGATAAAATTCTTAAACGTTGGTTATACCTTAGACCGACCCGTCCCGTATAATATAAGTTATTTCATCAAAGACTTGAAATTACAGTACTTCAGTTGAACAGTAAGGGAATTTTTCCTTCCATGCACAGCCACACAAACGTCTCAATTGAAACAAATGGAAGATAAATATTCGAACAAACATTAGATTGAATGATTCAATCATCAAAAATTATAGCAGCATCGTTATCCATCAAAATGTGTGAAAAAATTATGTAAAATATATCCATATTTCTCGCATAAGAAAACTTTAAACGACAACCATAAAAATGAAGAGAATAAAGAATCGAACTTTTCAACTAACTCGGCGCGTTGAACGACTACGCTACGTAACCGTTGCCTAAAAGAGGAATTTCTTACCTTATAAAGCTCATACCGCTGCTGTCAAAATCAGTTCCACAGTTGACAGTAGTGTTAGGGCGCGTTCAGAGCCGTCTTGTGAGTTTCTCAAGAAATTTTTGGTAGCAGATGACCATTGGGAAACTTCCAAAATTAAATTATTCAGCCATTCTATAAACTTTTTAAAAAATTCAAGGTAAATAATCGAATTTAGGGAACAACTTTCATGCAGGATGGAACTTCAATTATGAGTTATCCGGTTGATCATCCGCGACTCAAGTTTTACCAAGCATTTTGCCTGTTTATGCAGAACTGAAACCTTTGGACAAGCATACATACACGACCCAAAAATTTTCGTTGTCAAATTTATATATAGACTAGCCAGTAACCCGTCCCTTCGTGACGGTATAGATCAAGGTTAAGTTTTGTAACATAAACCAATCTAGTTTGTTGTCAACAATTGTCAGAAACTGCCAAAACTCCATCCAAGATTATTCTGATCTTACTGTATCACAATTGAAGTAATATTTTAATTGACCCGTTCGTTATAAGATAGTCACCCGTTATCTGTTTCCCGTTCTCTTTTGCCCGTTGCTTGTTGCCCGTTCTCCGTTACCCGTTCTCCGTTCTTCGTTCCCCGTTCCTCTTTCTGCGTTGCCCGTTGTCCGTTCTCCGTTGCCCGTTCCCCGTTCTCATTTGCCCGTTTTCCGTTCACCGGCGGCTGCTGTTGCTGTTGTTGTTGTTGTTGTTGTTGTTGTTGTTGTTGTTGTTGTTGTTGTTATTGTTGTTGTTGTTGTTGTTGTTGTTGTTGTTGTTGTTGTTGTTGTTGTTGTTGTTGTTGTTGTTGTTGTTGTTGTTGTTGTTGCTGTTGCTGTTGTTAATGCTGTCGTTGTTGTTTTTGTTGATGTTGTTGTTGCTGTTGCTGTTGTTGTTGTTGCTGTTGTTGTTGTTGTTGTTGATCATGTTGTTGTTGATGTTGTTGTTGTTGTTGTTGTTGTTGTTGTTGTTGTTGTTGTTGTTGTTGTTGTTGTTGTTGTCGTCGTTGTTGTTGTTGTTGTTGTTGTTGTTGTTGTTGTTGTTGTTGTTGTTGTTTTTGTTGTTGTTGTTGTTGTTGTTGTTATTGTTGTTGTTATTGTTGTTGTTGTTGTAGTTGTTGTTGTTGTTGTAGTTGTTGTTATTGTTGTTGTTGTTGTAGTTGTTGTTGTTGTTGCGGTTGCAGGTTCATTGTCGCATTATTCGGTCTGTACGTACAGGGTGGGCCAAAAAAAGATGCATGCATGTCGCAGGTTGCAGGTTTATCGAAAAAATCTCTTCGCCACTGCCGTTGACCAGAGCGGACAAGGAAATTACCTTGTGTTTGTATGGAAAAAATCCCTCAAAATGGAAGCTCATTGGCTTAGTGAAGCGTGCGTGAAACGTGAACTAAGCGTGTAGTTTGTCTACAACACGGCCAGCATTGCACACTACTGATAGGTGGACGCACACAGACACACAGACACACATTCGTCTGTTATGATAGCCTGAAACCCGTCCCTTCGGGACGCTGCATTTTATAACTATGTTAATATTTTTAGCTAAATTATATGTTTGTGTAGATATGGCACCCCTAAACTTGGATAAAGTTGCTTTATTCAAATTCATGGTTGATGTTTGAATGGCTGAGTTGTTGATAAATTTAGAGATTGTTTTTGTAATAAAGCTAGTTTGTACAAGTTAAAAATTTTTTAAGAACTTTATTTATTAGGTCAAAATTGGCATTTGCCATGAATATTTAACATACGGAGAATAAAATTTACTGTGCATGAAAATAAGGGTCTATAAATTCACTCACGTCACGTTTCGCGCATGTTATACATACATGTGTCTGAATGCTTGATCCGTTTCACTGTTACATTTCAATTACAAAATAATGCGACAATGAACCTGCAACCTGCAACATGCAACATCATTCACTCACTAACCCACTCATTCACTCACTCACTCCTCACTCACTTACTCACTCACCCACCCACTCATTCACTCACTCACTCACTCACTCACTCACTCACTCACTCACTCACTAACTCACTCACTCACTCACTCACTCACTCACTCACTCACTCACTCACTCACTCACTCACTCACTCACTCACTCACTTACTCACTCACTCACTCACTCACTTACTCACTCACTCACTCACTCACTCACTCACTCACTCACTCACTCACTCACTCACTTACTCACTCACTCACTCACTCACTCACTCACTCACTCACTCACTCACTCACTCACTCACTCACTCACTCACTTACTCACTCACTCACTCACTAACTCACTCAATCACTTACTGTCACTCACTCACTGTCACTCACTCATTCCATCAATCACTAACTGACTCACTTATTAATTGAAGTAAAATTTTAATTCACCCGTTAATTCGTTATAAGTTAGCAAGTTACCCGTTATCCGTTCCCGTTCTCCGTTGCTCGTTTACGTTCTTCGTTCCCCGTTCCTCGTTCTGCGTTGTCCGTTGCCCGTTGCCGGTTCTCCATTGTTGATGTTGTTGTTGGCGCCACCCTGTTACCAGAGCAGCTTTTCAAAAATCCCAAGGCTGTAAACAGCCACAATCCGAAGACTGAGCGCTCGATTTTACCTCAAGTTTCAATGGGTAAAAACCGACGATGTCAGCGAGCATCACGTTCAATAGGAGAGCACGAAACATGAGCTATGCGTCTCGTGTGGCTTTGACTGTTGCGCGTTAACTTTTGAACTTAAAATACTTCAAATACGTTGAAGTTACATAACGTTTTTTTCATAATTTCAGGTTTGTTTAAACTGAATAGTTTTGTTTTCTTCTTCAAGCCGTCAAACGACTCAATTGAAACAAATGGAAGGTAAACATTCTAACAAAAATTTTTTTTCAATAATCAACCATCAAAAATAAAAGTAGCATCGTTTGCCGTCAACAGAAAACAGCTCAATTATGTATCAAGCTATAGGCTAGCGTAGTGATGCCATCCGGGTAAGCCAGTTCCCTACTCCGCAAAGGTTTACGGGATCGTGATTTAGTCAGTCAGTCAGTCAGTCAATCTGTCAAACCGAAAAATTAGTATGACTGTCTGGCGATAAAGTCAAACTATAGTCGGTCTCAGCCGTTATGCGAAAAATATTACACGACAACCATGAAAATGAAGAAAATAGATGATCGAAATTGAAACCTTTTGTTAGCTAACTCGGCGCCTTGAACGACTACGCCAAGTCAACCGTTGCTAATAAAGAAGAATTTCTTACCTAATAAAGTTTATACAGCTGCTATCAGAATCAGGTCCACAGTTGATAGTAGTTTTAAAGCGCGTTCAGAGTCGTCTTGAGGTTGGGTAGCAGATGACCGACCATTGGAAAATCTTTAAAATAATATTATACAGTGGTTCTATAAACTTAAAAAAAATTCAAGGTAAATAATCGAATTTAGGGAACAACTTTCATGCAGGATGGAACTTCAATTAAGAGTTTTCCGGTTGATCATCCGCTACTCAAATTTTACCAAGCATTTTGCCTGTTCACGCAGTAAAATGAAACTTTTAGACACACACACACGGACATTTGTCTGTTATTTATATGATAATGTGAGGAGCTTCATTGTTTCAAGCTGGTTTCTACAGGTCTAATACAGACCCATTACACTTGTTGAGCAACCAAAGAGGTTAACATATCAGCATTTGATACACAAAATCACTGTTCAAGAAACGAATGCTCGAATTTCACATGACTGTTTGAAATCACTTTCTCTCCCTCACTGACACATCACCCACTCACTCACTCACTCACTCACTCACTCACTCACTCACTCACTCACTCACTCACTCACTCACTCACTCACTCACTCACTCACTCACTCACTCACTCACTCACTCACTCACTCACTCACTCACTCACTCACTCACTCACTCACTCACTCACTCACTCACTCACTCACTCACTCACTCACTCACTCATTCACTCATTAACTCACTCACTCACTCACTCACTCATTCACTCACTCACTCACTCACTCACTCACTCACTCACTCACTCACTCACTCACTCACTCACTCACTCACTCACTCACTCACTCACTCACTCACTCACTCACTCACTCACTCACTCACTCACTCACTCACTCACTCACTCACTCACTCACTCACTCACTCACTCACTCACTCACTCACTCACTCACTCACTCACTCACTCACTCACTCACTCACTCACTCACTCACACACTCACTCACTCACTCACTCACTCACTCACTCACTCACTCACTAGTAAAATACATATGTAAATAAGTCAATCTGCTACGCTTCGTAGAGCCCATTCATTTGTTTATTTTATCTCATATAACTCCCATTTCATGTTTCCCATTTTCGTGTTTAGGTTTTTATTTTATAAATTACTTGCGGTTCAATAACCGACTGACATTATTTCAACCAACTTGGCTTCATGATTTGAAATGAAAGTTGGGCCTCGGTATAGCTTGATCGTAAACGCACCCTGCGAAATAATTCGACCTAACACTTTTACCACGCAAGAAATTTTTTTTTTCTGAAAAAATAATTTTGAAAAAAAATTTTTTTTGAGCAAGATTTCAAAATTAAAATGCTGAGCTTACTATCTTACTATGCCTCAATGGTGTGGGCAGTCGCAGTGTGTGAGTGCGCGTGTGTTGTGCGGCTCAGCGGCGGTGCGCATGCACATTTCAGGGCTATGGGTTTGAAGGCCTAGGATTAGGATCTGGTCGGTTTCTAACGGAGGCTTGATATTAATAAAAATATTTTTTGCCGCAAGGGTTTTCAATAGCGCTGCGAGCAGCTATGAATTTTTCGACTGGAATTAATTGCCTATTTTCAACTCAAATGGTGGTCGCGTTCGACGGGTACGCCCTGAAGGCGTAGGATTCGGAAGTTCTTGCCGGTTCTGAACGGAGGCTTAGATTAACTGTAAATTTTATTGGCCTAAAGGGTTTTCAATAGCGCTGCGAGCACCTATGATTTTTTCGAATTCGATTAATTGCTTATTTTAAGTCAAATTGAGGTTGCGTTCAACGGGCACGCCTGAAGGCGCAGGATTCAGAAGCTCTGGTCGGTTCTGGACGGCGCCTTCCTATAAATGATCATATCTTGGGCCCAAAGGGTTTTCGATAGCGCTGAAAACATCTATGAATTTTTCAAATATGACAGAATTCTTATTTTCATCTAAAATCCACATTCTTCCCATAACATACTTTTCCGTTTCGTAAAATTTGAATTCGCGCCAAAAAATTTTTTCAGACGCGGTGGAAGGGGTTTACAATTTTCGATTGAAGCCATTTACTCGAAGGGTTGAAGGTTTACAAAGAAAAACGGGTGTGTTTACGATCAAGCTATATAAACAAATGAAGATTAAAAAAGCAAAAATAAAACCCGCTGTTGATCATTTGAAGATTTTTCCTCAGTGTTTGTTGTCTTGTGTGTATGAAGCCTGACGCATATATGTACATACTTCTGACAAAAATTTGTTCGCTCATTTGGCATCATTCATTCTAATTTTTTTACAGCGGAAATGGAAAAACGTGTCAACCTGTTTTTAGCCGGTCACGAACAAGTAAACTCTGATGGTGATCAAGTGGCGGTAGGAAGTATTCTCATCAGTAAGTTAACTAAAGTTGACGAAAAATTTCCCAACATAAACGCAGGAAATTTATTGTAAACTTGTTTTTTTCCTGAAAAACTGATCATCAGTTTAATTTTCAAGCCAACTTTCGTGGGTTGAGAGCCGAAACTCTTATCGGAAAATGTGCGACGATCTTGGCTGAGTGTTTTCTATTTCAAGACACCCACGCATCTCCATATTGCCGTTAGTCTGAATGCCATCAAAAGTTTTTTTGTGGAATGTTTCTATGGTTCAATCTGATAATAACTTTTTGATCAGTCCATGGAACATCTTGAAATTTTCATGAACTATCATCACGTTCCGAGATTGGCTCCTTGTATTAAAAACGCCGAAACTTTTTGTCCTATGTAATGTAATTTTCGTTGAACGTCTCTTACGTTTGAAACTTGAACACAAAGTTCTGCAGTTCCTAGTGATAAAAATGTTTCATGTCTAATTATTAACTGAGTCCGAAAGAATACTGGAGAAAAATAACATGAAATTAAGATGAAAAAAATCGTTTGTATAATACTTAATTATTTATTTGATTGAAATTTTACGCTAAATATTCAACCGAACATGTACAGGGTGGGCCAAAAAAAAAGACACGATTTTATGAGTTAATAACTTTTTCATGCATCGACAGATTTTCATGCGGTAAGAAGCATTTTAATAACAACATATCAGCTTGAAATTTCTGAAGTTTTGAATAAGATCCGTATATCCTAGCTCTTGGTATGACCAAATTACGAAATCAATCCGTTTTTAATTTTGAAAAAATTATGTTCCTTATCACAAATCTCACGGAACCGAATTTTTAAATTTTTTTAGTTGTCTACACAATAAAATAAGTATTTCAAACCAGTTGATGAACTCTAACGGGACTGTTTCAGAAAAAAATGATTTTTATGCGAAATTTCGCTTTCTAACACTGTGGTACAAAAAATCGAGTCTCAAAAGATCAGAAGAGAAATTTGGATTTCTATGAAATTTATCATTATTTTTTTTAAAGAGAACAACTTTTAAACAGCTAAAAAGCCATAATTACTTGGTTAAGTATGATAAATTAATTGGTTGTAACAATAAATCTACATAAATGGTGATAGATAATCTATTACTAATACAAAGTTTGTAAATTTTGAAAAACTAAATTTTCTGATTTTTCATTATTTTGAGAGCTTGGAACGCGTTAGGTTGACAAAAATTTCAGGATAACTAAGTTGATATTTTGTCGTTGAAATGCTGCTGAACTCGATGAAATCGGTTGTTTCAAGAAAAAGTTATTCACGGATGAAATCGTGTCATTTTTTTGGCTCACCCTGTATACCGGATATGGTTACATGATTTAGAATCGTTTTCTCTGTCGGTTAAATTACAATAAAACCGTATTATGTACTTGTACATTACATGTTTTCCATCACTACAATATGTCAATTACTACTTGCCACAAAATGGTTAGTTTATACAACGTTTTTTTGAAATTGTGTAAGGTTTCGTGTTTTTGAATAATCATGGCATGATTCTCAGATGCATTTGCCATACTACATATTTACTCCTATGTATTTTTTGCATGCGTTCGACGCATTATACGACAATATGTAGTTTGGTTTATTATCAGTTTCCCACTGCATAACGTTGCAAATTTGACATAAAAATTTGGGCGTAAATTTGTTTTGACAGAAATAAGTTAAGTAGTAAATTTTTGGCAATTGATGACCGTGACTTGTCTGTGTAGAATATCATATAAATGACAACTTAATGAATCACCAGACCATTAGTCATGCTTATGTACATGCTTTTTGTATACTGTGGTTATATTTATGAAATACCGAGCAGAGAGACTGGTATAAATGACATTCATAAATGATTACGTTTAGTGAAACTGTGTTTTTTCTGCAGAAATCGAATCTTTTGAATTTGGTATTCAAAATTTGGTGTTGTTCAAAAATCTGATCGATATTTCTTGCAAAAATCTTTTTTGGGAATTTCCTCATTGGTTTCCTCCTTAGATCAATAAATTAAATGTATTATCAATGATTATTATTGAGTAAATCTATGATATCACTCGATCTTGCACTGTCAATTTTTTTATTACATTTGAACATTTGCATTTTAAAGTTTCTTGCAGCCATGAATTACGTCGTCGTTAACTTATTAATAATCGTCACCTTGCTTGGAGATCTCAGTCAGGTTGGCTGTAAACCTTAACTGTATACATTTATAATATTGTTTGCATATTTAATTATTATACCAGCTCTTTCCAGCTTATTTACGCGTTTTTTATCCAGTGAATATCTTTACAACTGCACTCATCCAACCGATTATTATCACAATGCGGTAAAGTGCTAAACTTCACTTGTTCAGCACAATCAAAAAAACATAACACATACAGTAATAGTGAATGATGCATGTACGCATCTCGTATAGATCATATGATCCGTATCGTTGCTGCCAGTTATGGAAAACAAAACAACTTTAAATAAGACTGATGGAAGTATGTAATTATAGAAATAGTTTGAAATAGTATTATATGAAAAGTTAATGCATGTAATACATTCAGATTCGGCTCCAGAACGTGTGTCATCGTTGTTCAACGACTCACTCATAGATTTTCCTTCAAAATAAATATATTGATACCTAATTGACCAAACACATTCTGACTGCTGAGTGAAACTGTTTTGATGTAGATTAAAAACCACTATTTGTCAAGCCAACAAAATGTACATAACATAAATGATCATGTATTAATATTATTATATTTTCAAATATGTATACCCGAGACTTATAGAATAATGAAAATGTTTCAGGCCGTTGAACTATGTCTTTCACTGACGGACATTAAAGTTACATTGGATGGAAGTGAATAACGTGAATGAGGTAGACGAGGTGTACTTGATGAGACAGGGGTACTCACTCGTCGAACTCAATGATCGAACACTGAGTAAAGTGAATGCAAAACAACGTTTGCAATACTCCTATAACTCGATCGAATGTTGGTTAAATTCACTCACTCACTCACAGACCACATGTTTGTATATATACAATCTATTCAGCTTCTCGCTGGTGGCAAAGAATCGGGTGTGTACTTCATCGAACTGTACCACTACCTGCTCAGCTGCTTCACAGAAGCCGACTCCAACAGAGACGGTGAAATCGACCCAAATGAGTTTGATGCCATGATTGAGGTCAGTCAGTCAGTCAGTCAGTCAGTCAGTCAGTTAGTCAATCATTCCAAAATATTTCTATTATTATTTAAAATAGCGCACCGCCTTCCACCCACGCAAGCACGGCTTTGCACCCAGAGAAGACGTTCTTTTCAAAAATCTGCTGATGATCGCAAAGCGTCACGAAATAAGTACTTCCAGTCGATTGACTCAAACAGTGAGTGAGTGAGTGAGTGACGTGAGTGAGTGAGTGAGTGAGTGAGTGAAGTGAGTGATCGATTGAGTGATTGAGTGATTGAGCTGATTCACCACTGATTCACCACTGATTGACTCACCTCAACCATGGCGTCGAATTCATCGATGTCGATCTCACCATCGTGGTTGGAGTCGGCCTCGGTGAAGCAGTTGAGCAGGTAGTGGTACAGCTCGATGAACTGCAGGGTGCCCTTCTCGCCCTTGTCGATCTGCAAACCATTTTCAGTCAGTCAGTCAGTCAGTCAGTCAGTCAGTCAGTCAGTCAGTCCAGTCAGTCAGTCAGTCAGTCAGTAAGTCAATCTGTCTGTCTGTCTGTCACTGCAACTCACCACTTTGGCACCACTCCTTGAACTCGTCCTTGCTTCCGTTCATTTTGGGGGCCATGTTGGATGAAAGTGAAGGTTGCCGGTGGGGCGAGTGGATTGAATTATACCTGAAAATAACGTTACTTGAACTTGACCAAATCAAGTTTAGTGGGATTCCGATAGAAAAAAACTCGATAAATCTTGTTTTCGGTTCCGATTTGGCTTAAAAGTTTGGTTTTAAGATTGATTCTAGAATAAACCAAATTTATTTAAGGTTTAAATTTACAAAGTTTCTCTGTAGACTTCATGGCAGACCATTCCTACTTACTAAAAATGCAAATCATGGTCTACCGTAATCTGGATTTCTATCCTCTTCCAGTCTTTTGCATCCTTCTGTCCCCAATGACAATCCCTCCACCGATACCACCTGTTTTTATACCATTCTGCAACCAGGAAACGTTGACCGATTCCGGGAATCGTGCGATTCTCTGGCGACCAAAAACTTTGCTCTACATTCCTTAATAGACTTTTTAGACTGATAATTGACTGGATCGGATCGCGGTGCTAACACTCATCATCCAGACATTGTGGGGGCCGTGTATTACACCAACGATCAGCAATCATTTTTACACTCGTCAAGTGGGGTCGCTTATTCTGGTACTTGGTACCTACACGGTGGCGTACTCGAACGTACCTGATCTCATTGTAGCCAAAAACGGTGATTCCAACAGAAATACATTCTTGAAAATAATTTTATTTTGAGCACAAATGCCGTTATTGTCCGTATTTGCATACAACATGTTTTTATCCCGGATGATATTAGTGCAACTTGCTTCAGACTTTTTTGTACACCCTGTGGCATCCAAATGGAAATTCGGTCGGTGACACAGTTGTCGCCGAAAACCCACCCTCCTGTTTTCGAGCAGCCATCAATTTGGATGGTCCTTTGATGTGTTTTAATGGCATCAGGTACTTTAGTGACCCCCACGTTGAGGAGCTTTTCACGTCCGCAGTTAATGGTGTAATGTGTAAAAACTAGTGATTGGATTATATGTGGTACACGGTGTTTGTTCAAAATCATTATTGGGAGCCTGTTTTTTTACCTTCACACTTTTAATATATTTTGGTAAATAAAATAAAATTGGACTTGAACGTTTCAATATTTTCGATTTCAACAGACTATTTGAATAAGTTTGGCTCAATTTCCCATGTTGGGCCGCTTTACAAGTCCACAGTTGATGGTGTAAAGTGTAAAAAACTTGTGATTGGAATATATGGGGTACACGGTGTTTTGTTTGCAGTTATTATTGAGTGCCTGGTTTTTACTCTTTATTTTTTAGACATAATATTTGGATAAAAAAACTAAATTGTATTAATATAGTAAGGAAATCAGGATATGCCTGATTGCCCGGCGTCAACCCGGCTGTTAGTTGAAAGGTTGGTTAGCCAACGTACACAGTATTTGATCGGTATTATTTATTAGTTTAAACCACCAGTTCATACGAGCACAATACGACGGACATCAAATCATCATGGAATCGCAGCATTATATTATCATTAATATTATCATTCAATACATTCAATACATTATATATATATATATAATTATTAATAAACTTCGCTTTCAGATTCTTCACCAACTCCCATTCCGAAATTCATATTTTTAATAAAATTCAAGAATAAGAAATACCACACCGCTAAACTGCCAAACCACAAATATATGACCTGCTACTTGAATACACATTTACAAACCTACACTAGGTGGTGACACCACCTACTACTCCCCTTTGGCCCACGGGGGTCCACCGCGAGGATGACGAATGATTAAATGAGTGGGGAAAACGCAAATAGAGACAAATCACAAACAAAATATCACTTCTAAAGACATCCCTAATCAACAGTATATCAGGTAGAAAAACAGCTTAATCAAATTTATCACGGAATATATAGCATAGAATGAATCACCCTACAAAACTATTGATCACAACCCTAGAATAGAAGTTTTACGATTATAAGCATAAGCTAAAAATAACAAGGCAACAACTCGGGGTAAACTGAACTACGGGACGGGAAATGGCTCAGAATCCTGCGCTTTCGGACAGTTGACGCTAAGATGACCGACCGTGTGACATGCGTGACACTTGCGCTTCTCCACCTGCACCGTACACGAACGTGCGAAGTGTCCCTTGCACCCACACTTCTTACACACGACATCCTGCAACTCACCAACTGACAGTTTGGGACATTCATGGAACCGATGACCCTGCATAGAGCATTTACCACAGCTCCGCGACACAACAGCCTTGTCTCGATACGGCTGACGACGACCAATACTCTCAGCCACTGATCTTTCTGGAATCTTCGGTTTGCGATGCCTTACAGGTGACATGTTTGATGGCTGACGACGTTTCTTCACTGCTGATGGCTTAGGCGATGCACAACGACGACGTTTACACACAGTTGGCTGCAAAGACGAACTATTTGACTTTTTAACGGCTTGTACGTATGAAGTCAAATCCAGGCCAGACTCATTCACCAATCTCAGACGCCACAGCTCACATCCCGGAATTCCCAAAAGCACATCATCACCCAGATCGCGCTTGATGTGAAACGACACCTTATGTGTTTCCGAACCCAAAGTGACATCAACTTCGCAGGTACCTTCAACACCGAATATCCCTCTGGTTAACATCCATTAACGGCACATTACAGGGCTTCATCACTGGGTAATAAGGTAGACGCTCCAAAAAACTCTCATCATTCAGATTAGCCAACGCTCCCGTATCAGCAGTAAAGCGCGAGGACGGTACATCAATACCATTAATAACAGCCGCAATCTCACTCGATACTGTTGGCTTAACCGCCGCCAACACTGATTTAACTGGTAATCTGACAGAACTAATCATATTACCACGCACTGTTGACACCGGAACCTCTTTAGACATGGCCTTCATTTCAGCGACCTGATCGCGCAGCTCTGACAATACCTCATTCAATTCAGGCATCACTGAATCCTCTGGTCGTGACACATTCGGTTTACCATGCATTATAGCCATCACATACTGTAGATGGTCCTGCTTAGACGACGTGAACATGACCAGAGTTCACACCAAAGCTGGCAGAAGTACCCCAATCCTGCCTCGTGTCATGATCTAGAGATTGCTGATTAACCAAATGACCGGTTTGGTAACCTGAGTCGACCGGTGGAGCGCTAAACACACCCGGTGGACCTTCATAGCTGGCATGTGAACCATCCAAATTGTCCAAAACCCACGGACAACGCGCCTCTATATCTATATGACCATCTTGACCACACGAATAACACATGCTCAGACCTTGAGCACGTGCACCCGTATACCACTGGTTAGAGCCTTCACCTTCAGCTCTTTGAGACGGTCCACGATCAAACTTAGGCTGCATGTGTCTGCCATTAGGGTACATTTTGTCAATTTCCTCCTCTTTGACAATTTCAGCCACCACACGATCAAAATCCAGCGTAGGATCCTGATCAGCTCTTGCCGCAATCCTCTTGTAGCTCACGTTAGTCAGTCCATCCAACAAACGCCCTATTAAAACACCACGTCTATACATTTCAGGACAGTCCTCACCAAACGGACAGCTGGCCTTCAACCTGGCAGCAAACTCCTTGACCGACTCGCTCTGTCGCTGCCTGCGTGACTGAAACGCAATAACCCGCTTTGTGCACCGTTGCTCGCTACCATACCGATTCACCAGCACGCGTACGGCTTCCTCCCAGCTAGGTTTGTTTACCATTTCCAAAAAGTCACGTCTAGCTCTGCCTTGCAAACAGCTTATCAAGTGCTCCAACTTGACACCATCACACACATCAGCCTTCTCTAATCGGTCCTTCAGCGCCAAAAACCAATAATTAAACTCCCGTTCGTTTGAACCATCGAACCGGTCAAACGTTCCCATGCGTAGCATTTGCTCCTGTGCGCGCCGCTCACTCAACTCCGTGCGCTCAGCCATACGCTCGCATAATTTATCCACTACTTTTAGCACTGAAATCTCCACAGTACTAGCAAGTTGACGGGCATTAGGGCTGACCTCTGACGACTGACACCTGCCGCCTAAATGCTGCTGCGATACGGTATTATCACCATTAACACCGTTCGTTCCATGACCAAACACCGGTCCAGTATTGGCAACAAACTCGGCCAACGACACTGGATGACGCTGCGGTGGCGCAACTTTGCCAACAGACTCGGGCAAAGAAGCGTACGACGGTGTGTGCTGTTGGAACGCAACATTGCCAGCAAACTCGGACAATATTGCAGACGGCCCTTGATGATTCATCGCACTTTTGCCACTAACACCGGGCAAAGTTGCGGACCCTTGTTGTTGATGCGTAAAATTGCCACTAGCACCGGGCAAAATTACGGTCGGCTTTTGTTGTTGTTGCGTAACTTTACCACTAACACCGGGCAAAGTCACGGACGGCTGTTGTTGTTGCATCATAAAATTGCCACTAACACCGGGCAAAATTACAGACGGCGCTTGTTGTTTCATCGTAAAATTGCCACTAACACCGGGCAAAATTACGGACGCCTTTTGTTGTTGTTTCGTAAAATTGCCACTAACACCGGGCAAAGTTACGGACGGCTGTTGTTGTTGCATCATAAAATTGCCACTAACGCCGGGCAAAGTTACGGACGCCTTTTGTTGTTGATGCGTAAACATGCCACTAACACCGGGCAAAAATACGGACGGCACACATTGATACGACGTACCTTTGCCACTATCACCGGACAAAGATACGGGCTGCCCACGATGATGCGGCGCATCTTTGCCACTAACACCGGACAAAGATGCGGCGTTGCCACTAACACCGGACAACGGCTTAGCCAACTCACTAACTGATCTCACCTGGAAATTCTCCCTAACACAACCACCGGAGTCGGCTAACTGCAAGGGCATCACTCCTTGAGTCAGAGCACATGGACCGACCACTTTACTAATCTGATCTAAATTATCTGCAAATCCAACCGACTGCGACTGTTTGAACCCGGATGCTCGTTCACTCCCAAACAACGGCTTCAGTCCTCTGTAGGAAGCATCCGACGACCCCTCACCGTTGACTGAATCGGCTTCCGAGCGCTCGTACACCTGCACCATCGATGGATCCCAAGGTATTTCTGGAACTAGAGAAAATATGCGGTCCACAGTTATTATCATCCATTTAATAGATTCAGAATACATACCCTTCATTGGCTCACGTGGCAAAGACAAATAGGCCAATTGAGGGAGAAGTTTCGGCATCTCCTTCATTAATTTCACAGACTTAGCCATAAACGACTCATTAATATTACAGATTAGATAATCGCACCAATTATCCATAAACTCGCGATTTACGACACGAAATCCAAACTCGAAACTTTCCTCCATCGCAAACCAACCGAAAAAAAACACCAAAACTAATTAAAAAATACCGAGTAACCCAACAAATAAAGTATACGTTTGGCTTTAAAGTTTGAATCCAGGAGCGCCAGTAAGGAAATCAGGATATGCCTGATTGCCCGGCGTCAACCCGGCTGTTAGTTGAAAGGTTTGTTAGTTAACGTACACAGTATTTGATCGGTATTATTTATTAGTTTAAACCACCAGTTCATACGAGCACAATACGACGGACATCAAATCATCATGGAATCGCAGCATTATATTATCATTAATATTATCATTCAATACATTATAATATATTATATAATTATTAATAAACTTCGCTTTCAGATTCTTCACCAACTCCCATTCCGAAATTCATATTTTTAATAAAATTCAAGAATAAGAAATACCACACCGCTAAACTGCCAAACCACAAATATATGACCTGCTACTTGAATACACATTTACAAACCTACACTAGGTGGTGACACCACCTACTATATGTCAATATCTATGTTTCAGACTATTTGAATAAAATTCGGTTAAACCTTTTGCTCCGTGTATTGAAGTTTTCTATGGTGATTAAACGTGAACCAACAAACCCGAACGATTTTTACTGCTAATAAGCCAGACGGTAATCAACCGATTTACTCAAGTTTGCTGTTATTCGAAAGCTTATGACACTGCCAGGCCAATATTAATAAACCCTTTCAACCACCCGCTCAGTCCCATAACATACATAAGGAGGTACTTATATAAAATTATGTACGTAGTGTTTTACAGCAGTACTCTGTAAACTTGGTTATTTACGTATTGTAAAATGTCGGCGGTGTAATAATGTATGTATGTAATATTATTATGTAAATAGGCCACCACCGAGGTTTTCTTTGTTCCTATAGCACATAGCTTGCGTAATTGCAGCGTCTTCTTACTTTTCATCAGACGTTTCGTTGAGAAGACATTGTGACCGTGTTATCTTGCGACCTTTTTCTTGGGATTTTTGTACATTGGGACTGAATCCGAATCATCGAGAAGGGAAATACTGCACAGCTACAGATTATTGATCACGATTTTCCCTTTTTTAAGTGTGTAACAACTACAGCAGTTCTGGTTAATTCATGTCACCAAACTTCATTGATTGAAGTTTTTTCTTTTGACATGTTCTGGTTAATTCATGTCACCAAACTTCATTGATTGAAGTTTTTTCTTTTGACATAATCACATAAACAAAATATGGCTTAATGGAGATATTTTCTGACCCCCCTGTACATCGAACGTGACATTTAACGAAGATAGCGCGTCTTTTTTTTTAGCCGGGTGCGCTTAATGTTTTACATCGGTACAAGTAAACGGGCAATCAACTATGCAGCAGATACCATCGGATACTCGGGTATAAAGGCGTGATTGATGATTACGACGGGTCACAACTGCATCAACTGTGATTATCACGTTTTGTTGGTGTACGGTTCACATTAAAAGGATGTTGATGATGATAATTAAATTTGTTCCTCTACAACACTTCAATTGGTTTTTGCTAACTAATATAAAACCCGATAAAATCTTGGTGAAATAAATATTATGTTTCACTTGAGTCGTGCTGCTCGGGATAGTGACTTTTGTGAGTATATGGTTTAACAGGCTTATGTACATACTGAATCTACATTATTTACTTTGGCGATAATACAGAATTCGGTGATGTTGACCGATGTGCCGCGTTGAGCATTTGTTCAAAAAAAGTTCGGTTTGAACACAATACTAACTGGTTTATTAGAAATTGAAGTACAATTGGTAAGGGCGGAAGCTTTTTTGAAAGCACTTAAGTTTCTTTTTAGGCTTGTATTCTTGAATAAATCGTGATGAACCTTCAGCCAAAAGTTAATTAAACGTGTGTATTCCTGTCGTAAGGTAAAAATACATCAATTTATTTTATAATCAAAATGCAAAAGATTCAAAAAAGAATGAGTGTAAATATAGAGCACAGAAACTTGAAAACTAAACGTCTAGAAGTATAAAGTTTTGTAAAAGGTGTTAAAAACTATTCACTTCTTATACCGGTGTACGATTGGATGAACGTCGTATTTTAAATAATGCAAATTTGTTTTAATCATATTTAGCGATACATAGGTCGGTCTCAAAACTTCATGTGCCTTTCGTTATACGCCGAACCAAACAGCCGGTTTAACAGCCCTAAAATGTTACTGCGTTACCCAAAATAAAAAAAAGTCTCATTTTACTCTGGTTTTCATTTATGTTAGCATACAATAGTATGTTTGTAAGTAACACTGAGAATTTCGATGAGACTTCCATATTTGCATTCGGTCAGGCGTTCAGGTGAAATTTTCCATACACCTAAATGTGTATGGCAACAATGTAAAACGATTGGGCAGGAATAAATGTTTTATTGTCATGTGACTCGGTAGACTTCAAAGACTCAATTGCTTAGAAACCAGTGCAGGTCTTGGCTTAGGCTTAGCATACCTTGGCTTTTTCGACAATATGGACGTAGCACCACTTCAGGAACTCGTTGAAGCTAATAGCGCCATCCTCTGTATGAATAAGCTATGGTTATCAGAGTTGATGCGTTTGTGAGGGGTTGGGGTAGTAGATAAACGAGTGAGTGAGTGAGTGAGTGAGTGAGTGAGTGAGTGAGTGAGTGAGTGAGTGAGTGAGTGAGTGAGTGAGTGAGTGAGTGAGTGAGTGAGTGAGTGAGTGAGTGAGTGAGTGAGTGAGTGAGTGAGTGAGTGAGTGAGTGAGTGAGTGAGTGAGTGAGTGAGTGAGTGAGTGAGTGAGTGAGTGAGTGAGTGAGAGAGTGAGTGAATGAGTGAGTGAGTGAGTGAGTGAGTGAGTGAGTGAGTGAGTGAGTGAGTGAGTGAGTGAGTGAGTGAGTGAGTGAGTGAGTGAGTGAGTGAGTGAGTGAGTGAGTGAGTGAGTGAGTGAGTGAGTGAGTGAGTGAGTGAGTGAGTGAGTGAGTGAGTGAGTGAGTGAGTGAGTGAGTGAGTGAGTGAGTGAGTGAGTGAGTGAGTGAGTGAGTGAGTGAGTGAGTGAGTGAGTGAGTGAGTGAGTGAGTGAGTGAGTGAGTGAGTGAGTGAGTGAGTGAGTGAGTGAGTGAGTGAGTGAGTGAGTGAGTGAGTGAGTGAGTGAGTGAGTGAGTGAGTGAGTGAGTGAGTGAGTGAGTGAGTGAGTGAGTGAGTGAGTGAGTGAGTGAGTGAGTGAGTGAGTGAGTGAGTGAGTGAGTGAGTGAGTGAGTGAGTGAGTGAGTGAGTGAGTGAGTGAGTGAGTGAGTGAGTGAGTGAGTGAGGACTGAGTGAGTGAGGGGTGAGTGAATATACGGATAATACGGTCACTCTTGGATAAGCAGTCAAAAAATCAGTCAACATGATAGTCGGACAATTGTTTATAATGGTCAGTTATTCCAACGGTTCTGATCGATGGTGCTGAAAAACTTCTTTCGGCTTTCTAGTCGTGCTTCAGGGGTCTTGAAAAGCTCCTCCTCTTTTGGGGCCAGACCGTGACGACGCGGGGCAAATGCGGTGCGCTACGATTGAGTGAGTGAGTGAGTGAGTGAGTGAGTAAGTGAGTGAGTGAGTGAGGGAGTGAGTGAGTGAGAGAATGAGTGAGTGAGTGAGGGAGTGAGTGAGTGAGTGAGTAAGTGAGTGAGTGAGTGAGGGAGTGAGTGAGTGAGAGAGTGAGTGAGTGAGTGAGGGAGTGAGTGAGTGAGTGAGTGAGTGAGTGAGTGAGTGAGTGAGTGAGTGAGTGAGTGAGTGAGTGAGTGAGTGAGTGAGTGAGTGAACGAGTGAGTGACTGTCAACCTCGACCATGCTGTCGAATTCGGCAAAGTCAATCTCACCGTCCCTGTTGGTATCAGCCTCGGTGAAGCAGTTCAGCAGGTAATGGTACAGCTCGACGTACTCCACTGAGTTCTTGTTGCCCTTGCCGATCTGTTGAACATTTCATGATGAGTGAGTAGTTACAGTTTGCGTCGTTTGGTTTGGATGAAACGCTTCTTTAGAGATTTTCAAGATTTCAATCTCGATGACTTGAAAAACTTAAGTTATGAATTTCTGTTCACAACATTTTTATGTACAGTAGCATTTTTTGCTCATTTTATAGCTAATTACGTCGGTCTGTTGAATATTGGTAGATAGTGTGTAATTACAGTCGACCGTTGACCAAATTTTTTTGCTTAACGTAAATTTAAGTTAGTTAAAGGCTTTGTGCTTCTTTGGAGAAAAATTCAAGATCTACTAACATTTGCGAGAAATGAGAAAACTACCTGTCATTCAGGAGTATTACATTACACTGCGCAAGAAATAAACTGGGATATACATGGGAAATGACTTAACTCAATTGTGCCCAGTTTAACACCAAGTCTGAAACGTCCTAGTCTTGATCAATGGTTTCATTTTCAGTTTTTCAGTCTGCCATTTCAACTCACCACTTTGCACCACTCGATGAACTCAGCTTTGTTGCCGGCGAAGTTGGGAGCCATAATGATTAGTGTTGATTAGGTTTACTGTAATACATTGATTGAATAAACTGACAATTGAATAAACTGGATTTCCAGCTCACATTTGTGAACAATACTCGTAGCAAACCTGAGGATTATTTTCCTAATGACATTCGGCTTTAAAAAACATTTCTTCATGGCTGAAGGCTGACTAACTGACTGACTAACTGACTGACTTACTGACTGTCAGAGTATGACTGACGGAATAAATGTCGAGTTAACTGACTGACTTGCTGACGGACTGACGATATGACTGACTGACTGTATCCACTTATCTATTTGTAGGTTTCTTACAGACATGGTTTTTTTTGTCTTGACAGTCAACCGACCACTTGAAACTGGCCGTCAAAGTATCTTACCGGTTTGTGTATCTACAAGTATTGCGTTCTAGCCAAGATCCTGCTCAATTAACGTCATAAAATGCAGCATCAGACAGGGTGTTTCATTATTGATGACCCTGATACATCAACAGCTTACTATAACCTAAATAGAACAACTATCGGAGTTTCTGCAACAACCGTAACAAATTGGCGACAGTTCCTTCTACTACTCTTCGTCGATTTTTTTGTGTGGTTATAAAAAACCTAATGTGCCTCATGATTTTCACTATGATTTAATGTTGATCACCCTGTTAATGATGACTATCAAGTGGTGATATCGCCCATCAGTTTCCTCACGTAGACCCTTCAAAGTTCTCTTTTGCATCCCATCATTCAGTTGGGGGTAAAACCCGTTCTCTGTTCACTTGAACCATAATGCCAGCGATATTGGTTATGTTCTAATACCTGATCCGATTCAATACGGACGGGATTATAGATTAAACGAAAAGGACAGTTGAGAAAGTTTACCTAAATAGGTATAGAAGTTTACTATTACCCGATGGAACCCGCCCGCGAATTCAGTGCCCGCTAATACCAGATTCATAACTCTTCGGATCAGCACAACTGGATACTCTAGTCGACTTACGTTCGCCAACCTACCGTAATATTGGATGGTGTTGATCTTCGAGGATTCCAGAACTTGTACAATTTCTGAAGTGGTGCATTGTTTACTGGGGCGGGAGTGGTGTTTCTGTTGAATCTGGGGACCGATGGATCGACTTGCTTTTTGATATTACAGTCAAATGAGATGCTTAGTGAACGGAAAAGTTCTGGCTATAGTTTATGACGGAGTGAGCTGCGGTATTTTCTATTGCGGGAACCGTGTTATTTCTTTTTAAACGGAGGACTGGGGAATGAGGATTCTAGGAATTGGAATTCGTTTTGAGTTATGTAATTAGGTTGACTTTTTTAATTGCCTAATCATAATTGGGGGAATTTTTTATTATAGCGTGTCCAGGGTTTCTTGCTAGCCGTAAGGTTTTGAGAGTGCAATTTTAACTCAAGCTCCTGTGCACGTATAAGCTTTGGACTTAACTTTGGTATAACTGTCAGCCCAGGGCTTATATATTTTTTTACGAGTTAAGGTATGGTAAATATACAGGGTGGGCCAAAAAAAACGACCAAGCTTTGATCTGATATAAAAATGGCTGTGATGATTTTTAACAATTGTCATTTTCACCATATGTTAACAACATATAAACTTAGTTATATTGAGAATTTCGTTAGGATCGGTTAGGGTTTGAGAGAAATGTGCACTTTTGACTGAAAAAGTTGCTTGCTCGTTTTTACAACAGCCATACACAGCAATATACGATATATTGTCCCTGCGATGAGATTTGTCACTGAAACATGGACTTCTGTTGTTTTTGGGTATTTTTCAGTACAGTTAACCTTTTCCCGCATAAACAGATGAGTTTCATAAAAAAATTTCAGTTTTGAAACGTTTGTGAAAAGTTTAAATGAAAAAGTGAGAAAGTGGCGTTTATTAGAGTATGACCTGTTTTGAGCGTGATTTCGAATTTTTAGTCTGGATTAAAATAGGGTTATTTCTAACATACACTGTATTTGATTGTTTTGATAGATTTTGTTGAAAATTACAGTCTACAAATTGATAAAAAATCTTAGTCAAGTCCCATTACAAGCTGTTGTAAAAATGCGCGAGACGTTTTTTTTGGTTGCACGTGCACAACTTTTGTTAGAGTCAACATATCATATTGAAAACTCCAGAAAAACTTAGTTATTATGTTGTTAATATATGCTGAAAACGACAAGCCAAAAGATTGAACACAGCCACCTCTAGATCAGATCAAAGTGTAGTCGTTTTTTTTGGCCCACCCTGTATAAATGTATATAATGTCAACGTCAGCTTATTTTTTATGCCCTGGGCTTTTAATTATAAGCCTTATAGTCGGTTATGATAAACCTTTCCGAAATTGTTATGGAATATCTACCAACCACACAAAACCCTGAACAAACGAAATCCTACCTAATGTCAAAAAAAAATTTATTTGAAAGCGCGCCAAAAATATTTGCGCGTGGAAATCTTTTACACAAAAAATTTGAGTAAATTGTTGATTTTTTTAATTGAATATAAAAATAATTAAAAAACAAACATTTTATAAATGATAAAACAACTCAACGTTCACTTTGCTGGTTAAACGATTTTGAATTTCAGGCCAAACTAGCACGATGTCGACCGGGTTGAATTTGAAGGACAGATTCTCGAAGGCCACCGAAACCGACAGCGACCCGCCGCTCATACAGGTTGAACAAAAAAGCTTTTCTTTCATTGAAGAAGTTAGTTGCTCCTTAATCATTGTCTCACATGTTCTTTACGGTTTCCAACAGAATTGAAGCTTCACTAATCATGCTTACTTTAATTGTTCAGTTCGACACACATCTCGTCACTGATCCCGTCTTCCCACCATCCCATTGCTCCGTGTCGGATGTGGATGGTGACGAGGACAACGTCGATCGTCCCTGTCAATGTCAATCATCCTCTGAGGAAACTACAAAGTTTTCTTCATTTAATTTTAATAACGATGATGAGAAGAAAGATACGAAACAGCAGCAGTTAACGGGGTCCACCCTTGTCCACAATAATATAGACCTGCAGTATGGAGCGTTCGAGTACGGCGAAGATCAGGTGCGTTTGGTTCGGTTAACTGGTTGTAGTGATAGACATCGGAGGTTAATATCTCAGGGTAACATCATGTTACCTGCTGCCATGTGGTTTGACGAATTGAAAAAACATTTGTTTTATTGGTTGTCGTTGTACTGGTTTTGTCTGCGAATAATAGATTCCCATCAAATGCAAGTAACAAACCATTTGATTTATTCAGGAGGGTGACATCGTCGACGCGACTCCGGCTGGTCTGATTCCGATGCCAAAGAGGGCGGGTGCGTACTCTTTGTTCGTGCAGCACATGTGCACTCGGGTGTCATCACAGACCCTGAATGCCATGACCACATCAGAGAAATACATATGGGCAAGTGCAGAGTGGGAGGTCGGTGCTCTATATCCCAATTACTCTTTTATTTACAATTCATCCATCCATGACCACGGATGACTTATTTCAAAGACAACATTCACTTTATCGTTGAAACTGAACAGACTGTCTGTTTTGGCTTTTTTCTGGCGTACTACAGGGAGACTAGACTTTAATTATATTTGTTAGAAATTGATTTGAAATGATGTACAGGGTGTCCCAGTGAGGTGTAATGATTGCATTTTTGGAATAACTTTCACAGTGTTCTAGATAATGATCTAAAATTTCACAGGTTAATAAAACAGTTTTCCGCTAATACGCTGAATTTTGATTTGGTTCAATATTGCGTGTTTTACGGCCGATCCAGCAACATGCCTTAAAATTACACTTTATAGCCAAGTAAGTCGCATGAAACATTGAATAACTTTCTGATAGTTCAACTATATGGCTTGAAACATGCAACACTGATAGCTAATACCATAAATCTGAAGTACTGGAAACAGTTTTTGATTTGATCAATTATTCCACCGTCCATTGGATATTGAAAACAGAATCGCAATTTCTAGCAAATGTTAGCGAAAAGTTGCGGATAAAAAAAGTTTGAAAAAGGCAATTAATTGAATGAAAAATGTACTTTGACTTTTGAAATATACCTCTTCCTGCTATTTAACACAAATTTAAGCAAAAATTCGTTCTTTTGTACCACTTTTCATTTTCGGTGAAAATCTCTAAAATGCGGTCGCGTTAAGAACATAAACAGGCATGTTGCTGGATCGGCCTTAAAACACGCAATACTGAACCAAATCAAACTTTTTAAAATTCAGCGTATTAGCGGAAAACTGTTTTATTAACCTGTGAAATGTTAGGTCGTTATCCAGAACACTGTGGAAGTTATTAAAAAAATTAAATCATTACACCTCGCTGGGACACCCTGTATATCGGATTCATCAAATACTGATCATCATTTCAGAAGCTGAACGACCTAGAGCGTTTCGAGTGGAAGAGGAAAGCGGCGGGTCAACGCAAATGGTCAAAACGTGCTCACCGACCCCTCATCAACGTTCCGTCCAGCACCCGACGACCTCCTTTTCTTTTGACCAAAGATGAACGGCTGACGGTTCACTTTTTAAGTTGTTTTATCCAGTTGATTTGCTTCCTGGGAGATCGGTTGGAGAGATGCAGTCAGTCGTCTTGTCATTTTGAAATCCTGGAATGGTTCCCCTCCACAGTGGCGGGCAGTAGGGGGGGCGCCCCCCCAAAAAAACAGGGCGGGAGGGTGCCCTTGATCGATCGACCGTAAGAGAGATTTTCAGAATTGACCCATTGACCGTAACGGTCAAAACTTGAGAGAATTTACTGTCAAAATGACCTAAAATTACACGAAATCGCCTAAAAAACGACCAAAAATTGGTCGAAAACGTTTCAAGTTTAGATTTTTTTCAAAAATTGGTTAAAAACGTTTTAAATTCAAAAAAATTGACCAAAAAATTAATCGAAAACGTTTCAAGTTTTAAAATTAGTGTTCGTTGGATCGATTCGATGCACGATACGATGATTGATGTATGGTGCTGGATGATATACTCAGTACTGTATTATCAACCAACACTGCGCGCCACTAGATACGTTTCTAATACAAATCAGTGGGCTAAATGCTGAAGTTTCGATGCTGTGCAGTGCACTCAACTTGACAGTTTTCAGATCTTTCTGATACAAATCTGCGGGCTTCAAAATGCAAAAATTTCGGCGCTGTTCGCAACTCAGCCTGTCACTTTTCAGCTATGTTTCCAATACTAATCAACGGGCTTCAGATGCTAAGATTTCGGAGCTGTGCACCACTCAGCCTGCCAGTTTTCAGATATGTTTCTAATACAAATCAGCGCACTTCAAATGTTAAAATTTCGGCGCTGCGCGCCAGTCAGCCTGGCAGTTTTCAGATATGTTTCCTATACGAATCAGCGGGCTTCAAAATGCTTAAGTTTCGACGCTGTGCGCCACTCAGCCTGTCAGTTTTCAGATATGTTTCCAATACAAATAAGCGCGCTTCAAATGCCAAAATTTCGGTGCTACGCGCCACTCAGTTTGTCAGGTTTCAAATAAGTTTGTAATACAAATCAGCGGGCTTCAAAATGCCAAAATTTCGGCGCTGTTGGCAACTCAGCCTGTCACTTTTCAGCTATGTTTCCAATACTAATCAACGGGCTTCAGATGCTAAGATTTCGGAGCTGTGCACCACTCAGCCTGCCAGTTTTCAGATATGTTTCTAATACAAATCAGCGCACTTCAAATGCCAAAATTTCGGTGCTACGCGCCACTCAGTTTGTCAGGTTTCAAATAAGTTTGTAATACAAATCAGCGGGCTTCAAAATGCCAAAATTTCGGCGCTGTTCGCAACTCAGCCTGTCACTTTTCAGCTATGTTTCCAATACTAATCAACGGGCTTCAGATGCTAAGATTTCGGAGCTGTGCACCACTCAGCCTGCCAGTTTTCAGATATGTTTCTAATACAAATCAGCGCACTTCAAATGTTAAAATTTCGGCGCTGCGCGCCAGTCAGCCTGGCAGTTTTCAGATATGTTTCCTATACGAATCAGCGGGCTTCAAAATGCTTAAGTTTCGACGCTGTGCGCCACTCAGCCTGTCAGTTTTCAGATATGTTTCCAATACAAATAAGCGCGCTTCAAATGCCAAAATTTCGGTGCTACGCGCCACTCAGTTTGTCAGGTTTCAAATAAGTTTGTAATACAAATCAGCGGGCTTCAAAATGCAAAAATTTCGGCGCTGTTCGCAACTCAGCCTGTCACTTTTCAGCTATGTTTCCAATACTAATCAACGGGCTTCAGATGCTAAGATTTCGGAGCTGTGCACCACTCAGCCTGCCAGTTTTCAGATATGTTTCTAATACAAATCAGCGCACTTCAAATGTTAAAATTTCGGCGCTGCGCGCCAGTCAGCCTGGCAGTTTTCAGATATGTTTCCTATACGAATCAGCGGGCTTCAAAATGCTTAAGTTTCGACGCTGTGCGCCACTCAGCCTGTCAGTTTTCAGATATGTTTCCAATACAAATAAGCGCGCTTCAAATGCCAAAATTTCGGTGCTACGCGCCACTCAGTTTGTCAGGTTTCAAATAAGTTTGTAATACAAATCAGCGGGCTTCAAAATGCCAAAATTTCGGCGCTGCGCGCCAGTCAACCTGTCAGTTTCCAGATATGTTTCTAATACAAATCAGCGCGATTCAAATGCCAAAATTTCGGCGCTGCGCGCCAGTCAGCCTGTCAGTTTTCAGATATGTTTCTTATACAAATCGGTGGGCTTCAAAATGCTTAAGTTTTGATGCTGTGCGCCACTCAGCCTGTCAGTTTTTAGATACGTTTCTAATACTGATCAACGGGCTTCAAAATGCAAAAAAAATTCAACGCTACGCGCTAATCAGCCTGTCAGGTTTCAGATATGTTTCTAATACAAATCAGCGGGATTCAAAATGCCAAAATTTCGGCGCCGCGTGCACTCAGTCTGTCAATTTTCTGTTATGTTTCTTATACAAATCAGCGGCTTTCAAAATGCCGAAATTTCGGTCATTATTTCAAGCAATTACTGATGTTTTTGAGTAAAAAATTCGACTTCATTTAATGTTGACCGTCATGCCCCCCCCCCAAAATCGAAAACCGGGAGGGTGCCTGACCGTAAGACCGATTTTTGAAAAAGTGTATGACCGTAACGCCATTTTGGCCAAATTCGCTGCCCACCACTGCCCCTCCATAACCATAAGCTTGCTGCGATAGTGTCTTGTAATTTAAGGCACTATTATTATTAGCTTGTCTATATTTTATCACAGGCAAGTTGAGGCACAACAGTTTTGGGCTAGTGATAATTTCAAGTTACGTTTTTAAGATATACAGCCCGCAGCGACTTGACTGGTTTCTCGGCATTCGTGTCAAGTGCCGCGAGTTCGTGCAGACGATGATCGACTGGAGTGCCAGTCAGAAATCAAATGCATCTGGCTCGGATAAGATTACCAGCAGTGCACATTCCATGCAACGGTTAACTTAGCTTTTACAGGCTTCTTAAAGCCGAAAAACATATTTTTATGTGATCAGCTGCCTACTGAATAATTGACTGACTGACTGCCTGACACGTGACACATAATTTGTCATAAAACTTAATCTAAAATCACTATATTTTTTTCACTAAGAAGACGCTGTTGGGTCACACATATTTGAAGTAAGAAAAGGCTTACGTTGTGACGAGTTTTCATAGGACAACAGACGAACTGATTCATATTCTTCGATTTTCTGGTTGTTTTACAGGCACAATTTGTCGTGGCTGTGTCGTCGCAGCTTTTACTTTCTTCACATTCAACCGGCATCCGATGGCGATAACGACGCACCGCTGCATAACTGGAGTGGTTGGTGGAAATCTGATTGGCTTTGATTGTTAGGGGTTAGGGCTAACACAACTAAATAGCCAATCATTCACTAACTTCAAACAGTTCAATGATAAATAATGTATTCAAATTCAACTTTTTTGCATGTACAGATTTGCACAATGCACGCCCTCATCGTCCGACCTACCGTTGTCCGCTGGCACCACGCGAGGCCGTACTCGTCAAGTTCTCGTTGCGCGACGGCGTACGCTCGATTCGATACATCGACTTTCGGGACTGTTGGTACTTTTAGTCGCTATTTATTATATTGTGGTCATGTTTTTGGCTGTCGCCTAATCAAGTGATAAAATGAAATACTGAGCGCAACGTCTTCGGTTTTCGTTTTCTTTCCTGTTCAGCGATAACCAATTTTATTTCGAAAAACTTTTAGGTCTGCTCTGAGTCTGACATACATTTGCTGTACTTACCCAAGTCATTAAGTACTACGCTCAGGCTCAGATGTTGTTTTTAGCTGGTAGTCACTTGGATATGATGAATCGACTGGAGTCGTCTCTAACCGGCCAGCGCAAGCCGCGATGCATTGCGGTCAGCAGTCAACGATGGGATTGCACCCACGCCCAGTTGATGTACGCCATCCGACAGTGTCAAGAGCAGAACCTCAGTTAGCCGGGGGACCAACATCTAGGATCTGTTGGGTAGACTTGTTACAGTGGACATGACACGTGTGATTAATGGAATGTATGCGTGATCTTTATGAATGTCATGTGTGGGCGTGTAGCAGCCACGTAGGCTAAGGAAAACCTATAAATAGAATGTGATTTGTGATTTAGAGTCATTGTTTTAACCCGAGCGAATAAAGGCTTTCTACTGACAAGACTCGTTGTTATACTGATACCGCAAGCATAGATGACTTCTCCCCTGGTGGAATGCTAAATGGCGCTCCTCAACTCCGGTGTTTCAACAGCGTGAAGTGGATGTGCTTTGGCGGTCATCGTGTACTACGCAAGTGACACTGTTGAGTTGACACGTGCGTTGTCCGTGTGCAATCAACACGTGTACCCGTGTACATACGTTAGTTGCATCGACGTGGACTATCAATTAGTCGTAATCCGTGTGTAACATTTTTCGTGTATACAATATATCATTTTTGTCGAATAAAAACCCGGTTGAGGCAGCAGCTGCCACCGTGGTAAATTGATAAAATATAATCGGTTGAAGCTGATTTGCTACCGAAATTTTTCATAAATATACACAGTTGAGGCAGCAGCTGCCACTGTGATATAAAAAAGGTTGAGGCAGCAGCTGCCACCTTACAAATTTAAAAACTCGGTTGAAGCTGATTTGCTACCGAAAGTTTTCAAAGCAGTTGAGGCAGCAGCTGCCACTGTATCATATAAAAACGGTTGAGGCAGTCGCTGCCACCGTACAAAAACAAAACAAAAATACAACAGTTGAGGCAGCAGCTGCCACTGTTATACATAATTACTTTGAACTAAAATATTGTAACATATTTTTTCAACAGTATATAAAATGCCGGTCAATCAGTATGGTTATAGATTTGATCACTGTATTGGGTTGCGAGAATGTCGGCAGTTGTTGAGATATTATACAGAGACAAATTTTGGTCATGCTGAAGTGTTGTTCCGTTCACTCAGGGAGTTATGCCGATTGACTCCTGGTGCTGATCGTGTGGTTATGACTAGGTATAGAGGTCGAGATAACCAGCAACAAAAGTTTGACAAAATGGTGAGTTATCTGCAGGAAGTGTATCTGGTTGTGGATGAGTTGGAATGGGGTCGAGTGAATCAGGAAGCATGGGCACTGAATGACATCAATAACGAAACACTGAGTGTGAATACGGCAAATTCAGTAAATGTGACACAGAATACCACACATAACGGTTCGAATAGTACACGAGGTGTGGAAAATCATGTTAATAATGGTGCGGGTAATGGTAGCGCTAACCCGTCAGATATTAGCACTGATAATACTACCTCGATTGTTACGGCTAGAACGAATGTGACGGGAAATAGTGGCATAAAAACTGATAATACCACAACCACACAACAAAGTGTACCACAGGTCAATGTGTCAAATATGGCTAATGATTCTCAACGAATGAACCACGTTAACAACAACAACAGAAGTACACAGGGTCAAGGTCAGGGCTACAATACTAGTACGCCGATTCAGCAGATGGGTCAGATGGCCATGATGAATGACCTACAGAGACAGTTCCCTAACCTGACCTGGAATCCGATTGATGGATGGGTGATGCAGCACGAGGCCCATCCGCAGAGTAAACCTGTCGGTGTGGGACTGAGTGGCCGAACGCAGGTGCCAGTACCACAGGTGGTGCCCAGATTGGAACAGCAGAGTCCCGGGTATATACATGGTGATTACGGTAATGAAGTGGTGAATCATGATACACGTAATGCTTCACAGTCACGTAACACTGGTATTGAGTTGATGGTCGAGCAACAACGACAACAACAAAAGGATATGGCTCAGTTACAGCTATTTTCCCAATGTTATGAGAAGTTGGATGGCTCGGAGTACAACAAGTATAAGCCATGGGCAGAGTCCGTACAAAAAAGAATTTTGCTGTCGAAAGCGGACAATGACATCGCATTGGCTCATATTAAAGTATGTCTGGAAGGTAATGCTTTAAGCATGTACGAGAACGCTACAGATCATGTGCGTGGAAGTGTCTCAGAGACATGGCGTTTTCTTGAGAGTAGATTCGGAGAGAAACGTTGCGCGGCAGTACGTGAGAGTACATTTTTGACATGTGATCAGTCGCCGACTATGAATATCAGACAGTATCTGGTAGAGTTGGAAAGCAGATGCTTTCTGGTACGCGAGCAAACCGGTTATGATACGGTTATGTTGCAGCGAATGTGCACTGGCTTGAGAGAGCAACAATGGCGTGTTATGGCGACTGAAGCCATACTGAAAGATAGCTCCACTCGATTGGATGATCTCGTTAAGGCTATTGAGATCAAGGAAAATAGCCTGAAAATACAAAACGCGCTATTTAGGCAGATACAGAGCGCTACGGGACATACGAACAAAAATCCCTATTATGGAAATAAGACGAGTAACGGTCAGAATGAGGACAGTGGTGGTGGTAATACCCGTCCATACTGTACGTACTGTCAGAAAATGGGACATATTGTGATCGAGTGTAAAAAACTGAATGAAACTCGACACAAGGACTACGATCGTGGTGCAAGTGGCACGCGGGGTCAGAACAACGGGGCCAACGGTGGCTACAGTTCGTTTCAAGGTCAGAACAGACCAATGACACCTAGTACACAGCACATGAACATGGGTGCACAGAGATCCGGTTATAAGAACCGATCGAATACTCAGATTAGGGAGACCTTTTCTGGTACGTGTAACAAATGCCAGCAGGTTGGGCATAAGTTTAAAGATTGTCCAAAACGTGACAATATGGTGAACATGGTGAGAAATTGCCAAGGTCAGGCAACGGATCAGGTTGCTCAGGATGGTAAATGTGGTAATGAAGATGAGGATAGTGGTGGTCAGATGATGATGATTGTTCAGGACCACAGTCTGACAATTAGCACTGATACTGATAAGAGTCCAGCACAGGCAATCATGGCCGTGCAAGCGAAGAAGATGGAGAAGAAACCTCAGGAGAAAGTAGAGAGACTGTACTTGGTTGTGAATGGTGAGTTGTTAACGAATGACAGATATCTACTGGATACTGGTGCATCAGGTAACATGATTGGACCGAAATATGTCAAGTTGTTACAAGAGAAGGGTCTAATAGATCAGAAACAGCCATGCTCGTGTAACTTCGAAGGATTCACTGGTGCCAAAGTAGTGTGTCTAGGAAAACACCGTTTGAGTGTCAGTTTGGCAGGCAAGCCGTCGTATCATGCAGATTTTCATGTTACACCCCATTTGGAGGCTAGAAACTACGACATTGTTCTGGGTAGAAATGCTCTACAGGAAATGGGCGTGAAACTGATGTGTAACGGTATCGAATTGAACATGAATCTGATGAACAATGGACATGTTGTGCATGAAAAAGAGGAAGGAAAAGTGAAGAAAAGTGATGTGAAGAAACGAAGAAACCATCACGGTAAAAATATTGGCTTTGCACAGGTGGTTGAGAAATCCGTGGATAAGCAGCCAAACTGGAAGAAGGGTACTGGTGGTCATGTGACTGCGAACCATAAATCCTTTCAATGTCACGGGGTCAAGTTCGTGAATGAAATTGTGAACAGCCAGATTCCTACTGACCAGTCCCATCGAAAGTTCAGCTGCAACGAACAAACATATAACAACAGCGAATGTTGGTTCCCTGGAAATGCGGCCAAGAGCGATTATTATGGGTACGGGAAACAGGTAAAAATGAAGAACAGTAATATGAGACCGTTGCAGTCTCGTCAGAACTGGCAACGCGATAATTCGGAGTTCCGTCAGTATCGTTCCTGTTACAGTTGTGGTGAACAAGGCCATATACGGCGCAACTGCCCATTCAACATGAAACAGGGTGTGGAACAGACTTATGAGTAATGTGCGATAGCGTCATTTTATATTATCATAAGTTATATCACATGTATTATTTGCTATGCAGTTTTCAGTCTAATTTTTTTCAAAAATGGGGAGGAAATTATGAACAACAGTAAATACAGTATGAAACATGTTATGGTAATTTAGCGAGTGTAATGTCAAGTCAAAATGCAAAATATATTGTTGTATTCTCGTCAATGCGACATAAGTGAAACGTGCTACTGTAATACTGTATTCCCCCGCAAGTTGGTTTTTAGTTAATCAGTTAATTCAGCTTAGTTTATCTTTGAGTTTAGACAGTAAGCTTATGTGAGAACAAATTAATCCTTATTTATTTAGCTATTTGGTTTATCGTCAAGTACAGGTATGGAATGGAGTGCATGACGACAAATGCGATTGGCTGACGTCGATGCATTGGTTTACACATGAAGAATATTATGAGTAAAATAATGTATCAGTAAGCTTATGTGAGAACAAATTAATCCTTATTTATTTAGCTATTTGGTTTATCGTCAAGTACAGGTATGGAATGGAGTGCATGACGACAAATGCGATTGGCTGACGTCGATGCATTGGTTTACACATGAAGAATATTATGAGTAAAATAATGTATTTATATACAGTTTATCTATCATTACTTTGTCTTTCTTTGTTTTTCGTAGGGAGAAGTGGACATGACACGTGTGATTAATGGAATGTATGCGTGATCTTTATGAATGTCATGTGTGGGCGTGTAGCAGCCACGTAGGCTAAGGAAAACCTATAAATAGAATGTGATTTGTGATTTAGAGTCATTGTTTTAACCCGAGCGAATAAAGGCTTTCTACTGACAAGACTCGTTGTTATACTGATACCGCAAGCATAGATGACTTCTTCCCTGGTGGAATGCTAAATTTACCCGTGTCGGTCACTTTAAGTACAGTACTAATTTGTCTAAGCTTTTATTTGCGTGAGGAAAAATTTTTCAGTAGTCATCTGAATTCTGACAATTTGCCGTTTCATGTTTTCAGAGTCCCCGCTGGTGTTGGACGACAACTTCCTGTTGTGTCTGGAGGATCTGCTGCTTGTTTTCATTCATGTTTGTTATTTTTTCATTTCCCAGGTTCCTCGTTTTTTTATATGTGTTTGGTCTGTTAATCCAACTCCATTTCAGGTTACCTGAATTTTGAAACTAATATATATTTTCAATTCCAGTACCTAACAAACAAATCCGATTATCACACCGTGATGCAGCTGATGAAACATATAGGTCAGTTCAGTTGAATATTTTTAGCAGTTCTTTTCACTTCTTACATCTTCAAATCGCGAACCCGTTAAACCGTTTCAGGTGTTCCGGCCGACTTGCTGGATGAAATCTGGCGGTACTTCAACGGGTTCGACTCTGATAAAAACACGTTATTGAATTCGGTTGGTTATCGGTTGTTGTCTATTATTTGCCGAATTTTAAATCGTTAAACTTAATTTAAGCCGTACTAGTGATCACTAACGAAACTAACCTTATCGAAACTTCCGAAACGAACCTTCCTCCCGAAATATGTTACTTCGTTTCGATATTCTCGAAACGAAATTCCATAAGTTTCGTTTCGAATGCTACCGAAACGAAAAATTTCGATAAGAGTTTCGATTCGATTTGTGGGTTTTCAGTAACTGTGAACAACCTATCTGACCATTCACTTACTCACTCACTTACTCACTTACTCACTCACTTACTCACTCAGCACTCACTTACTCACTCACTTACTTACTCACTTACTCACTCACTTACTCACTTACTCACTCACTTACTCACTCACTCACTCACTTACCCACTTACTCACTCACTCACTCACTCACTCACTCACTCACTCACTTACTCACTTACTCACTCACTTACTCACTTACTCACTCACTTACTCACTTACTCACTCACTCACTTACTCACTCACTCACTCACACTCACTCACTCACTCACTCGCTGACTCACCGACTAATGTTTTATATAATGGAAGTGTCTATGAAACGTGAGCTATACGTCTCATGTGTCTATGGAGGTTCGGTTGTAAGAATAAAATAGTTTATTAAACCTTATCGAAACCCTTAACGAAACTTTCTTCGTTTCGGTAGCTAACGAAACGAAACACGGAATTTTCGTTTCGAATCAATCGAAACGAAACTAAAAATTTTCGTTTCGTTTCGTTCGTTAGTGATCACTAAGCCGTACTGACTTGCAGTTGTTGATCTTTTTGTATCAGAATGAATATTTGACTCTGCATTATCAGGTGCCGTTGCTAATCGGTATTTCGGAGTTGTTTAGCGACGAGCACGTGATGCCGCTGATTGAATCACATCTTATCGGTCGATGTAAGGATACCAAGCTCGCATGTCACTCTCATCCAACACACCATTGTGCCATGGCACGTGCAAAGGCACATCTGTTAGTCAACTTTTCCTTGCAAACACAGTGGAGATCGTGTTTACAACATAACTATAGCAGTCACTTGGGCAAGTTCAAGGTTAAGCTTGTCTTGCCGTCGGTCAGTCATTACAGCTTAATCAAATCTGAGCTGAACCTTTTCTATGGTTAAATTTACAGTGGCATGGCATGTATTGTTATGTTATTATGGCTGGGCTGTTTTTTTTTTGATAGTGACAGCGGAAGACAAATTAAGTTTCTTAGAGTTTTTCTGAAACTGTTTTGAGTGGAAGTTCATGGTTGGGGCTTGTTTTGGCAGTTTTTTCACTCATTTGTTATACAAGCTGTGAAGCACATGATTGTTGCATCGATAATTATGTGTTGCGCCCTATAACGACAACCAGTAAACAAGATGAGTCAAAATGAATAGCTGAAAATTCGCAATTCGTGTTTCCACTTCAACTTTAGCACACGGGTGTTCACGATGCTGAACGGGCTGCTGGTGCACGGGCAGCACAGTCTGACAGTAAAGCGCAAGTTATGTGTGCTGGGTGTAGACGAGATGCTGACTAGCATGGCTCAGGCTCACATCAATCAACCTGATCATAACGACAATCACACATCGCCATCACACTCCCGCAAATACAGTAATGCGTTCCATGACCATGTGGGTCAACATGTACAGGTAAAAGAATTTATCAAACAGACAAGTCAGAAAGTTTTTGTCAGTTTTTTTAAGTTTTTTTGCGTAGCATTTTTGAAAAATTATCATTTTCGTACAGGAAGAATCTGTTTACTTTCCTACCCATTGTTTTTTCGTCACACCCTACCCTGGTATCCTGTGAAGTTACTTGTTTGGAGACCGAATCTGATCTCCCCCATCACTGGAATCATGCTTTCAGCTTCAGGTATCCGCCTCGAACAACAGAGAAACGCAGCAGCATCAGCAGCAAGATCAATTTGCGGCTGAAAACCATTACCAATGGCAAAAGGAACAGTATAACCAGCAACAACAACGATTGTTACTGAAACAACAACAGTGTCATGCGGAAGAAAAAGAACGACAGACGCGTCATCAACAACAACAATTGCAACAGCAGCAACAACATGAGAAACGACCCGTGAGAGTCGGTGGTGGCTTTTCTAATTTCGTTCGTTACGGTGGTGCCCATGGACAAAATCCAATGGTGAGTTGACGTGAGCTTAAGAGAAGTAAAAAAACAATTACAGTGGAAATGTATTTCATTAAAATGTCGGTTTTCTCATGCTAGAACGGGTTTAACAAAGAAATGTAGATGTTCTGCTTGAAGGAGGAAGAAGAGTGGGACGATCCGCCGCCAGAACCAGAGGAATACACAACGGCTGAGGTATTGGCCAAACTGATGAAACCTGATGAACTGGCGGTGCAGAACGTTACCGAGTGGCTGCAGCGTATGGTACCAGATGGTTCGTTTCTGTCAATTTGTTAAAGTGTTCAACATTTCACAACCGTGGTTTTCGCTGTGGATAGTGGTAGCCAGCCATGGTTTAGCCTAGTTTCAGGTGAAATATAATTCAAAATCTTCGAACTCCAATATTTAAATTGGTCTTGTGTTAAATACTTACCGCTCGCTCGCTTAATTTATAATAATCAATTGTTCACCCTATGTCCTTGAAATCTTTACGCATTTGATATCTAATACTACTACCTATAGATACAGACCAAGAGCCTTTGATAGAGCCTATGGATCCAACCGTCGGCAGCTTCAACACTGGCGGGAACGATGGCTCCACTTCCACGGCACCCAAACACGATATTCGTAACACGCTCGTACGACGTATAGCGCCTTCTTCTATTAAGGTTGGCAACTTGGAATGGCATCCTTAGGTGGTGCAACTTGAATAATGAATGAGACGAGGTGGGACGCGCACGCGACACAATTCAATGTTATGTTTTTTAAAGCACTTATAAATCAAAATAATCCTTCAAATGGAGGGAATTTCGTTAAATATGGGGGATTCCCCCCTCCTTCTCGTCCGCTAGGAAATGATTGGATTGATTGGGTTATGTTGTTCGTTGGTGCAGATAACCGACCGGCCAATCGTAAGTGCCAAGTCCGAATGTATGGCTCGTCCCGAACCGGTGCCGTTTACCGTCCTGCCCCATCACAATGGCCAAAGTCAGACGGTTGCTGCAAACGCAAAAAAAGAAGACGCCAACCGACCACCGCAGTTCATGCAGCCGATCAAGGGACGATCCAGCCTGGCCGCCGCTTACGGTAGCCGATGTCTATTGAATGACTTTGGCGACAAACAGGTCACTTCATGGTTTTGACCGGTGTTGACCTGGTTTGGTTCAGTATTGGTATTTACAGTCGGTTGTGCTAATACTGATTTTTTGTAGATATTGATGATGAACGATGCCTTCGATGTAGTACACATCGTTTTGTCTTGAAATGAATTACGTAACTTTGCTGGAAGTGTATACATAAATTAGAAGTTGTTTGGATATTTACTAATCTAAAGTTCATTTCAATCTTCTAAAGATCATTCTAAATGAAATTGTCAAGTAAGTTTTTTAACATATATTTAAATCCCAGTAACTGTTTGCTAACATACATATTTCTCATTCTAGGAAGCTGCCGACAATTTGGTTTCAGCAACCAATGGTTCCGGATTCGTTGACCGACCAAAAGTTTGTATATAATGTTTCTTGAATAATAAATTGGTATGATGCTACTATTATGAACCGGTTCTATTTTACGCTCTAACATAATGTTTTTATGGTTTGAATTTTTCCTTTCCACTTTCTCAAAATCGTTTTAGAATCCATGGCTGGGGCTCACTGGTCGCAGCACTCCACTGAACGATTCGAACGACAACCACAACAACAACAACAACAACAACAACAACAACAACAACAACAACAACAACAACAACCACTGCTTTTATAGCAATGGTTCTAACAATGGCAACAACAATAAGAGCAGTAGCACGATCTCGAGCTTCCAAGTCGAGCGTTCTGCCGGTTGTCACACGACTCAGTTTGCACCAACGGCAGCCACCTGTTTTCGATCGATGCGACCGTGGTTTATAAACCAGCTAAACTATGGCAGGCCGCCGCCTCATGTCAGTGAACCTATTTGTTACGGAAGATTTACTAACCTGGAAAAAAATAATTTCAGACTTTTCATGCATATTCACCGTGTATTTCAATTGATGTTTGAGCTGACATTGTATTGCAGTTGATGACTCGTTCACCACGACCATATGCCTTGCACAACTATGTGGCACCCCGACCATCGCTGGCAGTGCAACCAAATCACAACGACATGGGCGTGTTCGAGTGGGCGTCCAGTGTGCATGTGGTTGGTCCGTGAGTTTTATTTTGATTTCACACATGATAAATTTTTTGTTTCGAGCCTCGTGACACGATGGAAGGGATTACAAATATTTGGTTTCTTTCTTTCTTCGGAGCTTAATAATCTCGGAGTAATCTTTGTAGGCCCGTATTGGTCCGTCTGCTCGTAATATTGATATGTTGCCGGCAACCAGCTGCCGTGAACTGGTATCCGGTGCCCATAACAACGTGGTATCTGGTTGGTGAATGTGTAACACACTCATGAAAATCTCTTTAATGTCGGACTGCCGACTGGACATCATAGGAAAACGTAATCGTGTTTTTATTTGGCTTACACTGTGATTGTGACTTCAAAATTAACAGATTGTGTTGATTTCAGAGTGAATTTCAGTTTATGTACACCAGTTTCCACCACTATTATTGTTCTGTATATAATTACTGAAAAATACCATGGCTAAGACCATTTACATAGCGAGGCAAAACGATAATCTTTACAGTCAACCCACAAAACGGCAATAATCAGGCGTGTTCAGCTTCAGCATCGGATTATGTGACTCGTCAAACGGCCAATATGCCTGTCGTTGTTTCCGAAGTGGTCGGACGCTGCAATCCTACTGTTTGTTACTAGTTATGCCGTGTGAGTGGTCGATAGTTTTGTTGCCACTTATCTTTTGCACAATTTTTGGTGTTTTATTTTATTCTATTTATGTATGTGGCAGGCAGTCTCATACGAGAAACTGTAGACATGTGTTTAGTAGTGTATTTCATGCAATTTATTCATGTTTAACTATTTATATAAGGTAATATATGACTTAAGTAAGTGAACACAGTCCACTATGATTAACCTTCCTTATATACTGCCGAATGTGAAGATGGCAGTCGCCGGCCAAATGAGACTTATATAGAAAATGCATGTTCTGAAAGTGAGAATACACGATGGCCACTGTTTCAACTGCCAACTTTTTCAGGTACGTTGGGTTATGGAGTACGAGAATCTACTGCGCTCGGGCAACGCGAGCCCGGCACTCGTGGCGAGCATGTGCGAGGCAATGGACACCATACTGGCCATGAAACCTACTTGATTCATTATCATATTGTTTTTGGCATGTTTTTTTCTCTTAAATGGATTGAATTTCCAACCACATTATCATTTTTTCGTTCATGTTGTGGCCTGTGGTGTCATGGGTTTGTTTGTTTGTTATATTTCGTTTTAGGTTTTTATTTCATGTCTTTATTGCCTCGATCTGGTTTAGTACATTTTAGTACTGGTTGTTTCTTGCCCTTCTTTTCCAAGACTTCTATATTTTCTTGTTTTTGTTTTTTTTGGTGGTGAAAATTTTGACAATTGTGTGTTGTGTATCTTCCAACGCAGAATTCAGGTTAATATTTTTCACCGTAAATTTTCAATCAGTTGCTTCTTCTCATAAAATGAACTTTCTTTTCTAATAAAATTCTAAATGCAATGTATAAGTGGGTTAAACTATGCAACTTTGTTGAATGGTTCTGTCACCGATCTGTTTACCGTAATACTTTTGCATCTATTTGCTTATATAAATTTCTTTTTCCTAATTACCTTTTTTCGTGAATTTTGGATTCTGCTGGGATGAATCATGTATTGCACGTATCCCAGATAGCAATTTATACACAGGATGGCATTCCGTCACTATTGTGCGGAAAAATCACTGATGTAATGCATCCTAAATAACATTGTTTGTTAAAGGTTCAAAGAAGTATGAAATCGTATGCACCTCATAGATATGAGATAACGTTGAACGTGAAGAACGTACAAAAAGTGTACAATGTAACATCAGTGTTTTCAAATTATATAATAGGTTAATCTAAACTCTATTTAGGTTATCAATACCATCAGAATCTCGGAGCCCGATTCAATATGTCAGAAATCGATGCCACCGTGGAACGAATCAAATCAACTAAGGTTAGACGACTTTATTTTTTGTAATATACTCGGTATTGTTTCACTCCAGTATGACTAGAGAGGCAATGAAATTTCTTGTTGTTTCGAGATGACCACATGATGGCCGTCCTAATTTTACTGAGGGACTGCTTCCATCCAGGGGATGCTAGGTTTGGAAACTGGTCGAAAATAAATTGATTTGGCTTTAAAGTTTCATTCTTTAACGTTCATCTAACATTCATGGTTATAATTCTTTAGGTTTAGTTTCTTTTTCAACTGATTTTATTAGTATTCAACCTGATAAAATCAGGCTGATCACTATCTTTAAATGTGTTGATCGGAGCAGTATCTAAATGAATCATTTCAGGGCGTCATCGGTGTGATCGTGATGGACTGGGAGGGCAGGGCGATCAAGTCGACCCTGGACGAGGCGGGCACCGCGCAGTACGTGGGACAGCTGTTGCCTTTGGTCGAGTCTGCCAAGTCTACGGTACAGGAACTCGATAACAATGACGAACTCACGTTTATTCGGTTGAGGAGTCGGAAACACGAGATCATGGTGGTGCCAGATAAGGCCTATCTGATGGGCGTCATTCAGGTACCTGATGTGGGTAGGGAGAACAAGTGAAGCAAACATTGGCATGTACATGTAACATATTAGAGGAATATACGTTGTATTCAATGCAACGTTCAGTTTGGCTGCACTTTATCGAAAACCAACTTTGATAATCTGTTTCTTTTTGTGGATTATTTTGAATCTGGAGTTTGGCAATTTATCTGTGATCTGTGTCATTTCTTTTGTAGCGGAATTCCCGAATTGTGAAATACGTGAATTCTTCATATCGCCTTTTATTTGATTATTTGTCTTCATTCATGGCTCGTTTTTGTTTGTTTGGTGAGTTTCTGTTCATTATTTTTTTCAGACCAGCGCTTTAACTGAAGTTATACAAATCGAATATTCCATTTACTCATTTTGCTATTATGTACTATAAATTTATAGGTAATGTTTATTTGTTAATCATTGAAGTACTAACTAAATTGAACGGAATGAAATAGTGAAATCTCAAAAGTCGATGGACCGTTTTCTACTTGCATATGTATGATGGTATTTTCTTACCAGTTGAGTCAATCAATTATTGGTTATTAGTATGTTGTTTATGTCATATTTATTCAACCATTATTATTGATTTCATGGTTAACTTCAGTTAAAATGTCGTGGTTGTTTGGAATGAATCAGCCGGCGCAACAGCCGATGCTGCCGCCCTTCGATCCGCAACCTTCGTCCTCTGGAGGTTGGCGTTTCTAACATTTGATACAAACCATTGTTTTGCTTAATAGTAATTCTATTTGTAAAATTAAGAACGAATATTGGCAATGAAAATAATGGTTCAATATTTAGGTGCACCTGGTGCAGCGGGTGGTGGTGGTGGCAAGGGTGGTTTCCCGCCTGGTGGTGATTCGCGGATGGCGTACTCGTTCGATTCGGCAGCTCTGGAACGAGCGGCCAAGGCTGCGCAGGATCTGGAAAAGTCAAAATATGCCAAAGAAGCACTCGATTTGTCGCAGCAGCAGGAGAAAACACGACAGATGGAGTTTCAGGCGCAGATTAAAGTAAGTATCATGGTCTTAACAGTTAACATTGTGTAAAAGTTAATCTAATTTTTGGCAATTATTTGTTTGATGTATTATTGGTTTGTAAAGTTAATTTCTGACTGTGTATTTGCTTTTTGCAATTATTTTTTTCTGTCTATTTGGAATATAATGTTCATCAATATCGCACACATGTTGTCTACCCATTAACACTTGATTTTAGCAAATGGAGGCATCGATGGAGCAAGACAAGATTCAGCAGCGCCGTGTGGCTGAAGAGGAGCGTCGAAAAACGATCGAGGAAGAAGCACGACACGCCAAAGCCGTTGGTTGATAGAGTCGTAATCACTCACATTGAATGATAATCACAAACAACAAAAAAATAGTTGGAAAGCGAAAAAAACTTGCTTTTTTTATCATGAAATTCAACCGATGCAATTCAAATGTAAACACACTTCATATGATCATAAAAATAGTGAGGCTGTGAAAAAAAACTTAACTTCCGCATATTTCAACTTTATTTATACCGCATCTAAACGCATTTAACCTTGTTTCAAATAATTACAGCGTCTGGACTACCAAAATCAGCTGGAGAAAAAGCGCAAGGAGGAGGAGCTGGCGCAGCAGCGAGCCATGCAGGCCGAACAGCTGAAGAAACAGGAAGAGTCCGTGGCGAAACAGGAGAAGATGCGACGTGACACGATCGAGCACGAGTTGCAGTTAAAACATAAATACGACATGCAGCGTGTCGAGGCCGAGGCCATATCAAAAGCTAAGGCCGAACGGTTAAACATATTACATTTTGAATCACTTAATTCCAATCAATGTTGTTGTTGTAGTCTGATAAGCCTCTCACCATTTTGCGATTACTTCGGCCGGTGCGTTCCACAGTAGCATTGGGTCGAAGCCCCGGCATTCGAGTGCATGTACCGTTGATCATGTATGTATCAATTAATACAGAATGCAAACCCAATCAATAAAGAATGCAACATAGAAAAGAATACAACTTGTAAAGTACTTTTAAATCAAGCTTTCCAACAAATCTGAGGTATTCAAAGAAAGAAGTTAGGTAGATGTCTCAGATGCTTAGAAGTTGCTTACCACGATAGATTTACCTGTTCTTGGTTTATATTTGATTTTTTGTTTACAGGGAGAATCGTGACATCATTCTCGAACAAATTAAAGCACAGGGCGCTGAGAAGCGAAAAACGACTCTGGAAACGATCAAGTTGGTTGTTCTTTGTATTCTACATGTTCTTTTGAGCCAGATCTCTTTCTCGTATCACCGGTGACAAAACAACACATTTCGTTGTTTTCATTATATTACTTATACACTTACTGTATTAGATAATAATTAATTAATTGTAGGACCGGCGGGGCCGTAATTGGAGCCGGATTCCAAACACTAATCAACGACTGGAATAAAGTACTGGCGCTGGTTGGTTTTGTTTTACAGTATCAGTATAAAATCAATCGATCATTGGATAAGTACATGATATAAAATGAAATCGGATTTATTTTATAACCAGGAGTATTTATAGGCTGGCGGTGTATCGTTGATGGCATTGGGCATCTACTCTGCCCGCAATGCCACACAGGTGGCCGGTCGGTATGTTGGAGCGCGCTTGGGCAAACCAAGTCTAGGTTTGTATTTCAAATCAAATCAAATAGTTTATGAAAATGAATCAATTTATGGATTTTCTCATTTCACTTTACGTTGTCAGTAATGCTAAATTGCGATTGCAGTTCGTGAAACATCTCGTATCACTCCACTGACGCTCGTGCAGCATCCCATATCCACAGCCCGGCAGATCATCACCAAACCCAAAGACCCGCTTGAGGGTGTTATTCTTAGTGTTCGCGTTTTGATTTGATTTTCGTTTTTCATAATTATTTTTTTTCACTTGAAGTTTGCACTTTCCATTGACATATTTTGATGCCCAAAAACTGTTGGAAGATGTTTCTGATATTTACAGCCGAAACTGGAGGCGCGCGTACGTGACATTGCTATCACCACGGCCAACACCAAACGCAACCGGGGTGTGTTCAGAAATGTGCTGTTCTATGGACCTCCGGGTACTGGCAAAACCTTGTTTGCTAAAGTTTGTTGGAGGGGATTTTTTTTGAATTGGACTGCTAAAATTCTCCGTAGCTTTTCAAGAGGGTTAACAATTGTTGGTTGCTTTTTTCGTAGAATAAATAGCCTTTTTCCGGAACAAGAACATTCTCGAGGACGGAGTGGATGTTGATTGGTTTGTATCAATGACATGAGAAGTGCACATTGCAGCAATATCAACTTCTAATCCATTCAGTTTAGCATTAGATTCTATCGTCGTAATTGTGTTGTCATTAATGAACTTTTTTGTTCAGAGTCTGGCCCTGAACTCTGGCCTGGACTATGCCATTTTGACGGGCGGTGACATAGCACCGATGGGCAGTGAAGGTGTGTCTGCTATGCACAAGGTGTTCGACTGGGCCAATAGCTCAAGAAACGGGTCAGTAACCACCATTTATACTCACCGTTATCATTGATGAATTTGTTTCTCTAATCATGTTTGACCGTTTAGTTATATTATACATATACATATGTAACAGTTGGTTCAAATTGATTCAGCTAACTGGTTCCTGATCAGTATAGAATTACGATTATCAGTATAAATTTTGCTACAGTTAACTTCTCAAGATTGTTGTTTAGCATTTTATTGTCTGATTTATGTTCCTCTGAATATGCATTTTTTAATATAAACATTGGTCTTATCTTCAGTCTGCTTCTGTTCGTCGATGAGGCGGATGCGTTTCTGCGTAAGCGAAGTACAGAGAAGATCAGTGAGGAAATGCGTGCCACATTGAATGCATTCCTGTATAGAACTGGCACTCAGTCCAATCGGTTGGTCAACGCGTTGTTGCATTCATTACATCAATGCTGAGTGTTATGATTATTTCATAACTTTTCAAAGTGAATTCGGATATCTATTTGTTCCGTCTATGTCTAATCAGTAGATTTAAAGTTATCTCATTCATCCTAATTCTTCATCCATCATGTTCATTTGCTATTTCATTTTACATCATTAAAATTTGATACCCTATTGTTAGAATAACTTCTTTCATTCGAGATGTTTTCACAATAAATAATTTGTTCTGTTTCAGTTTTATGCTGGTGTTGGCATCGAACCAGCCGGAACAGTTTGATTGGGCCGTCAACGATCGACTGGACGAAATGGTCGAGTTCGGTCTTCCGGCACTGCCCGAGCGTGAACGTATCATCCTCCTCTACTTCAACAAATACATCGCCGAACCTGCCACCGCAGCGCAAAGGTATCTGTTAAATGGCATGTTTTTATACTGATGAAATTAAATGATCAATTGTCGCCCGTCTAGTCTGGTGCGGAGAGCGCAAGCCTCGAAAACTGGTGACCCTGGTTCGAAACCTGACTTGAGACACGAAACATGTCGCGCTGCTCTGTGGTTTCTGCCATTGCCCGTCAGTTTATTCAATATCTCTGGTCACTACGAAAACACCATTCTGATATTAGTGTGTCTTGTTGAGACTGTGACTGTGCACGCTGTAGTAGTGAAGAAAAAGAAGCATAGTAAAAAATCATGTTTCAGGTGGAATCGTCTCAAACTTGGCGACTTTGACTGGGTGGCCAAGTGCAAGCAGATCGCTGTTCAGACCGACGGACTCTCTGGTCGAGAGCTCACTAAACTCGTCATTTCGTGGCAGGTTCGTCAGAATTTCTGAAAGAGTTCTTCTTGACCATCAGCAGTTATAACTGACTTCAGTTTATATTGCGAAATACCGTAACCCGCAGTTTTGCTCTACAGTAGAATTTTTCCTAATCAAAAAGGCGCGCAATTTGAATTTTGGAAGCTAACAAAAAGTTTTTGGGTCGGCGACCTCGGTTCACATTAATTTAAGGACTTTTTTGGAAAAATTATTTCAGATTCGAGTTTTCCATCAAATTTGGGGCCTACATGAATTTTTCGAGCGTTTAATTTAACCGAATTTACAAACTTTGAATTTCCTCAAGAAACGGGAAGAAGAAAACGAAAACCATTAAAAACCTGAAGTACGTAGCTGAAAAAATTCATGCAGGCTCCAAATTTGATGAAGAACCCGAATCTGAAATAAAAATTTTAAAAAAATTCCTAAAATTATGAAAACCAAGGTCAGCGAACCGAAAACTTTTCTCCGAATTCAAATTGCGCGCCTTTCTGATTAGGAAAAATTCTACAGTTTAGCAAAACTGCGGGTTACGGTATTCGCAATATAAACTGAAGTCAGTTATAGGTGGATTTGTTACCACGAAAGACGTTTCATGAGCTTTTTTGTACACATACCTGTTTACAACCTGACGACTTTGAACTCATAACTGGCCGACGTAGATTTGAGGGTTGTGAATTGGATGCTTTAAGAGTGGTTTCGGTTTGGTATAAAAATCGACCGAATTTTAGGTCAGTCAAAAAATTTTGAAATCGCCCATTAGTGCATAAAACTGAAGATACTCTACAAAAAACCCCTAGAAATGGATTTGATTGAATTCCGCACATACAGGAAGATATGAGCAAAAACATGTTTTTTGCACCACAATTTTGTAACGGGAATAAAAATTTGGCGCACGCGATTTGAGGGCTGAAATTATGATCAATCGATAGCTCTCAGTCTCTTCTTTCGAATGATATGCGAAAGAAGAATATGTTTTCGATTTTGCGATTTTTATTCATTGAAAACCTTTTTTCTTCCTAATTTTTGTAAACCTTTTCCTATGCACCGATAGTGAAAGTACCCATCACCTTTTTAATCCAAAGGTAACGAATATCGCATTGACAAAACCAAGAGTGAAGAAGAAAGAGAGAGTGAGTAAGTAACTAGTGAGTGAGTGAGTGAGTTAGTGAGTGAGTTTGTTTGTGAGATAGTTTGTGAGTGAATGAGTGAGTTTGATGGTGAGTGAGTGAGTGAACAAGTCAGTGAGTGAGTGAGTGAGTGATTGACTGAGTGAGTGAGTGAGTTTGTTAGTGAGTGAGTGAGTGAGTGAGTTTGTGAGTGACTTTGTGAGTGAAAGAGTGAGTGAATGAGTGAGTGAGTGTGTGAATGAGTGAGTGCGTGAGTGAGTGAGTGAACACATGAGTGAGTGAGCGAGTTTGTCATTGAGTGAGTGAGTGAATGAGTGAGTGAGTGAATGAGTGAGTGAATCAGAGAGTCATCAAGTGAGTGATTGAGTGAGTGAGTCAGTAAGTCATTGAGTCAACAATTGAGTGAGTGATGAGTGATTGAGTGAGTGAGTCAGTAAGTCATTGAGTCAACAATTGAGTGAGTGAGTGAGTGAATTTTTGAGTGAGTAAATAAGTGAGTGAACACGTGAGTGAGTGAGCGAGTTAGTGATTGAGAGAGTGAGTGAGTGAGTGAATTTGTGAGTGAGTTTGTGATTGAGTGAATGAGTGAGTGAGTGAGTGAGTTACAAGTGTGTGATTCACTCAGTATATATCGAACCGAAATTACCGGTTATCACAGCCAATTTTGTCGATGTGATATTCGTTACTTTTGCATTAAAAAGGTGATGGGTATTTTCACTATCGGTGCATAGGAAAAGGTTTACAAAAATTAGGAATAAAAATGGTTTTTAATGAATAAAAATCGCAAAATCGAAAACATATTCTTCTTTCGCATATCAATCGAAAGAAGAGACTGAGAGCTATCGATTGATCACAATTTCAGCCCTCAACTCGCGTGCGCCAAATTTTTATTCCCGTTACAAAATTGTGGTGCAAAAAACATGTTTTTGCTCATATCTTCCTGTATGTGCGGAATTCAATCAAATCCGTTTCTAGGGGGTTTTTATAGACCCTGATCATTAGCTTTATGCACTAACGGCGGTTTTTAATTTTTTGACTGACCTACTTTTCAAACGGTTTTGGTCGATTCTTATACCAAACCACTCTTAAAACATTTTAATGTATTCAGCGGTTTTGCAACAAAAGCAAAGTTGGATACCAAAGTCCAAATGACAGATATAGTGAAACAACGGTGGCCCTATTGAGGATAGTCACTGATAACAAACTGTATGATTGCTAACAATATATCTGGTATGTTTAGGCATCTGCATACGCCTCCAAGGATGGTGTGCTGACGCCTTCGATCATTGACGACCGAACGGTCGACACGATGAAGCAGCATCGACAAAAGATGGAATGGCTGAACAGGGAACGTGCCGTCATCAGGAGGCAACAACGTGAATTGGTCGATGATTCCGAGCTGGTTGATGCCAAGTACAATACGGCACTCAACAAATCAACGGCGTCTTCGGGGTCCGGCAAGAAATAATCGCAATTGGATAGCTCTACTGGGAAGTAGTTTTGATATTGAAATTATGATGAGATGAATATTGTCATGTTGCCGAATCGTTATTAGTGGGACCTGTCTGTGGCATCTCACTGATTGACACCTGATTGCAATATTTCAACAGTGTAGAAGATGGTGATTTTGTGTTTCGTTTCGGCAATGTCGATGGATCAGATTATAACAAAAGTAGACGTTTATTTCGCCATTTAGGTACCGTGTTATTTGTTAAATTTGCAGTTATCATCGTTGCCAATTGTCACATTTCTTGGTTTTTATCATAAATTCTAGTTACATTGTTTTATAGTCATAAGTTAGACTTTTATATTTAAAAGTTTTTATTGTCGCCTTGTGGTTAGTGTGATTCGTTGTTTTTGATCATGTTCGCTAGATTTTTGCTAGGCTATTCAATATTTCGTTTTCTCCGTTTCTTTGGTTCTGTCATATCTGTTGTTTTGTTTACTTTTTCATTTGTTAAACAGTTATATCTATTCCATCTCCGGTTAAATCATTTATTACCGATGTTTCTCATTTTCCGTTTACTTATCCCATATTTTATTCTTCATATAATTTTATTTGTTTAGTTTTTTCTTGCAGAGCATGTTGAAATGCTATCGTCTAAGAGCGAAATTTCTACTGTTGTAACTTGCGATTTGCTGGTGAGACAAGTTGGAATGAACATGGTTCATTCTATTTGTTGTTAATTTAGTCTTTTTCCGCTAATTGTAATGCTCAATTTTTCCTATAATCAATTATTATTGTTATTATGCCTCATGCCGGTGATATTCGCTGGTTTTATAAATCATTATTAAACGAATCCCTTGAAGTATAGAAATAAAATATTTTATTTAGAATCATGGGACTACGGTATTATTGTGATCACTTGGTTTCGCAACCGCTGACTCATTTGCACTGAGTCTTTACTTTCTTCACTTTATTTGTCATCTTCATTATCTTCATTTCGTTCCTATTCAGATCGTTGCGGTAATTAAACTGATTTTATTTTAACTCGCATTTGTAGGCTTGGACGTATCCGATCTCACATTCATCATTAAATGGCGGGTATCAAAGGTTAGCAAGATAAAGACCATGGTTGTCATGGAAAAAGTTTAATGGCAGTTCATAATAGCAGGGTTACTCTACTTGTTGTGGTGTTATGATAGATTGTTCTTCATTTCCTGAACGAAATATTCACTGAAAGTGGGAATCTTGGTGTCTCTATAAAATTGTTCATAAGGTCACTGAAAAGTTGTTTTCGTCACCGAAGTAATTAGGTTTGAGGTCAAGATTTTCAAAATTGATAACTGAAGGGTTTCAATGAGTCAGGTATTTTGATTCGTAACGATTTGTTGTTTGTGTTTCAGCTCTGATAGGTTTGGCGGCTGCCGGTTGTATCGGTCTGACTTTCCTGGTGCTCGGCTGTGCTCTTAACCCGTTCCAAGCGTTGGTTTGCTATCAAATTCCAGTCACTTATAGAAAAAGTATACTACCAAACATACTATGTATTCGCCATGAAGAATCGGGAGTTTTGTCGTCTTATAGAATATGATTAGTAGGTGTAGTTGCATAACGGCTTCAAGTCTATGGTTATTCAACACAATTCGCTCACATTTTATTCATAATAACTTTGTCGGTGGGTTTTATGATTAGTTCCCGGAATCAGTTCATGTTGCACATCTTATTTGCTATTGTATCACAACACAACGATTTGCGTAAACCTCGTGTTCACATGTTTCGTTGTCTTCAGGTACTGGCCGCTGTTCGTGCTCATCTTCTACTTCCTGGCGCCACTTCCACTTTTGATCGCCGGCAAATACCAGGATGATATGACCACCTCATCAGCCAGTCTTGAATTTGCGTACTTTGCCACCACTGGTATCGTCGTATCTGCCTTCGGTCTACCAATTGTACTCGCTTGTGCCGGCGCGGTTGGTCAACAATTACTTTTTTAATAATAGCATAAGAGGTTAGAATAATATTTTTTGCTATATCCCGAAATTTTATCGTAAAAATGATTTTTTAAATGAACTGGATTGATTTCGCGCAACCTATGGTCCCATTTTGCTTGTTGTTGGTGTTGCAAGGGATTGATTTATTGCTAGATTGACAGCAGCCCTACCGTTACTGCATCTGCATGTTTTATCATACTGCCTGTGTGTTGTGGTAAAGCGTTTTCGTTGATAAGACCGACTGCCTAGCTTACGAATCAGTCGGGCACTTAGTAGTCATCCTAGTTTTTTCACATTACATTTAAATAATGCACTGACTCGCAAGCATCCGCACTTCTTTATTTAAAAATAGTTTAAACCTGCAGTCATCCGCAGTTCTATGTTTTTATAATTGAATAATAATGTTGTAGATCCAACCATGGGCGCTAGCGTGCATACTGCCGGGCAACGTGATCTGCCTGCTCACCGTGTTCGCTTACTTCTACATGCATCGTGCTGACGACGACTACACCGCCGGATTGTTTTGAATATATTGAACCAAAATATTATGCGTTTGGAATTGGCTTCTTAACCAAACTTGAACTTGTGCAATTTCATGTAATGTGGTGGGAAGTATTCCTAATGGGCTCGACGATCATCAGCTGACCCTGCAATACCTGTCATCACCACATCATCGTTTGCCGTATTTTGTGTTGTACCGTGCTGCATGTGAGTTCATATCGTAACGCTGTGCCTGATAAAAATGTGTGGTTTATTATCATTGTTAGTTGTATTGGTTTGTTTTATTTAAATTTTTATTTACACCGGGTTGGTTGGAATGGAAGCAACTGTTCCTTCAATCATTGAGAATCTAGGTGAACTGTATCATTTATAGGTTTACTGTAGTTTGTTACCGTCGAATGCTTCAGGTTTTTAGTTTGAATATTTGTTTAACAACGAATAAGCAGCGATCGCATAAGATTAGCAGAAAATGGTTGATTTTGTGCTGAACATAACAAATTGTTTGCAGATAAAGTGGGCGGCTTGCATGCTGACGTTTCTGGCGAACATAGCCAACTTTGCCACCATATTTGCCTACTTCCGAGTGTTCCGTGACGACAGCTGGGGTAATGACTACGCGCTTTGGTGAGATTACCATGCCATTACTAACCATAGTTCAGTTTGTGTTTCTTTGCGCGATTAAAGTTTTACAAACTTTGAAATGAGAGTCTAACCAAATGCGCAGGTTACTTGGTGCGCTGACCGAGCTATAACTTGTGTGATGAATTCTACTTGACACTCAGTAAACAACTATTTGATAGGGAAGGTGGCATCTCAGTTGGTTTGGCACTTCCATGTTAACTTTTGTACGGTAGTTAATGTTCATCACACCTCTTCACCCTGTCATAATTATTTTTTTCGCACTTCATGTACATAATTGACCGTATGTTTCTTGAACGATATTTATTTTGGTTAACCTGGTTGTTGCAAAGTAAAAATAATCCATTTCTTATAATGGGAGGAAGCTGTCCTGATTTACTGTCCATTACGGTAATAATACTGCCGTATCGTAGGAAATTATTATCTAATGGACAGCTTTTTCTTATGCCTCTGAATTCTGATGTATATTATCCAATTATGTATGGTCGATGGATTGCATATTGCAATGTTTGATCATGAGTTGTTGGTGTGTGGTATATTTATATTGTCAATGCATTTTGTGATTTTTAATGGCTTCGCTCCCTTACGGATAATTACCTAATGTTATTTGTATTGTATTCAGCTGCAGTTTATATCAATTTTATATCACAGTAAACGCATAAACGGAAGCAGCATGTGTGGTATTAAATACACAGGTGATAAGAGGTTTGGAATGTGAAAAGCTTGTTTGAATGATAGCTTGCTTGTTCAGAAATATGTGGAACGTTGTAAATTTAAAAAAGGAAGAAAAAATGTGATAGAGCACTGGTAAGGGACCACAGGCATCATTGTAACACTGACCAAGTTATTTTATATTTTTAATACATATGTTATATTAGCACAGCAGATATGTCATATGGAACTGACCAGATAAAGTTCGTTTCGATTATTATCGTCGCTGGTTGCTCTCAGCTGGGATAGCTCACCGAATAAGTATCGACTAACTCTAGCAACTCTTTACAAACGGCATCAATCTCGGCCTCAGTGGTGGAACGACCGACTGACAGACGAAAAGAACGCGAAGACACATGCTCACTAAATCCGTGGTTGACTAGGATTTGCGAAAAACTGAAATATTTTATAACTTTATCAATCAGATCCTGCGAAAAAACGGGAACCTTTTAACTATAATGAATGGGATTTGTGAAAGCAGAATTTTTTCCTATAGATAAGTGCAGGGGTGGGCCGGGTTTTTTGGCGTTTTGCAGGGGGTGGGGGGGTAGAATTTTGAAATCTCAGATTACCCCCCTCACCCCGAAAAGTGGGGGGGAGTAAGGTCGGGTAGAGGGGGGGGGGTAGAAAAAAAAATTCGCAAAAAATTATATTTTAAGGTATAAACATCACATATACCGTTTTTTCAGGTTTTAACCAAGAAAATTGACCTAGAAAACGTGTTTGTTCGAAAAAAAATTCTCACAGCCAAAAATTTCTGGAAAATGAGCCTCAAAATCGAGGTTTTGAGACCAATTTTCTCAAAATTTTCGAGTAGGGGGGAAGGGGTGGGCGACCTAAATTTTTGTCTAGGGGGAGGGGGTAGGCTACCCGCCGACCCTGAAAAGGTGGGGGTAACCCCCCCCCCCAGCGGCTCATCTCTGGATAAGTGACTGGATGAGTGGATGAAATTAATGAGTAATTGAGGGTATGAATGATTGACTGAGTTCATCAATGAATGACCGACTGAAACACAACAAACCTTTGTCCACTATGACACGCCGCTCCCGTGCTCGCCGTGAATGTTTTAACGCGGGCTAACAGCGAACTCGAGTTACAGGATAAACTGTAAAATTAAAACAGTATAGTGAGAATAGTTGTAACTTTCATTCAAACTTTATGCAGATTAAACCAAGTTGACAGGATATGGCAAACCTGGGAAAGGCCACATTACACGTATTGGGAAGTCGCGTACTGCCGGTGTAGGCGATGCGACAACCAATTTGACTTTCCTGTAACAAGACACACAATAAATAACTATATTTTAAAACAACAACCAAGTAAAAAAGTAAAACAAAACAAACAACAATCTCAAAAACTACACCAACATCATATAAAAAGCTCAGCAATTTCAACAACAAAATACTGAAACAATAACAATACCAACTCACATTTAGCTTCTTTTCCAGGTAATCCCGCTTGGTCTGCATGCTTTCGTACAGATGTTCAATGCTTTCACTAACCACCCTGGCAGCAGCACCCAGTCCAACGATCATCGGCGTGTTCTCCGTCCTGAAACAACCGATTAGAATCATGCTGTTTCCAAGCTGGCTGCCTCAAAAGAATTTCTGCAAATTGGAGATAAAATACCGGAGTTCAATTGTTGTTTACCGTACTCACCCAGGTCTGAGTCCGTCTTCTTGTGATCCACCAAACAGCATTGGCTTCAGACGACGACCATCCGGTTTGTGCAGACCACGACAGATCAGCGCACCTATTCGGGGACCATAGAACTGAAACGCAAACAGCCAACCATCAATTCATTAATTCAGCGGAATAGCGATTCCTCCATCCATCCAACGCACAAACCAACAATCCATTCATCAATACATCCATCCAATCAACCATCTATTCAACAAACCAGCCGACCAACAATCCATCCAACAACATATCCATCCATCAATCTATCTATTCAACCAGCCATCCCAACCTTGTGGCCCACAATACTAATATAATCCACTTCACGTAATGCATGACGCAAATCGATTTTGCCCACCGCCTGAGCCGCATCCGTGTGAATGGCCACATCGGGTCGGGTAGCACGCACGTGGTCGGCGATGTTTTGGATAGGCTGTAGAGAGTAATTAAGTGAGTGAGTGAACGAGTGAGCGATTGAGTAGGTTAGTGAGTGAATGAGTGTGTGGTGAGTTAATGAGTGAGTTAAAGAGTGAGCGAGCAAGTGAGTGAGTGAGTGAGTGGTGAGTGAATAGACGAGTGAATGAGAGAGTCAATTATTTGAGTGAGTGAGTTAATGAGTGAGTTAAAGAGTGAGCGAGCAAGTGAGTGAGTGAGTGAGTGGTGAGTGAATAGACGAGTGAATGAGAGAGTCAATTATTTGAGTGAGTGAGTGGGAGAGTGATTGAGTGAGTGAGTGAATGAGCAAATAAGTGAATAATCGAGTGAGTCAATGAATGAACGAATAATTTATATACTCATTAACTAAAAGTTATCTCTGAAAGATCAGTTATCATACAAATCATAAATGACATAAACAGTTATTATACCTGTATAACGCCGGTTTCATTATTGGCCAATATCAACGTCACCAGACAAGAATTCGGTTTCAACGCAGCTTCAACCTTGGTGGCACTAACATAGCCCGTGGTCGGATCGACCGGAATGCGTGTCACCGCTGTGAAGTGAGTGAGTCAATCATTATAAATATGACTAAATACCACAGCAAAATAATGGCATTTATGAATACAGACAAAATAACTCACTCACTCACTCACTCACACAATCTGTCACGCATTCATTCACTACTCGAGCACTCAGACACACACTAACTCAATACGCTCACTTACTCACCACAGTATCCTGCTTTCTCAGCATGTGCCAGACATTTCTCCGTAGCCGGGTGCTCCACATTACTCGTTATAATGTGTGCCGTTCCACGTTTCCCACTGTCCCGGTAAATCTGAATGGCCGTGTATATGGCCCAGTTGTTGGACTCAGTGCCACCAGAGGTGAAGATCACATCTGAATCAATGAGTGAATGAGCAATTGATTAATCGAGTTAGTGAGTGATTGATTGATTGAGTGAGTGTGTTGATTGATTGATTGAGTGATTCATTGAGTGAGTGAGTTCGGGCGTGGTTGCGCGAATAGGAAGGTAAAAAAAGAAAAAATCGCACGGTTGATTTTTTAAGTGAATGGTTTATAATGTTTCGGTGCATAAATATGAACGTGAGCGAATGAATGAATAAATGAGTCAATGAGTGATTAAAAACTTGTGGTGTGGGTGAATGAATGCGTCACTGAGTATAAAGGTGAATTAGTGAGGGTGAAGAAAGGGTTGATGAACAAGCGAGCCAATGTGGTGGAAGGAATAACACCAACCAGTGGGACATGCGGTTACAAGTTTTGCCACTTGTGTTCGGGCTTCATAAATGGCGATTTTAGCACGACGACCTTCAATATAAGTTGCTTAATAAATACCACACATTTATCAGTGATAGGAAACAAAAACTTATATGTGTCAGTGAGTGATTGAGTGTCTAACGTCAACGTGAATGAGAGAATGAGCTAGTGAGTGAGTGTCTGAGCGAGTGCGTGGACGAACAAGTTAGTGAATAAGTGAGTGAAGCAGTCAGTGAATGACCCAGTCACCATCCAACTTTCATTGCTGTTGCTCGACGGGTTGGCCCAAAGTTCTAGAGCTTCGCGAATGGCCAACTTTACTTCGGGATGTAATGGTGTGGTGGCATTATAGTCCATATAAATAGCATCCAAGGGCAGAGTCTTGCTGGGCGACGTGCTCACATCTTTCAGTTTGACTTCACTGGTCATCGTTGATTGGTCGGTGCCGGCCGACTGTAATAGGTGAGTTATTGAATGAGGCATTTAATGAGTGAATGAGTCAGTAAACAAATTGAATTCAGTTAGTCAATGTGCCTAGTGATTATTGAACGAAAGGAAATTGCATGTAAGACTTTGAAAGTTTTCCGCCATTTTGCTCAATGAGCAAGTAAGCCGTTCATCCTGTTATGACTTTGATTTTGAGGCCAAAATGTATTAGTGAATTCCATGAATCCTCAGCATACAAGATTTAAAGAAGCCAAATGATGAATGACAACAGGATGTTTTGATCCAGCTGGCTATTGCTTCAGACCTCTCAATTAGTGGACGTGTCCCTCTGGTTTCACACATGCACCCCTACCAGATGCTGAATCAATATTACTTTAATTTGTTGGTAGTGGCACTGTACATGCGACACGTTTCCTTTTAACGATACGTTTTGTAAGCAACCAGGCTTCGCATTACATATTCTTTGAAAAGGAATCTAAACCGAGCTGTAGAACTGAAATTCACATTGAAATATCGTTTAACCACTGAATTTAGTTAAAAACTTCATAACATCCGGCGAAACTCGGTACGGAACCTTTTTTGCCTGCTCTTCTTTCATCTCAATGTCCGCCTCCTCCAACTTTCTCTTTTCATCCTTATCTTTTTTATCGGCATCTTCATCGATTTTCACAGCTTTTTCATCTATTTTGTTTAATTTATCGGCATGATTAGCTACTGCTTCTTTGATGATTTCACTCGAAGTGGTGGTAATACTGGGTGCATTTGTAATTTGTTGACATGAAGTGACGGGTGAAGGCACCTCGAAATACGTGATCGAACCCGCTTCGATGTCGGACATTGTATTCAATCAACTCTATCTTTAATAAATCACAAATTAATGAAAAAAAATTCAAATCTGATGAGATTTACAAATTTTCGCGGTGTCTTCTGACGCTTTGAATGATCAGAAGGGATTACAAACATATTATCGAAGTACCTCATACCGAAGTAATAACGGTTGGCTTTCGTACAATAAGTAATAAGTGTTGTCCATATCATGTTTTTGTTTTATACGTGAAGAATCAGCGAGAATGAAAAAATTAAAGTTTATTCTGCAAATGAAAAACGAAACATATTTTGGTAATCCACGCAAAATCAACAACGATTACAAGATAACAACAAAAACAATGCTGAAGATTTTCATTGGTAATATTAACACGATAAAAATTAATTTATGATCACAAAAGCCGATTTAGTTGGACATTACGTAACTTTTAAACTATATTGAACCAATAACTTAAAAATTATAAGGTACAAACCGACGTTAATTAGATTAAAAAAACAATGCAGAAATGTCTAAAAGTCATAATGTAGGCCGTTGGCGAGTATGTAGACTTCAAACCAATAATCTATATATTCTGATGTAAAACCTACACCTCGCTTGCACCTACTGTAAATACAATTTTGGAAGGCAACTGGGAGTGTGTGTGATTAAAAAACATTACAAACAAAAAATTACAAAAAAACGGATCGTATAAAATCAGTTAAATTTCTATAATAAAAACGTTCAAGCTTTACCATACAGTTCAAACCGGGACAAAGATAGCAACTCTTTCTCTTAGAAAAAATATCGCTTAACCTGGTATTTGTATTTTAACGAGCAAGAAATATAAGGTGAACCTATGTCAACCGTAACCACCGCACACAAAAGTGAGTATATAACAACACCGAAACAATATATAATAGTGATTCCGCATGTAAGCTGAATTAGTTAGTTAGTACCAGAGGTGGGCCGCAGGGGGGGTAGGGGGGTTACCCCCCTGCTTTTCAGGGTCGGCGGGTAGCCTACCCCTCCCCCTAGACAAAAATTTAGGTCGCCTACCCCCTCCCCCCCCCTAATCGAATTTTTTTTAGAAAATCGGCCTCAAAACCTCGATTTTGAGGCTCATATTTCAAAATTTTCTGGCTGTGAGAATTTGTTTTCGAAGAAACACGTTTTCTGGGTCAATTTTTTCGGTTAAAACCTGAAAAAACCGGTATATGTGATGTTTATACCTTATAATAGAAGATTTTTTTAGCAAAAACAAGCAAAAAACAAGCGTTTTATGCGAAAAATTTTTTTCTACCCCCCCCCCTACCCGATTTTACCCCCCCCCCCACTTTTCGGACAGGTCGGGTAAAATGGGATTTTCTGTCGGCTACCCCCCCCCCCCCCCCGCCCCCTGCAAAACGCCAAAAAACCCGGCCCACCCCTGGTTAGTACAATACCAAACAACAAGCTAACAGCTCGGACTGTCGTATCAAAAACCAAATTTCTCATCATTCGAAAACAATACTAAATATTGATACTTTCCAACTCGCACAAAAACCACACTCAACAATATACCATTGTTAAATTGCGTAGCCATAAAATTACATTAAATGAGTGAATAATAAATCCAAACAGTACATTTTTTCACCTACATACTTTCACCCAACTCTAGTAAGTAAAAACATCAGTATTTTGCGACAAAACCCCACAACAAACGGTTGTGGATGGTCGATGGGTCTATCATCTCAAGTCATCAATTGAATAAACCCAGCGACCGGCCACCATACAAATCAGTACATACTACATAGCGTACAATCGGCCACGGACCCGAAAGCAAGTCAGGTTCAGAGGAAACTTACGAATCAAGTTTTGCTTTTTTATACGGACTGACAAAAATATAACACCATTTGCCGGCCAAGAAAGAGCCAAATAGTATCATAACACGTGTTTACCGAACCCGGGCCGCAAAGTGAAAGCAAGAACAACTGTTTGAGTATAATGTCGTACAAAACGATCGATGTTTACCCTAGAATTCTATGAAATCGTCGATGGAATCCTGTCTTATCTTCTGGTCCGTGCGTCCATCCAACCTTGATTACTTCATGTTTAATCCACGGTGAATTCGATAAACCTATCAAAAGATAACTCCAAGTACGAAGATAATTTGACATTTTTTCATTATTCGTGTCAAATAAAAAAAAATTATTATATAAATTATAAGGATATTTCAGCATTACGTGTTGAATTACGTGAAACAACGAGAGCAGGGAGTTGATGTGAAAGGAACGCAAGGTTGGGTGCAGTCAGCATTTAGTTTGTCTTTTAACGTTATAAGGAGAATAACTGAGGGTGTTGCACGCACGAGCCAAAAGTTGAATACAGAATTGTGAACAATTTGTAATCAGTAATAATCGTATTATATACTTTCGAATGCAGGAGGACACAGTACTTGTAATTCACATTCAATTTGGCATAAATGTCACAGACAGACTAATGACAAATTTAACGTGACCTATCGCGGTGGAATGACAGGCAAACAAAAACGATATTACCATAAGAATAAGCATGGATGCTAAGTTATGCTGGTCACACCACCGTGCATCCCAAATAATTTATAGAAAATCCAAGCCATAAACGTTTGTTTCAACAATATAATTTCAGCGACAAGCGAAATGGAGCGATTTGCAATCGTAATGAAGTGAGCGTAGGAAAGTGCAAACACGAAAGAGTTCTTGTTCTGATCCTGTGAAACATACGGAAACGTTGACACATTCCTACGCTCTGAATCTTTTCACCGAAAATGACAACATTTGTGCACGCAGCAAATAACCTAGCAGAAACCATGACAAAACTGCCACATTTTTCAAACAAAAATCAATGTTATGATCAAGCGTGTAATGAATAAAAATCGAATTAATATGAATAATGGCGCATGATGAATGGAGAGTTTCCCGATGTCTTTGAAGAGAAACAAAACTCAGTATCTTGTGATCGCGCGGAGCAAATTTTCTAAAGACAAAAATTGGTTAAATGAAACAAAACTTAACATTCAACGGGCTGTGTTTATGGTATGACAAAATAATGTAACAATAACAACTTACTCGTAGTCTTATAGTGCTCGACGATGACATTTGTCAGCGTTTACGAGGAAGTAATAATAAAATAACGAGAAAAATACTAGTAATACGGAAGGAAGATGTAAATGTGATTAAATTGAACACAGGGTTACAGCAGAGCCAAAAAATTTTCATTATGTTCATCATGAAAATTATTCCATAAATATAGTTAACAACTCTACCACGACTGCATGAATATCTAACGCTTACGACGAGAAAATCGAACTAACGTATTCAGGATTTCAGGACACGACAGAACGCTTCACCCATTCGAAATGATACATACAAATTGCAGCAAAAATACAAGTTGAAGTTGATTACCCCGCATATTTTAAACAAAAATTCCCGGTTAACCCATCGAATTATAAATTGAAGAACCACCATCTACGTTATATGAAGTTCTGAAATAAACTGAGTGAGTGCAAAAATAGGAACCGGTAGGTATGAAACTATGGTGAAGCAATGCTAGCTGCACATAGTAAATACCACACAAGCTCCTACTAAAACACAAAATTTAAATTTAAAAAGGTGCCTATCGACATAAATATCATTTATATAGAACTGTCGCTCAGATAAAGGGCGCTTCTGGTGATTAGGATTAAGAAAGAATTAAACGAGTCGTGATTTCTCTGAGAAAAACGAGCGACTGTCCGCCGCACATTTTTCGCATAAAATTTTAAGGCGGCCGCGAAAGCGGAGCGAATTGTATTGAACTATTACAGAACTCTTAATCTTGAATATATATAGTTTTAGTTCAGATTGTTGACTGTTATGTGGCGGATGATTGGGCAGAGAGCAGATGATCGGCTTATCCCTCCTTCGGTTTGTTCTTGTAGGCCATAATGCACTCCTCACCCATCGCAGATACCACCGTTAACTGAAATAAAGTACACGTTATTATGTTACCAAACGTCATATTAAAACCACTAGACAATTCGCAATCTGAGCTAGATTCGATGTATGGACGGTATGACCGAATGACTTGAAGTTCAGTAAACAGAACAAGCTGTTACAAAAGAACGCACCAGAATGCCGTTTTCGTCTTTAGCGTACTCCGCCTTGATACTTGCGCCGAGTTCACCATCGGGCAGCTTCAAGTCCTCCTTCGGTTCCAGGGTGTCCTGGTCAAGCATTGAGATGAAGCCTTCGTCATCAATTGCCAACAGCTAAAAACATCACAATGGAATTTGTTGTAGTCTCGAATACAAAAATTCTGATGAAAATCTCTTTCGAATTAACGATCCAACTGGTGGCATCAGGGGTGGGCCGGGTTTTTTGGCGTTTTGCAGGGGGTGGGGGCAGGGGTGGGCCGGGTTTTTTGGCACTTTGCAGGGGGTGGGGGGGTAGCCGACAGAAAATCCCATTTTACCCGACCTGTCCGAAAAGTGGGGGGGGGGGGGGGGGTAAGGTCGGGTAAGGGGGGGTAGAAAAAAATTTTTTTCGCATAAAACGCTTGTTTTTGCTAAAAAATCTTCTATTATATGGTATAAACATCACGTATACCGGTTTTTTCAGGTTTTAACCAAGAAAAATAACCCAGAAAACGTGTTTCTTCGAAAAAAAATTCTTACAGCCAGAAAATTTTGAAAAATGAGCCTCAAAATCGAGGTTTTGAGGCCGATTTTCTCAAAAATTTCGAGTAGGGGGGGGGAGGGGGTAGGCGACCTAAATTTTTGTCTAGGGGGGAGGGGTAGGCTACCCGCCGACCCTGAAAAGTGGGGGGGGGGGCAAACCCCCCCTACCCCCCCCCCCCCCCTGCGGCCCACCTCTGGGTGGGGGTAAAATTTTGAAATCTCAGATTACCCCCCCTCACCCCGGTAACGTCGGGTAGGGGAGGGGTAGAAAAAAAAGTTTTTTCGCAAGCTTGTTTTTGCTAAAAATCTTCTATTATAAGGTATTAATAAACATCACATATACCGGTTTTTTCAGATTTTAACCAAGAAAATTGACCCAGCAAACGTGTTTGTTCAAAAAAAATTCTCACAGCCAAAATTTTTTGAAAAATGAGCCTTAAAATCGAGGTTTTGAAGCCGACTTTCTCTAAATTTTCGAGTAGGGGGGAGGGGGTAGGCGACCTAAAATTTTGTCTAGGAGGAGGGGGTAGGCTACCCGCCGACCCTGAAAAGTGGGGGGTAAACCCCCCCCCCCCCCCCGCCTCTGGGTGGCATCTAAAAAGTATGTGCAACAAGGTAATTTTGGTTACATTTTCTTACCCAACTTTCCTTAATAATATCTTAAAACACTGAAGAAGTTACCACGTCACAGGCAGCTTTTATTCATATCAAAATTTTACGACAATTCGCAAGTACTGCTTTTCTAATCCCAAAAATTAATCAAGTTGACTATGTAAACTTGAATCGGCTAGGCACACGGCGTAAAACTTCACATGGAACAAGTAATTCAACCAGCTTCTCGACGCACAGCCGATATCTTGCAAGGCCTAGCCAAAGCCAATTGAGTTAACGAATTCTTTCTACCACAAACCTCGTAATCCTTGCGCTTTACAACTGGAACGTCCATGTTGTGTGTGGATGGGCAAATATCCTCGGCTTTCTTTCCGTTGAAAATATCGATGGCGACCATATGTACCTGAAATGGGTACACCCGCATTTTCAACAGTTCCGAGTGCTAGCTGTCCGTTAAAAATAATATACCGACCGACTATGTCATATAACGGGGAACGAGAAAAGTTGTTAAAGCAGATCCCTGAATCCGCCGTGAGGGTCCTGATAAATCAATAGAACGAAACAGAGCTGACGGTTGCGTTGAGAAAAGAGACTTTTAACTTTCGAATTTGAACGTTGTATTTCTGATCAATAATTCGTTTGTTATAACTCACTCACTCACTAGCTTACTTGACTTTTGATTTTGAATGTTGTATTTCATATCAATAAACTGTTTGTTACCACTAACTCACTCGCTAGCTTACTAAGTCACTCACTAACTTACTGAGTTCCTGAGTCACCCCGTCACTCACTCAATAACTCACTTCGAAAATGCCAAATCTAAATGATCAACTTCGCCCGTTCAACTGGCAACGTTTCAATACACGAATTACCCTTAAAAAATTTCATTTGCTAGTGACTAGATATTCACTGATGAAAATTAAACTGTAGTTAAGAATAAACTAAATACTTAGACTATAAAAGATTATTATTCGAAAATCCAACATTTGGAGTGGAGCTGAAACTATAAACTAATCATAAGAACCCCGTAATTTAAGAAAATCGACGTATGAAAAATGTTAAATTAAAACAATGTTTCTTTTCGAAAAATTTTAATCAGGAGGCCAGGGGCAATTAAAATTATCCTCGCGGACGTACGTATCTTCTCTTCTTGCTTACCCTACCCTATCATCATTTCATTCGAGAACGACTGTATAACTTTACAAGACAATTTGACGTGAATTAGACTCGACTAAATCGAGATTCGATATATCATGTCATCAGTATTGCCTTACGTCTACGTGAAATAGTCTTTAAATGATTCAACGATCTTGAAACATTTCAAAGGAAATTCACTCTATACACTCTCAATCTTTTTGATATTCCCTAACAAGATTGTTGGCTAACGATTTGGTTGCAACTCGTGACTATTTCTCTGGTTCGTTATCGTTATACTTGAATTTTTATCCATTTACTCATTCTGTTGATTATACACGTAGCGCCCTTTTTAAACCTCGATGCCAAACATCTACATTTGCTAAATTTTGGTCCAATAGAAATATCAAAGTTTATGAAAAGGTTCATAAAGACACGCTCAAAAACCGTAAATCTATAACTAATTACATAAAACAGCGTGAGTTGAAATTTTCTTGATTGATTTTCCACAATGAATTAATTCATTTTTTACACCTATTACACTACATTACATTCCATTCGTCCCTACACTTTTTCAACTATTAATATCATCTCCATCTATATACTCGAATGTGCTGAATAAAAAAAAAAAAAAATCGGTACAGTTAAAAAAACATAAGGCGAACATTTCTGTCACAGCTACCGCTCATTATGAAACGACATACATGGCTTCTTAGTACCGTTATTCATTATCGACCATTGCATTCTAGAAAAACAGTACAAAAATCAACGATTGAACCACACCGCGAACCTTGGCGTGACCGTGTTTACCCGTCTTGGATGTAGACATTTCGACAATTTTGCAGGGACGACCCTTGATGAGGACGTGCTCACCCTTGCGCAGAGCCGAACACTGTTTGGGGAAGGTGGCTGAAGCTCCCGATTCCGCCGTGATAACCTGCAATTTATTATAGGTTCACTTTGAGCACTGGAACTTGAAGCTTCGATAAAAATTTATGCTTATTTACTTGTTAAACAAACCTGGTCATCGTGGTCAGACATGATTTACGGCTGTACTGCAGTTGTGGTGAAAATAATTCGGACAAAAGTTGAATATATCCGTTGATTGCCGGAATGAACACGTCGTCGGGCCGTCTCTGAAAACGAAATAGCGATGAATCATTGACTTTTACATCGCATTGCACCATAATATGGAACAACTTTTGTTTTTTGATAGGTTAAAAGCTGTTTTCATGAAGCTACAATCGATCTTTCGTAGAATATTGCACCATATGCGAGTACGTGATAAGGCGTGATTCACTGGCAGATATCTAACGCCTTTTTATGAAATACATCGGCTAGGCTATCTGAAAGCGTTTTACTTGTGGTTCCATGGCTAATAATAGCTCCCAGTTAGGGTGCCTTCATAGTCTGTCTGCAGAAAAGTTGCAGAATTGTTCGACAACTTTTTTGACGTTCGTTTCGAAATTTTCTTCCCTCTTTGAAGTTCCGAAACATTTCGAAACGTCAAAAAAGTTGTCGAACAATTCTGCAACTTTTCTGCAGACAGACTATGAAGGCACCCTAACAGGATTTAGAATTTTCATAAAGCCTATTTTTATCGTTAATTATTACCTTAATAGTTGAGCACCACGAAAGGGAAAATATTGTCCCCGCAGGGCGTGAGACGTCTGCACAGTGTGTTATGTACCGTGAATACCGTGAGAAAAATGCTTTCAGCAGATTGTCAGAATTTATGAGTAATCTAGAAGCTAGTGAAGCCTTCAGAAAGTTTTCGTCAAGCAGGGCCCGCGCGTTAAAATTTGCAACGCGATGTAAGTTTTTGGTCGTCTTGTACCAAATTAATTTGTAACATTGCTACATAAACATTTGTCCAATCACGGATTTTAAAATTTAAAAGGTGATTGTTTTTTCAACTTGAAAATAAATCATTAAATCAGTAAATAAATCGAACTTCGGCAAAGAAATGTAGTAATTAGTGGACTGATCTATCTGGTTACAAATTTCTAGCTGAAAAGCTCTCTGATTTCGCGTTCTAACGATGGTTTTTTAACCCGCTCAACTTTGTCTATTTTGTAGGGTTTTTCCTAATCACCCCGCAAAAATTCAAAAATAAACTCGCGGTTGAAATAAGTTTACCCGGTCTCGCAGCGAAATCTATAATTTTTTTAGATGGATTTTTTCAAAAATTATTAGAAGTAACATTTCGTGAGATCATTGATTTTTTGGCCATCATTGACGTCGTTTAGTTATCATTCTAATCAAATCTATCTGTTCGAAAAAAAGTCACATCACTGACAAGCCAAACTCTAATTTTACTTGCCAATTTCTTATGGTTTTCACACGTCTTCTAAATTGAAATTTTCTGTGTATGGTTTATGGGTTGTATTACGATAGTATATAGACGAAGACCACGGCATCCATGCAACTTAACTTTCTAAGGCACATAGTGTTTTCCATAAAAGATGCTTAATCGAAATATCTCACCAGCACCACCATGACAAAAACAGTCTACAGACACCTTCACTATGAACTGAAAGTTTTTATTGAACATGACGACAAAATAAATCATATTATTTTTCCAATCCATGAACTTCACAAAGTGGCCCTAAATTAATAGTCCTTCATCATTCCTTATGAGCTGGGGGTACGTATTCTATGTACACTCACAGACAGCAACATTCAATTATTCAGTGCTGAGGGGAGCAAACATTTGGGGCTCTGGTCACAATGAGCCATTGAACTTCACAATGCCAAGTTTGTAAACAAAAGTCAGAAATTGTGTATTTATAAATGCGGTTTACTGCATCGTTTTTCAGGTTTACTTCGTTCGAGTTCGTTCACTCACCCACTCACTCACTCGCATCACATCATGCCTGCGAGCCCAGCAACATTCGTTGGCCGTCAAACTCCGGCTTACCCAATGCGAAAAAGAGCGGATGATGAAAACTTTGCAAACAAAAGGAATGATCATTTAATCCAAACTTATGACCAAGAAAAATTCTCACAGAGAGTGGATTTTTATATTGAGTTGGGTTATTTGAATATCATATAGATATGTGGTGGTGGATGGTTAACGCATTCGTGTGTGCCGTGATCAAAGGCGAATCATCAATTATTAATGACTGGTGCGCGAAGCATGACAGACCGAATGACTGACTGACTGACTGGCTGACCGACAAACTCACTCAATCAATCTCTGACTTATCCATGAATGCGCGCGTGCACGCCTTGGTTCCGGGGCACAAAGTTACATTCATGCCAGATGTTGGCCTTTATTTTGTTGTTGTTGTTATTTTTGTTGCTGAGGTTGTTTTTGTTGTTATGGTTGTTGTTGTTAATGTTATTGATGCTGCTGTCATTGTTTTTTGATTTGTTGTTGTTGCTGTTGTTGTGATGGTGGTGTTGTATATGCAGGAAACATAAAATAGTTTATGCGAAGAATCCTGCCATGAGTCAAACTCTGCCATTTTTCATATATGTACTCTTTTATATTTTCTGTAGTGTGAAAACTACTGGCTACTACTACTATTGATAAATCATAAAAATACTGGTCATAGACTGCAAAGTGCAATTGCATGATGAGATTACGAGTACCGAATCAGTGGGTTTGGCATTGCATTGCATATAGGACCATCATCTTGATATCCACATATTTGCGACACTAGACTTTACTTACAGCTCAATGTGCTTGACTCGAGTAGCACTTGTCATAATGAACACAGTTGAGTAAGTGAATATCTACGGTTTGCCGAGTCCAAATAATGTGCATTTATAGGCGAACTAAATGCTGATATTCCGAAATCTCCAAAAACTTACTTTCAAGTTACGGTGTAATCGACAGTATTGCCTCTGATTTTCCGTCATACTGTACGTGCTGTATCCCCACGCAGGTACCACCCGTCAGAAACACTCGCCGATCGGCTAGGTTCAACGGCTAGCCTAACCAAACATGGAAGACGAGTGGACAAGATTGATAGTTTCGAAACATCTATTTTATGTATTTTATTTTCATTGTGGCCCACCAAAAAATATATTTATTTAGTTTGTTTCAATAAATATATGTAAAAAAACGGCTGTATTACGTACATGTATGTTGATGTCAAAAAAGGTTTATCAACTCAAGTACACATGTGCACACGTATTTCATGTAGTAGCCTATTTTGATTCATTATGCTATGTAACACAACCTCTGGATGGGGTACCAAAAAAAATCCAAACCAAAAAAAATCCCTGATTTGCCTATACCAAAAAAAATCCATACCAAAAAAAATCCACCCAAAACAAATCCATACCAAAAAAAAATCCACCCAAAAAAATCCATACCAAAAAAAATCCATTGTAATTTGTGCGTGAACGTGTAATATGACCATGATCAGGTATGAGTCAATTTAGAACGTAACACGTATTTACAGTATGTACATTACGTACATATAATTTTATACTTGTAGCGGATGACAAATAAAAACAACTGGCTGTTTCTCGCTATAATGAAACTGATAAAATAAATGTGCATTGATGAAAAGTTTATGAAGTATAAATTATGATCAATATTGTCCTAATGTCTATGAAAAATTCATGTCATCCGCTTCGCACATTAGCTTAGAACGTATTTTCTGTTTGACCTTATAACAGTGATTCCGAAAGGTATAAGTCCCCAGGTATAGCAAAGATCATTGGTGTCTCATATTATACATGTCCAGTGCATGAATCTTCAGTGTTTGCAACGTTATAAGTCAGAAGTCCCATATCAATCAAAGGAAGATAATGTGACTTATAACGTTGATTGATATGGGACTTCTATCAGGCGTCGCCGTATTGTTTTTACTCATTTTCCATGTTAGATCCTCGTTAAGAACGGTTGCCTACCTAATAAGGACGGTTAGGCGTTCTGAAGCGTTCGACCTTGAGGAAGCACAAAGACAGTTCTCAACCATCGTATCAACAAAGATTAACTCACTTATTATGTTTACGGAAACAAAGTATATTTAAGCAACGAAATCTATCAGTTGAAAACTATCGTTTTATATGGACCGATGGCCCTTTGTTTCAAGTTTAAAAGATCAATATACATACGTACACCAGCGGACGAGAAGGGGTGGGAAAAGTTGAATTCAACCCTCTTTGACGTTTTTTAAACTAGAGTTTGTTTTCTAAGATGTAGATAAAACGGCCTATTTTTTGCCGATTCCCCCTCTTTGAAGAGATTCCCCTCCCTTTGGAGATTTGGCTCATCCGTCAGTGAAACCCCACGCGTACCCCGGCTGGCGCATCGGCGGTTTTTGACACCGGACATGTGAAAAACGTTAATTATCATCGATAATAGGGTTAATATGGTTTGGATTACCTATGACAACAGGTTATTGAATTTTCGAAAAAAATAACCCCTCAACCCTCAGAAAATTATATTTCTGATGAGTTAACGTATAAATATGTATATACTGTAAATACGCTGCTCATTTACACCTTCATTGCTTTTGGTACAGCGAATACACATAATTTGGTAAAGCAAAAATCATCATGGATTTTTTTGGTATAGCAAAAATGTAGATGGATTTTTTCTGGTATAGCAAAATGTAGATGGATTTTTTTTGGTATGGATTTTTTTTGGGTGGATTTTTTTTGGTATGGATTTTTTTTGGGTGGATTTTTTTTGGTATGGATTTTTTTTGGCATGGATTTTTTTTGGTTTGGATTTTTTTTGGGCCGGGCCCCAACCTCTGAACCAACGCTGGATTTACGATGAACACGACTAGGACTGTCATGAATTCATATTTATGAATTTTATTTTGTACGGTAATCCATTCCAAAGCATGACTATGAAGAGTTTTATTCAGGTTTGTATGACATGGCGGAAGCCTTATGCTTGGTTATCATATCAACGTTCTGGAGGGATGCGCGTTACCCATTTCAGGCGCACCAAAGTCAATTTATCCTTCATTGACTGCTCATGGAATAAAATGGTTTCCCGCTATAGTCTGTTAATGAAACGATCCAGCAGCATTTAACTAACAGTGGCCATTTCGAAGGTTTTCAGTAGCGGATAATTTGAAGGGAGATTACTGAGTGGACGATTCGCTATTATGTGAATGATATTAAAAACTAGTTAAAAACTATAATAAAGACGCAGAAATGTGTTGAACAAACCAAGTATGTAGTCTGCTTCAATTAAAATTAGAACTCAATCGCCATGCCATAGTTGGTTTTAATGAAAAATGCACATGATCGTTATTGTTTTCTGTATTACACCGGCATGCATATACATTTACATTAGTTAAAAGCAAGTTGTCAATGAATCTTGTGTTTCGTTCACCAGTCAGTTATCATCGATAAAGGTCGATGAATCACTGATTTCATTTGATTGTTGGCATGTTCATCAGTTGAAACATACATAAATTATTTCATACTCCGATTGGAACTATGTATTTACGTATACTGCAGTTGTTGTAACAGTACAAAAAAAACATTACAATTTGAAATGACTCATTCTTAGGGTACGTAAGTGGAAACTAGTGGCAAGATGCTGAAGCTCTGACTCATCTTTAGCAGAATATTGTTTCACACTTCTGTCGTATTTTGTCGTCTGCTGTTTTCCTTCTCACTCACTCACTCACTCGCTCACTCACTCACTCACTCACTCCGTCACTCACTCACTCACTCACTCACTCACTCACTCACTCACTCACTCACTCACTCACTCACTCACTCACTCTCTCATTAACTCACTTACTCACTATCAGCGCAAACACAGTCATTCGATAAAATGTGTAGCTGCTCTGGTGAGCTCTTTATTCACCGCACAATAAACTTGATCTGTCAATCAAAAATGCATGAGTTCTCGAATTCAACTTCCGTCTCAATAACAATGCCAATTGGCGTTCATTTATATTTATAAAAGCCTAAAAAAATCTAAACACTCTGATCAAGGCATACTAATACAAACTGTCATTTTTTATATAAATAGTTGCTAACTACGCTAAATATTCTTATTGATAATTCTGACAACCAACTACAGTAATGCTAAGATACAGTTATATAACGTTTTTTAAATGGCATCTGACTTTTGTCCCTCCATTATCCGACTTGGGAACGTGAATATTATTTTCGGAATGAGTGAACGAGTGGGATGAGCTTGGTCCATGAATTTCTCGTTTACAGAAATAATGTATCAGCTGAAAGAGATTTCTTCGAGAATACCCACTTCTTCGAGGATTCGAGAATACCAACGTATGTACCCACCGTGATTCATACTGTATAGGAATACTGTATACACTCTTGCAGGAACCAAGTTAAATTAACCAAAGTGTGGGAATAAAGCTTAATGGGCAACCATATGTTTTGTCTAGTTTTTCGACCGCCTACCTCACAGCATCTATTTAATTTATTCGTCGGTTGAGGCATTCGTACGAGTATAAAAGCACTTATTGTACGTATGTACGCTACATACTTGCAGGCTGGCTACATGTCAAGGTTAGAAAATTGTACTCTTGTTCTCATAGAATATATATCTAAAAAATATGTAACAAGAAAAGTTTAACTATTTGGCAAAAAGTTCCGGGAAGTCTGACGCTAACTGAGTAACACGAAAAAGTAACATTCTACGGACCATATCATTTGAATTCCAAAGTTGGGGTGTCGTTTATCATGTCATACATCATTTTGCAATCATCATTTCTGAAATATGAACTCGCCAGTTGTATAGTTTTTATGCAATATGTAATATATGAGGTTGACTCGAAAGCATCACTCGATTTCACATACATATGTGCCGGACATGTACCATATGTGCCATAGTCGGTGGGGTATTCAATGAATATTCAAACATCACTTGTGTGCGTCCCCTTTCCCCTGCTACCACTCCCCCCCCCTTTCTCCTCTTTGGCGCTAAAGAACGGTATTGATAACAGAATCCGGTAACACTCCATTTTGAATTTTTTACTTATAAACCGACAGAGAATAGAAAATTCGCAATTTGCATTTTTTCTGTGATCTGTCAGGTGAGGGGCATCCCAACATGGAACCCCCCCCCCCCCTCCCATCCACTGACGGACGAGCCAAACTTAAAGGGAGGGAATCTCTCCGAAGTGTGGAACTGGCAGAAACTAGGTCATGTTACCTACATTTTGCAACAAACTCTACCTTTTAAAACCACCAAAGAAGGGGGCATTCGAGTTTTGCCTGCATTTGTTGTCCGCTAGTGCCGTCATCCTCTCGACGTTGGGCGAGTGCCTAACGTTTTGCGCTGGATGGCTTTGCGTGCAGAGTAGAGAGACAGACAGACAGACATACCAGTTACATTGTGAATGGGCCAATGCAAAGTTATGCAATTACACTTTTGACGCTTTCGTCTACTCTGCTAATGTTACAGGTTAAATTAGGAGCATGTCAAGCAGGCAATTAAACTTTATTGATGACATATCCACCCGCTACAACGACTGCATGCGGTGGTGCCACTAGCAGGCGAGAAGGGGTGGGAAAAGAGAAATTTATCCTTCATTGGCGTATTCAAAAAGTATACTTTGTTCATTACGGTGTATGTAAAAGGGCCAAAATTTTGCTGATGCCCTCTCTCTTTAAGACTTTCCCTCCCTTTTGGAATTTCGGCTCGTCCGCCATTGGGTGGTGCGCGCGCGTGTTGGCTTCATGTGCTATTGCATGCCACTTCTTAGTAGAACTACATACACACATACATACATCCATATGTACGCCTGTTTGTATGTTATATGGCATATCGTTCGCGATTAACCATCATACATACGGCTATGTATCCAGTCCTGACATGAGAATTATTGTCCGATAACTGCCTCCAGTCCAGACCTGACTTGCACATGCCTGGCTTCCTGCCGGTTATCGTGTATTCAATACTTGTTAATAGGGAATTTTAATTTACTGTTTTTAGAGAATTTATGGTTGTACTTGAGTTTGTCTTTGTCATGTTCAGATCAGCGCAATAATAATGTAGGTTGTTTTTTTCGACAGTCATTTCGCAATCCACTCTGTGCGTGATGCCTTTTTATACCAGAAACCTTAGTTGGTTAGATTCTGCTTATGTTTCGTGTAAAATTTCAGGTGAGATATATTTTGTTGCGGAATTTTATAGCAGATAAAAACCGTGTGACACTCAAGTGAAACTTCTCCTTTTTTTATCCTGAAAGAATATTTTATAAGGTCAGTTATTTGGTAATAAGTGTGTCTGTGGATTGGGTGTGTTTGCACAAGCATTAACATGCATATAGCTTCAACCACTATAATTCGTAAAAGCAGTCGGCCCAAATGTAATTAGGCATGTCTTCAGTGTTGTTGTGAATATGACCTGTGTAAATATGATACGGAATGAGGGCACATTGTGAAGAATGGTTCACGTTGACTCATGACTCATACTCACTCGGAGGCCAAGTACATAAACATTATTTTGCGTTTTCAATCCATTGAGCTGTCGTAAAATTACAATTAACTTATTTCACAGGTATGTAAAACTGCCTAATCTGCCTAACAGGTTAATTCTGCCTTGATCTGAAGTTTCCGCCACTGCCCGTCAGTTTATTCAACGTCTCTGGCCACTGCAAGAACACCATTGTGTTATGGTGTTTGTGTGTCCAGTTGGCCTCAGTGAAACAAAATGAAAACAGTAAAAAAAAATTTTTTCTTCGTTGCTAAAGCTTTGACACTTGAATTATCTGGATTCGTCACGACATGAAATTTCAAGTTACCCAGAATGTTGTTTCAAGTTTATTTTTAATGCCAAAAGTTTTGAACCCACCGGCAGTGGATCGATAACGTAGTCACTTAACCACTACTCCATCACATGACTTGTGGGGGTAACTGTGTTCCCTCATTTATGGTGGTCTAGAGCCTTGAATAGAGCAGCAAACCCGATCAAACACTCGTATCCGATTACAGACAACGGGTACTTGATTCAAGTTCACAGGCGGACTAGAAGGGACAGGAAAAATATAATTCCCCTCTTTTTGGCGGTTTCAAAAAGTGAAGTTTTCAGCGTGTTTGTATGTGAAAAGGCCCAATTTTGTGCCAAATCCCCTCTCTTTGGAAATATTCCCTTTCCTTTGGAGGTTTGGCTCGTCAGCCAGCGGTACATACATACTTGGTCTATTCAAGTTCATCACATGGGTATGCCGAGTTGGCGGCTACATAAAAAGAAAAGGTTTATTCCGTCTACTGGTTTCTTTCAAGTTCGTTACTTCCGCAAGAGCTGTTCTACAATTTAACGATCGTCAACTAATTCCATTTGTTTGAATGCCATTCATTGCTAAACACATTGATTATGGTGAAAACTTTTGACATGGCATTCCGGGAATTCCGCCTAAATACATATTTTGATAGTTATGTTGTTGTAAATAGTATTAGACTGATATATAATTACTGGCGGTGGCTAATTAATCAAACGTATTTGCACAGCATTAAATATTTTGACAGACATTTCCTCAGTTCACCCCATTTTGATAGAATATGTTTGATCGATCGTTGACAATACCTGATGTAATCATCGGGCAAATGTTACATAAAAATCTTAATAGATGGATTATTTGAAAATATTTATCATTGAGTCTGCAAAACATCATCATCATCATCATCATCATCATCATCATCATCATCATCATCAACCACAACAACAACAACAACAACAACAACAACAACAACAACAACAACAACAACAACAACAACAACAACAACAACAACAACAACAACAACAACAACAACAACAACAACAACAACAACAACAACAACAACAACAACAACAACAACAACAACAACAACAACAACAACAACAACAACAACAACAACAACAACAACAACAACAACAACAACAACAACAACAACAACAACAACAACAACAACAACAACAACAACAACAACAACAACAACAACAACAACAACAACAACAACAACAACAACAACAACAACAAAAACAACAACAACAACAACTACAGCAACAACAACAACAACAACAACAACAACAACAACAACAACAACAACAACAACAACAACAACAACAACAACAACAACGACAACTACAGCAACAACAACAACAACAACAACAACAACAACAACAACAACAACAACAACAACAACAACAACAACAACAACAACAACAACAACAACAACAACAACAACAACAACAACAACAACAACAACAACAACAACAACAACAACAACAACAACAACAACAACAACAACAACAACAACAACAACAACAACAACAACTTGCATAGTATGAGAGCCACCTTACTTTCCATTTCCGTTCAAGTCAGCTTTCGTGAGCGTTTGTCTTTTTCCACAAAAATGTGAACAGCTGGCAAGTGACATCCGCTTTTATTATAAATTTATGCAAATATGGTGTTCGGGTATTAGAATATTACGCAAATATGAATGCCAGAATACGTGTGTATATGAATGAATGTATTCCGTGTAACATATCGGTCCCCGGTCAGCATCCGTATTCGCAAGTCAGTTTAACTCAGCCTCAGGCTTATGATGAGCATATAAGGGCTCATATATATATGAGGCTTATACCAGTATGAAGGCCGTCATTTTGTTAGAATTTATTCATCTTTTCACATACTTGCTTTAACATCTGTGATTCCTGATAGTCCTTTATGTGAGCAAGGATAACTTATAACCTATTCATGCTATAAATCTGCAATCGTTCAGCGAAACTTTCCAGTTATATAATCTATTCTATCACGTGGTGAATGTATCGCATTAAGAGTATTGCAGAGCCAAATACAGTGTATGAGCTTTTAGTTATGCCGTTTGACAAACCGCTATATCATTTCTAAAGTAAAAAATTTTTTATCCAACAAACAACAGTGGTTTATCTACTATATTAACGGACTATCGTTGTTCCATGGATTCAGACTCGATTTGTATGTGATCAGTGGTGCATCACTGAGTACTTATCACGATGGGTTGTGATTGGCTTTCTGTTGGTTGGCGTTGTCACATAACCGAGTATTTTGGTGTGACTCACAATTCCCGCAGGACACCTTCCGTTCAACGACAACTATGTAGCGTCTTCAGAACAACACCATCTTAACTGTTTCGTCATGCACAAGTATTAACGAATTTCTCAATATACTTTTTGTTTTTTTGTAGCAAAATTAAAAAAATTGGTCGAACTATTCACAAGATACGTAAAAAATTCAAGTCCTTCGTACATTTATCTTCATCTGATTCAGTTTGTTCATCGAGTTAAGTCAAGGAGTACAGGGAATTATTAACCGTCCGTCAACACGTGGACGATCAGTTTTCACTCCCAAAACTGAAACTGAGGATGGACTGTTTCTGTTCATCGGAACATTTTCAAGGTCTTGGTGACATGGATGGGAATAAATGGACTCGGCCGTATTGTATAGGAAGGAACGACTATACAATACGGGCACTATGTATATATGGCCATTAGTAGATTACAGTATACATGACAGTGTTGTAGGCCTATGTATGTACATATATATATTGTACGTGTATGTATTTTATGTATTATACTGTATGTATATGTATATTATATGTACTGTATGCATGTATGTATGTATGTATGTATAAGTATGTATGTATACATACATATTGTATGTATGTACATGTATGTACTGTATGTATGTATCTTGTGACATGCTTCAGTCTGATTCAGTGCCATCGGCTTGTCACGAACCAGCATCGGTGTTCCTTTAACTTAGCTTTTTATTAAAAATGCGCCACAACTAGAGGTTATCTTCAATCACCATTTTAGGATTTTATGTCTGTTTGGAGAAACAGCACACAGTCTTTACATTCGAAGCTTACAACTTACATATTAACCTGTTACAAAATGTGAGTCCGGTCGGCCGTCTTAACATCAGAATCAGAAATACGCCAATTAGGGACACTTGTGCATTTTACAATAGTGTGCTTGCTTGTGAGCCAACATACATACAGGGTATCTCAAAAAAAAGCTTGCGCGTTTGAGCGATTATTGTGAAAGTTGTAGACAAGTTGTAGGATTGCAGTATAGCTCATTCGATTCTGCATGTTTTTTTTCTACAAATTGATGTCATATGATTAGTTTTAGAAGTTTGCAGCAACAGCGGCATATCTTCATTTAAAATGCGCGCCCAACGGATCATGCGCACGTGACCAAAGTGAGATCGTGTTTTTGTGCTCTGTATCGCACATTGCTTGCACGTTTGTCGGTTTCAATAAATTAATTCAGTTTTTAATGATGAAGAAGCATTGTTTTTGTTTATCAGCTCCGCTAAAAAGTATCATTTGTAGCCGGAAGAACGTTTTGATGGAATTCAGCCACCATGGTTGCTTTCTGTAGTTTGTATCCACGAATGATCACTTGACAATAGTTTCGAGCTTTATTAACATTAAATATCACTATAATGTTTGATATTATTCTAATCCTCAAATGATGGTTGTGTTTCTGGTTTTATATGCACTTTTTTTAAGTTATTAACCATGTTTTATTGCACACTAAAAACCAAATTTTTGCGAAAATTTTGGATTTTTTTTAATCGACTTGTAAAACCAGAAAAAAATTAGAAAGAAACTTAAGTCTTACATTATTTTGTAGGCAAAAACATACCCTTTCGAATGCGCCATACCGCATTCCCACAGCTTGTCTACAACGTTTACATTAACTGCTCAAACGCGCAAGCTTTTTTTTGAGCCACCCTGTATGTACGTATGTACAGTAGCTTAAAATAATTGAGTATCAGGGATAGGGCTCACTCACTCACTCACTCACTCACTCAATCACTCACTCACTCACTCACTCACTCACTCACTCACTCACTCACTCACTCACTCACTCACTCACTCACTCACTCACTCACTCACTCACTCACTCACTCACTCACTCACTCACTCACTCACTCACTCACTCACTCACTCACTCACTCACTCACTCACTCACTCACTCACTCACTCACTCACTCACTCACTCACTCACTCACTCACTCACTCAGTCTCATTGAGTCAGCCGAAAACAAGTGACTTGACAGCCACACACATGATTTATGCAGTGTCATTGCTTGCTTCATGCTCTCGTTGGTGACGGACCACTCTTTTAGGCCACATCTGGTATAAATACTGGCCGCAGTTTGCGGCCAAAAGTCAATCCGTACATATTTTGGTTTTTAAGACCGTTTAACCGTTAGTATGAAGTTATAATAAATAACTTACTGGTACGTAGTTTGATTGATGTAGGTACATTTATTGGTTTAACGTTTATTTAAATATGTTGGTTAACAGTTTAAGAAAGAAGCCATTTCGCTGTGTCACAACGGTTTGTTAAAAAAATATGCAATTTTATGTTAGAACTAACGGTTGTCGTGAAGGCCATTATTATTATAATTTTTTGTAACCGCTAAAACGAAAACCTCTTGTACCTTTGTTTCTTGTCAGCTATTGTTCGTACATGTTGATTGGATTGGCACGTACGGCTTATCGTTGTTGAGCCACATCGTGGGGCGAGTGGAAAACAACTTATTAGGTTCAACCGAAACATATGCTTTTCAAATATTAAACTGCTCATCCATAATTAATTAGTGGATTTATACTTTTCAAATTTCTCCAAACGATGACTGAAACTCGACTATATTTCATTATTCGAATCCGCCGTGGCACCTACATACATGTACCCACATACATAAATGTAGAATACAAGCTCTGTTTGGTGCCTGTGTTAGCTACCCAATCAGAAGCGAAAAGTGATCGGTAATTTCTGAGTAACTGTAAACGTCACCTAGGTTTTCTGGGTTTCATATAAAAGTTTGATTTGATACAATGTAATATCGGTATTCTCTAACTGTTTACATTTTCCCTTCCTCTGCCGCTTCATGAAAACTCTTTCTTGTTGCCCATCACTTCTCTATACATTCATTAGAAACCTCCAGCTAAGGTTTTTTAAAGCTTCCGAATATTATTTCGAATGTGAGCCCGTTTTATGTTATGATTATTTTATTCAATGCAAATCTGCAGAAATGGGGTTTCTCTCTTCTCACAGCATTTTAGTATTGTGGGAACGAGGCAGTAATCTTTTATGATGATCGTATTGAACTCTGACAATACAACAAGTTTTTTATTATAACAATATCGCAATAGTTTTGTGGTTTTATTGATAAAATAGGGTGATAGCATTTAACTAACAGGTTTTTAAATTAACTCAGGGTGTTGAGTTGTCAGATTCGCCGGCCTCCTTCATCCTACAAAAAACTTTCATGAATTAGCTCCCAATTTTAAAAACCGTTTCAACCGTTGCCCCTTATCTGACAATGTGTTGATGTCTGACATATGCAGGAATACATAAAAGCAAATAAACACATTTGCGTGCACTTGGTGTTACGGGCGTTATCAGTCAGTTAACAGTGAGATTAGACACGTTGCCGGTGCGTCCGCAATTGTGTGCCATGCAGAATGTGATTGAATGATGTTGTGCAGACGTGTGCCATTCAATCTAGTCATTTCATTCCATTCCATCTAGTCATTTTATTCCATCCATTTAAGTCATTTCATTCCATTCATTCTAGTCAATTCTTTGAAAAACATTTTTTTTAACTGTTTAGGTGATTTGCAGTCAGACAACTATTGTTTTTAAAAACTGTCTCAACAGAACACTTTACGACGAACTGTGTATAAATAATGTTTCTTGTTTGCAACACTGACTATAATAAGGAGCAACTAGCGGACGAGAAGGAAAGACAATAATGGAATTCCCCCTGTTGGGCGGTGACCAAATGTGGTTTTTTTCTTGAAGGGTGTAAGTAAAATGATCTCAAAACTGTGAAGGCCCATCTTTCTTATTCGAGGAAATTCCCTCCCTTCGGCGGCATAGCTTTTCCGCCAGTGACGATCTAGTATAATAGTCAAGTAGTGTATGGTTTCAATCAAACGTACTGTTTAGTTATAATATAAGGAAATTATAAGCCGAAAAGTCCTAATAAATACACTGTAAGGTAATGTAAAGGATTGTGTTGTATAGGACTGTAACTCTACAGACAGCATCATGACGACCGGCTTATATTTATAGTGGTTGGTGGGAGTGGGAGGTGCTGATTGTTTGTTACTTGCCGTGTCAAGTCGACGTCGTGTTTCTCTGATTGACGCTTTCCGTTGCCACTCGAGTGCCATACCGTCGACTTTCCGTTCCACTAACAACTACTCCACTGGCGGACGAGCCTTTCCTCCAAACGAAGGGGGAATTTTGTTAAAGAGGAAAGAATTAGCAGCTTTGAAGCCATTTAACCTACACCTTATAGAACAAGTTCTACTTTTTTAGAACTGCCAAAGAAGGGGAATTCCACTTTTCCCTCCCCGTCTCGTCCGCTAATGAACTACTCAACGATATGTAGAATAGTTAGGACATTCTGTACTGTACGCTGTCACAACCGAGATCATATACAAATGTATAGAAACTAGGGACACACCCGGGGAATTACGCCGACCTTTTAGTGTCGGGGTACTCAGCAGGGGCACAGCCGGGCAGCGCAGCGCGCATTGCGCCGTGGTCAACAACTTTCCAATACACAGTCGTACCATTGTGAACAGGAATTTGGAATTTGTTTATTGTGTACAGGGTTTTATTATAATAATGCCGGATGAGTAACTATAACTGTTTTAGTTTCAATGCAGTTGAGTCCCGTGGTCACATAAAAACACCATGAAAAAATACATCCATGAAGAAACACATCCATGAAAAATTTTTGCTTTCAATACAGTTGAGTCCCGTGGGCAAAATTTCAATGCAGTTGAGTCCCGTGGGAAAACAATTTTGCTTTCAATACTATTGAGTCCCGTGGGCAAACTGTTCTAGTTTCAATGCAGTTGAGTCCCGTGGTCAAACTATTTTAGTTTCTATACAGTTGAGTCCCATGGGACTTTCAATACAGTTGAGTCCCGTGGGCAAAATTTCAATGCAGTTTAGTCCCGTGGGAAAACAATTTTGCTTTCAATACTATTGAGTCCCGTGGGCAAACTATTTTAGTTTCAATGCAGTTGAGTCCCGTTGTCAAACTATTTTAGTTTCTATACATTTGAGTCCCGTGGGGCTTTTAATACAGTTGAGTCCCGTGGGCAAAATTTCAATGCAGTTGAGTCCCGTGGGCAAAATTTCAATGCAGTTGAGTCCCGTGGGAAAACAATTTTGCTTTCAATACTATTGAGTCCCGTGGGCAAACTATTTTAGTTTCAATGCAGTTGAGTCCCGTGATCAAACTATTTTAGTTTATATACAGTTGAGTCCCGTGGGGCTTTCAATACAGTTGAGTCCCGTGGGCAAAATTTCAATGCAGTTGAGTCCCGTGGGAAAACATTTTGCTTTCAATACTATTGAGTCCCGTGGGCAAACTATTTTAGTTTCAATGCAGTTGAGTCCCGGGGTCAAACTATTTTAGTTTCTATACAGTTGAGTCCCGTGGGGCTTTCAATACAGTTGCGTCCCATGGGCAAAATTCCAATGCAGTTGAGTCCCGTGAGAAAACAATTTTGCTTTCAATACTATTGAGTCCCGTGGGCAAACTATTCTAGCTTCAATGCAGTTGAGTCCCGTGGTCAAACCATTTTAGTTTCTATACAGTTGAGTCCCGTGGGGCTTTCAATACAGCTGAGTCCCGTGGGCAAAATTTCAATGCAGTTGAGTCCCGTGGGAAAACAATTTTGCTTTCAATACTATTGAGTCCCGTGGGCAAACTATTTTAGTTTCAATGCAGTTGAGTCCCGGGGTCAAACTATTTTAGTTTCTATACAGTTGAGTCCCATGAGGCTTTCAATACAGTTTAGTCCCGTGGGCATAATTTCAATGCAGTTGAGTCCCGTGGGAAAACAATTTTGCTTTCAATACTATTGAGTCCCGTGGGCAAACTATTCTAGTTTCAATGCAGTTGAGTCCCGTGGTCAAACCATTTTAGTTTCTATACAGTTGAGTCCCGTGGGGCTTTCAATACAGTTGAGTCCCGTGGGCAAACTATTTTAGTTTCAATGCAGTTGAGTCCCGTGGTCAAACTATTTTAGTTTCTATACATTTGAGTCCCGTGGAGCTTTCAAAACAGCTGAGTCCCGTGGGCAAAATTTCAATGCAGTTGAGTCCCGTGGGCAAAATTTCAATGCAGTTGAGTCCCGTGGGAAAACAATTTTGCTTTCAATACTATTGAGTCCCGTGGGCAAACTATTTTAGTTTCTATACATTTGAGTCCCGTGGGGCTTTTAATACAGTTGAGTCCCGTGGGCAAAATTTCAATGCAGTTGAGTCCCGTGGGCAAAATTTCAATGCAGTTGAGTCCCGTGGGAAAACAATTTTGCTTTCAATAATATTGAGTCCCGTGGGCAAACTATTTTAGTTTCAATGCAGTTGAGTCCCGTGGTCAAACTATTTTAGTTTATATACAGTTGAGTCCCGTGGGGCTTTCAATACAGTTGAGTCCCGTGGGCAAAATTTCAATGCAGTTGAGTCCCGTGGGAAAACATTTTGCTTTCAATACTATTGAGTCCCGTGGGCAAACTATTCTAGCTTCAATGCAGTTGAGTCCCGTGGTCAAACCATTTTAGTTTCTATACAGTTGAGTCCCGTGGGGCTTTCAATACAGCTGAGTCCCGTGGGCAAAATTTCAATGCAGTTGAGTCCCGTGGGAAAACAATTCTGCTTTCAATACTATTGAGTCCCGTGGGCAAACTATTTTAGTTTCAATGCAGTTGAGTCCCGGGGTCAAACTATTTCAGTTTCTATACAGTTGAGTCCCGTGAGGCTTTCAATACAGTTTAGTCCCGTGGGCATAATTTCAATGCAGTTGAGTCCCGTGGGAAAACAATTTTGCTTTCAATACTTTTGAGTCCCGTGGGCAAACTATTCTAGTTTCAATGCAGTTGAGTCCCGTGGTCAAACCATTTTAGTTTCTATACAGTTGAGTCCCGTGGGGCTTTCAATACAGTTGAGTCCCGTGGGCAAACTATTTTAGTTTCAATGCAGTTGAGTCCCGTGGTCAAACTATTTTAGTTTCTATACATGTGAGTCCCATGGGGCTTTCAATACAGCTGAGTCCCGTGGGCAAAATTTCAATGCAGTTGAGTCCCGTGGGCAAAATTTCAATGCAGTTGAGTCCCGTGGGAAAACAATTTTGCTTTCAATACTATTGAGTCCCGTGGGCGAACTATTTTAGTTTCAATGCAGTTGAGTCCCGTGGTCAAACTATTTTAGTTTATATACAGTTGAGTCCCGTGGGGCTTTCAATACAGTTGAGTCCCGTGGGCAAAATTTCAATGCAGTTGAGTCCCGTGGGAAAACAATTTAGCTTTCAATACTATTGAGTCCCGTGGGCAAACTATTCTAGTTTCAATGCAGTTGAGTCCCGTGGTCAAACCATTTTAGTTTCTATACAGTTGAGTCCCGTGGGGCTTTCAATACAGCTGAGTCCCGTGGGCAAAATTTCAATGCAGTTGAGTCCCGTGGGAAAACAATTTTGCTTTCAATACTATTGAGTCCCGTGGGCAAACTATTTTAGTTTCAATGCAGTTGAGTCCCGTAGTCAAACTATTTTAGTTTCTATACAGTTGAGTCCCGTGGGGCTTTCAATACAGTTGTATCCCGTGGGCAAAATTTCAATGCAGTTGAGTCCCGTGGGAAAACAATTGTGCTTTCTATACTATTGAGTCCCGTGGGCAAACTATTTTAGTCCCAAAAACAACTCGAGGCGATTGCGTAACTGTCCAAAAACAAACCGAGGATGGCATATTACTACAATGGGTTTCCTCAAGTTTCGATGGGTTAAAACCATCTGATAAAATGTTGCCGGTTTTTGAACTAATAGTGAGCGTGAAACGTGAACAATTTTTCAACGGCGATGCGTACAAACAGATTTAATTGTCGTTCGTTTAACTGTGACACCCAGCTGGCGGTCAGGCATTTTCACGTTCGTGGAAATATACTCCAAGTATGGAGATCATAGTAAGCTTATGTTGTTCATCATGGTCGACTTGATAGTAATCTTGATATAAAACTGAAGTCATAATATTAAATGTATGCAGCGAGTTCATACATCTGGAAAAAAGTGTTGTTCCACGGGTGGTCCCGTAGGACGAGTTCGCACAAACCAACCTTTCTAATTCGTTCGTTCTCAAAAACCAACTCGAGGCGATTGTGTGACTGTTCAAAAAGAAACCCGAGGATGACATCCTCAAGTTTTAATGGGTTAAAACCATCCTATAAAATGTTCCGGTTTTTGAACTAATAGTGAGCGTGAAACGTGAACAATTTTTCAGCTTTTTTATTTTTGTAACGGACACTATTTCATTGTATAATGAGAGGTTGATTTAGAGGTGGTTCGATAGCACTAGTGGACGGGGGAAGAACGAAAAAGTGAAATCCCCCCCCCCCTCCTTTGACTGTACCAATAAATAGAATTTGTTCCTTCAAGTGTAGATAAAATATCCTCAAAACTGCTAATTCTCTTTTTTGAAGAAATTCCCCTTCCTTTGGAGGGAATGATTCACCCGCCAGTGGTCGCTAGTAGTTTCCTTACTAAATTGATATTATCAAGAACATACATAAACTAAAAAATTTTACCGTAATTTTTGTAATTGACAGTAATCTCCTTTACGCTTGCATTGATAATCCAAAATAAAAAATATATAATTATGGATTCTGAGCAAATCACGTTGTCGGTGAAGTTGAATGAAGGGAATGAATCAATTCTATGCAATTCAATAATCATTTAGAATAATTGAACCGATACTATTGATTCTCGAAACTTGGCGCAAGCTGTCCTACTATTATACGTTTCAAATTCGAGCGGAAGCATGCTAATTGTTAACCATACTACTGTCTCCACTTCACTGAATTGATGCTGATAGCATTGAATTTGGGTTTACTTTGTTTAAAAAGGTTTGGTTTGGGTTTGATTTAGCCATTATATGCTCTCGTGTTACACATAATTAGTGAAAATGCGTATAATTGGTTTGTTAACATTCTCTTTATCACTCAACTCAGCCTCAGATCGGATTACATTCAGTTCATTTATAAACGTACGTGAGGTGAGATGAGTGACTGACTAGATTGGATGATTCATTGGTATCCCTCTTCCTCCATTGACTATTGGCACTAGTTCAACAGTTAACGTATTCTATCATTCCAGATTCTTTTACTCGTGACATTGTCGCCTCGCCTGGCCATATATTACTATTTATATACATAACTATAATATGAATGATGAAGACAGCGTCGCAGTGGCTGAAGGCTCGTCGTCGACCGATGCAGTCGAGGAAAACAAGGACGTTTCTTCCAATATAGACGAAATGCGGACCACATCAACAACCGATCTAAAGACCAAACAGCTTGAAAGCGATGCTGAAACGCATTCAAATTCGGGTGATGATCATCCAACTGAAACGTCATTAACTAACGGCAGCATTACGGAAAACGGGTATGATTCTTCCTCTGATTCAGCCATAAAACCTTCTGTAAACCTGGTCGAAACCAGCGAGATCTCATCGGCCAATTTGGCGCGGCCTTCAAGTTCGTCCTCCCAACAATCAGCCCAATCGGCGAGTAATAACTCTAATAATCAGCAGTTACCTATCGCCAATGCTGATTCAGTCGATCGATCCAGATCAGGATCGGCGGCCAGTCGCAGATCAAACAATTCTTCAGTAGCTCCCCAACCGACCGATGATTCATCGTTGGCAAATAATTCCAATTTACCGCCGACTTCTGCTCAGCAATTTACATCGATGCCCGGTGCCCCGCAGCCGCCATTTCCTCCGCCGTTCTTCACGAATCCGTTTATGAATGCAGCGGCGGCCGGTGGCTTCCCCAACCCGATGTCGCCTCTGTCCAATGGGTCGAATCAGTCTTCACCACCCGGTGGTGGTATGCCGCCCAATATGCCACCCATGCCACAGGATGGTTAGCAAATACCTTTATCGACTATATTGGCCTTGGATGGTACTGGAAGTACGAGACGATCACTTCCAATCCAAATGATTACAGGCAAGTACAACCCGTATACTGGTGGATATTTTGGGGCTGGTGCCGTGCCGAGTGCTGCTGAATATCAACAGCTCATGCAACAATATCTGCAGGTTAATACGAAAACCGTGCGGGATGACTCGTTCATATCCGATTTTTCCTGATTGGTTCTTTTCGAATAATTTTTGTTTGATATTCCAGAGCATGTGGATGCAGGCTGCTCAGATGTACCCTCAGTTGCTGCAAGCTCAAGGCAACGCCCAGGGTATGTCGCCCGCTCACAACCCGAATCAGTCAAATTCGCCTGAACAAACAGCGCCCACACCGGAACCCACTAGTTGGCATTCTCTCAAACTTCTCACCAGTGAAAAATTTTGAGTGTCTATGACGTACGCGTGTGTTCCAGTCTTTAGTATCTATCTTCCTACATAGTTCATATGTTCTCGCAGCTAAATGTGCCAAAACTAGTTGTTTTATTATAATTAAAATTTTAACTCATTTGAGCAAGTTCAAATGTAATTTGCAGATGAGCTGGCGGCCAACACAGCCAACCTTGCCCGAATGCGACTGGAAGAGGGTGCTCGAACGGTGGCACCGTTTGTGGGTGGTTACCCTCAGTTCAGTGCATCGGGAGCCATGTTCGCCATGCATCAGCCACAGCCGTCCGCTGCGTCACCCACTCCCTTGCATGGGTCAGTTTAATTATGATCATTCATCCCCACTTGCATGTTACGAAAGTTTATCCAAGTTATGACTTATTATTACTAGTTTCACGCTGTTTTTTTTGTAACTCGTACTTATTCTAGGAGTAACAACGTGATTAACGAATGCTATGAAAAATTTTCATGATTATAATCGAACTGAATGCTGTTCACGTCACTTTATATTCTATGATTGTCTTAATTAAAGTGACGAAGCCGTGGAACACAACACGGCGCACTCGGCACCTCATGCCACCAATGACCCGGCACAACAACAGTCATCCTGTCTCTCTAATCAGGTGCGTTATCGATGCATATCACTTTGCTATAAAGCTCGATGACATGTTTTACGTTACTTTTTTAATCTTTATTATCTTCTTACAACTTATATATTTCATCTTGTCTTATATTAGTTAACTTGACAGTTTATTTGACGTTAATATTTTTATTGTCGCCGCGCCGGCCAGTAAAATAATTGGCTGAATATTATTCTACATTAATTTATTTATGGATTAAAAGTAGATCATTTCTGATTGAACTTTTCGAAATGAATATCTGAATGAAGAATGTGATTAGAATGCCATTTGCAGAGCGATGCTACCGCTGATGGAAAGCAGCCACCAGCGACCGTCGATTCGGATGCGGCTAAAATAGCTGATGCAGGTGCTGGCAAAAAAGGTAAACACAATTTCAGTTACAGATATATAATATTTACTAGGTAATGTACTCTAGCTGTATGGTATCTGATACTTTTTTACCTTAATTGATTTAAAAAAAATTTAGATCCCAGATACTCAATATTTTTTTACCAATATTCTTTTGTGACCATTTTCGGTTCATTATTTAAACTTTTGTTTATGTTTTGCAGGCAAAGCGCTCGAATCGGAGAATCTGACTACCCGACTCATAAAAAAGCAGATGGGTGAAATCGAGAAGGAGATCAATCGGCGGATAGCCAATCAGAATGTAAAAAAGGTGAGCCAAGAAGACGATAATGGTAAATTATCAAAACGAGAGGGTGAACAGACGAACTTATCCGAAACGAGTCAAAAATATCTATGAACAAATTCATTCATAACATTGGTCGTCGAAAAAAAATCGATCACTGTATTCAAGTTTTTCATCTGGTGATGGTTTTTAAAACAATTTGGCACTTTGTTAACCTCATCCTTCACACAACTATCCTGTACACGGTTTATATATTTTGGTGGTGATGGGAGCTGTGTATTTGGTTTGTTTGCTATAAGTTGTTTCTTTATCACACCGGCCACATGGTTCACAGGCACATAACCGAAACCGATTTATTATATATCACCAATCGTTCAGCCAGCACAAATCCGACCCATATTATAATTTTCAAGAGTGGGTATATTGAGTGTGTTCTCCAATCCACACTATCACCCACCCACCTAGTTTATAATCATCATATTATCACTCACTGGCGGACGAACGAAACCTCAAAAGACGGGAATCTCGAGAAAGAGGGGAATTGACAGAAATTATACCATTTTACCAACATTTTAAGAAGCTATCTGTACTTTTTGAAACCGCTAAAGAAGGGGTAATTCTACTTTTCCCTCCTCTTCCCGTCTGCTAGTGTTATCGCTAACTAACGAACTCACACTCTGGTTATGGTTTCCGTTGCCCAACACATGCTCTTCCACACCTGCAGGTCGATCCTAATGATATTGAGATGCTGCTCACACAGAAGAACCATCTGACTCAGATGGTCGCTGCTCAACAGTCCAATGGAGTCGGCATTCAGTCCGCGTTCGGGCCGTTCGCACTCGCTGGCCACCCCGAGGTAAGGTGCTCCTGTTCCTAGTTAACGTGCTCCTACTCCTAGTTAAGGTGCTCCTACTCGTAGGTAAGGTTCTCATGTTGAGATGAACTACTGCTTTAGGTAAAGTACTGGGATTACTTCATTACAAAGTCAATATATAGACACTTATTTAGCATCGTATCATTTGTCACTACTCACTTTATCATTTCAATCGTTTTGCACATGTCCTCAAGGTCTTCGTCACTTCGCTGTCTTATGCATGCACACATAATTTTTCATCCAGGTTTATCAGTTCAAATTTTCACTCAAATTCCGGTGCTCCGCCTCTATATATTAGAATGATTATAATATGTTACCATAAGGCAAGTTGAAGTACAATTAGGTGGAAACCTTAGCTAGCTAGCTATTCTACTTTATTATTGAACTAGATTGTACAAACATTAGATGCCAATTAGAGCAAACGGTTAGCAATGTTGCGGCTAAAGCCCGTTTCCTTCCCATTCTCTGTATTGTATGTCTAAATGTGGTGTACGTATAACCAGACTGAAATGCCAGTTATATTTGTATAGAATGCACACGACGAGAAGTCGTAAATCACTTGGCCTTTGTGTGCGTTTCTTTGTGATATGGCGGTCAAATAGCGGATAGAAGTTGGGGGCAATGTCCAATTAAAAGTCAAAGTAGAATTCAGTTGTTATTTAGGAAATATAGAATAATAGGTAATTCTGGAATGAACCTGAGATATCTTATTGAAACTTAACTTATGGACTGTGGTTGCCAGCGTTTTATGGGTCATGGGTGTGATATTATACAGGTTTGTTAGCGGGTTTAGGCTGTGAGTGAGCGGTTTGGCGTTGTTGTGATTGTGCAAATACATCCGTCGTATCGTAAGTCGTACGTGTGCGAATAAGTCATGCAGAAGAATGGAATGCGAAAGCAGTGCAGTAGAATTGACTGAAAAAGGACCAAGATTTATTGTTTTCTGTAGCTGAAATACACCAGTAATTGAATGGACAGCCAGTTTTCACTACAATAAACATGTGCTTACGATTTATCTTACCATTTTACACAGGTAAAGTCGGTTTTGGATGACGGGCATGATGGTGCACCGTTATCAACCGTTTTTACTAGGGTTCATGTATAAGAGTGTATTTGTGTCCCGGTGTCCGCATTCATGTTTGTGTGGCCTGTTGACGTAGTATCATGGCGTAAAAGTCTTATTCCTTGAAGACTGATCTCATTTTTGGTTCGATAGAACACCAGTTTCAAGAGAAAAACATTGGTTCAATGTGCAATGGCACATGTGCCAACAAAATCGGGACATGACAAAAGTTAATGTTCTTAACAGTTGGAGCGTGCTGGTTGTGATGGCTTATACGACAATCTAGTCAGTCAGTCATGTAGAGACCCCTCACACTTCAGCCACTTGGTTGGCTGTTCCGCTTAAAAAATTGATGTTTTTCTTTGAAGAAAACACCCATGGTTGTGTCCACATATGGATTGACACGTAATTGAAGCAAAAAAACAGCAATGGTAATTGTTGTAGAACTCATTTAGAAGTTGTTTATTCCGCCACTAAACCGCCGCAACTTGCAGACCCCGAATGAGTGGGACAAGAAAAGGGATACGGCCAGGGGTTGTGATGAACTTCGGGCTACAGTCGTCACTCGCTACTTTTGTATTGATCTGCAACAACTCTGCTGACGTGTGACATGTGTTCCCTGGTTTCAGGTCAATCTGATCTGGTCAGTCAGGTTTAAAATCCGAATCATACGTATGTTTCGGATTCGGAATGTCTTACGTTTTCTTCTTCTTAGTGATGCACGACATGACATAATGTTGGTGATGGATTTTGTCAGATTGAAATGCAACACTTGCCAGGCGTTTATTTTCCGCTGTTTCAACCAGGGGTTCAATTCAATCAACACTTGTATGCTTTCCGATGTTTGGAAGCAATGAATTAAGAAGACGGCAGTGAACAATCTTAGTTTCTGAAGCTCAGCAGCGCGTGAATTACAAGTGAACTGGCAAGTAGTTTTATTGTAGAAAGAAACTTCCCTGTATAAAGTAGTGGAAGTAAGGCATATAATGGAACTGGTGGCTAAAGTACGTAAAACATGGTAATATGGTACTGAGGCATGTATGATGGCTGTCGTCGTTCACTTTTATTATTATTCAATTGGTTGTCGTAGGGTTACGTTAAGTCGAAATGATCTTTAGAGACGTATCGTCCTCATTAATTGGTGATACAATTTGCCGTAATGTTGTTTTTGTGGTCTGTGTGCATCAATAAAAGTGTTGCATTATGTCGATCAAACGCCATTTGTTGTTTAAAATTCGGAATTTCGACACGTAACTTCACCTTTTAATGAACATTAATCAATTTTTTGCCGTTGGATTACCGAATCACCTGAAGTAAAAGTTGATCCACACCTACATTCAAGAACCACATTGGTTTGGTGTGATGTGTTGGTCATGTGTCGTGTCATGTCGACAGCTCGAATGGAAGGGGTGAAAACGGTACATCAACACGAAAACACCCGACCCCGTACTATCTGCGGTCGGTCGCACGATCGAACGGCCAGGTTGTTTGGATGGCCCTCGCTCGTTCTCATCAACCGCCGTCTTCATTTTATGCCCATGGGTATTGGCACACTTTGGCACTCACTCCACGTTGCTGCGTTGGCTGGCACAACACCATCCAATGGCTGCAATCAAGGCTTCGGCGTTCCGTTTGCGTGGTAGGCACATTCGGAAAAAAATTTAAAACTGAAAAATTGTAGTTTTTCCTTTTCAACATAAACTGTTTGTCTGTTTCATGGTTTTATATGGTTCTTCCAACTTTACACGTGTTTTCTGAGTAGTTGGATGTCGGTGAAGTCAAAGGTGTATGTCGGAGTTTTACGTTCCATGCTTTAGCCATATTCCTTGTGAAATGACGCTTCTCAACGTCATGCTCTTCATAACTCTTCAGTTACAGCTGCGTGATTACTTTGATAGCCAGCCGGTCAGTTCGGTGAAGTACTATGTCAATGCTTCCCGGATTTAAAGCAGTTTGGTAGTTTCGTCTTGGTGAGTGCGTCGAAGAGACCAGAACGAAAACTTAGTTGGCTTTGGCTGACTGTAATAGTCTTTTTTCGGAAGGGTCAATGAAAAACATATGGCAGGTAGTAGGTTAGTATTGATATATACATGACGATTTAGTAGATTAGTATTGACTATGACTCGTTAAGGTAAGAGCTTCATAGATGGCATGGACTCATCTGTGTGTCATTTATAATTTTACCAGCGACAAACAAAGTGATATTCGTCATCTGTTTATCTCAGCTTTTTTGTAAACAAATACTAAAACGGCGGTCATGATAACTTTTATCAGTGCTGGTATTGGTCACAAATTGATCCGGTCTTCCTTGATCTATTTGGTGTCCTGTGTTGAGTGTGGGGAAAACCGGAAAAAAGTACTGAACAACTCTTCAATGTTCGTTTAATGTCTTTTAGTGCCTGACGGTCACGGGCTCGTTCACATCATAATACGCCCGTCCCGAGGTCTGTTGAGCCTGCGATTGACTAAAGGCAGATCTTCATCTTTTGGACCATATGAACTTCTAAACAACAAAATAGTAAAATCATAAGATGAGTGATCGTGAGAGTGAGAGAGAGTTGGTATTTTTTGTTTGTCTGAACGGGCAAACGGGTAAGACAGTTAGTGTTGGTCGGTGCGTCTCCCAACAGCAGCACAACATTGACTCGAGTCCAACTAACAGACGCATGGATTGGCGGATCAACTGCTACGAAAAACAAAAAGTCAACAGTATTTCGGCGTTCTCATACGCAGTTGGTTGTCAATGTTAGCAAAAGTTACAACACAACATCATTTCTGTGGGACAAAAAAGATAATCCCTTGCCTTGGTACATTTGGGTTGACGACCATGGTTTGGACCCCTGGTACCCTAGGGCACACCTACACTAGCGTATAGTTGGCCGTGGTGCCCGTCATTTTCATTAAGTTATGTGCCCTATGTTGTGAGCACTTGCAACTGCGCTCGACTTCTCATGTTTTACTGTTCGCCGACACACATGTTTCTTCTTTTATCGTTTTTGGAAATAATCTAAATGCGACTATACGAGGATTGCATTTTTTGAAATTTTTTCATTGACAGCTTGAACTTAATTTTCCTACTCTACCTAGGGTAAGGTGAAATAAACAGTTCGACTAATTTTTCCCGTTTTATTTTATAATTTTTGTTTCCCCGAGATTTTTTATTATTCTCATTGCACTCTACTTAGGTTGGCTAGTAATTATTCAAGTTCTGATTCGACAGAATTAGTCACAAAACTCATGTTGAATTCACGAATTGTAGAATCTCCGGTGCGAACCGAACTGATTCCAATTGGTTCAATTAATAACCGTGTAGCTTTAACCTGACTGAACCAGGCTTTAACGTTTTCATAATGCTTTGAACGCGTATTATTTTCCGTTCCTGTTTTTATGTTCCTTCACGTGCTTGCTTACGGGTGTTTTATGTTGTTCTGGTTGTTGCTTTATTTATGTTTCCCTCTTCTCTTAATTTATTTGTGTTTTCCTCTTAATTTTTTAGTTTTGTAAAAGCACCAATATCACTCGTTCTGAAATGAATTCTTAATTAATTATAAAAGTCAGTAATGGTATTAGTTAACAACGGAAATTTATCTAATTAATATTTAATAAACTAAATGAACATTATATGGCGGTTAATATACTTAATGCGACTTGTCTCAAAGGAAAATATATGGGAAATGAGTAAGGAGTTTACTTCAACTGTTCTGAAATTGCTATTTATGTAGGGAAATTTTTACGGTATTCAGTAATCATTGTACCTTCTGTTTGAACCATTCACAGTTTTCTGCTATTTTGTCTTGTAAACTTTCTGCTGAGAAGAAAGGCGGCAATTAAAGTGCATAAGTGAGAGTTAAGCAGCAATTTGGCACAAAATAAGCAGATGATTGTGATTAGTTGTGTATGATGTATACCTAATGTTTGCTTGCACCACTCTCTGACCGGGCGTTTGTCTGTCTGTACAGGAGGGCGACCCATCCATCGATGATCCGGCCAGTCAACAACCCGCATGCGCTCCCGTTGGATCGGTCGACTGGACCGGGCCTGCATCCGGTTGCGATTCCTCCGCGACACCGAAGGGCACTAGTTCACGTCCACAACGCATCAATCCATTCATGGCATCACCGGTGCACGTGCCCATGCAACAGCTGATCATGTCCAACAACCCGAATCAGGTCGTGACCTCGCAGGCGTCCATGCCTTACCAGCAGTCACAGATTGCTGGCAACTTCTATCAGGTTCGTCTGCTATGGCTTACTAAAAAGTTTTTTATTTATTAAAAAAATCGCTTTTACCAATCGAGCTGAATTTCCCCAACTTTCAGTGGTCCAAACCGTTTGTAGACGAAAGACCTACTTACTAACGTCACTGTTCCCCGTGCTTATTTGTTTACTTTTTATTAAAGGGTTGAAAATTTTTGCTTTAATGGAACTTCAATAAGAACATGGCATGGGTGGGCCAAGACCAAAATTTGGGGAATTTTTTGCTGGAACGAGAGTAATGGCCACTTTTTATGCTTTGTGCGTGCAGTGTATGTTGATTTAATGACATTTGTTTGACTCTTTATCTTAATCCTACCATACTACATGTATGTAATAATACTAATCCCAGGGGCGGTTTATTAACTGGAAGTCTTCCAAATGTATTGCAGTTGCTGGAATGGCTCTATTTAAGGAATTTAAATAGAATTTTTTTAACCTCATTATTGAGTTTCAACTGTTATTATAAGTAAAAGTATTATTCCTGATTCCCTGATGTATTGCACATGTGTGAGCTGGCTGTTGATTCCCTGGCTTGTTTATCTGGCCGCTATTTTCATCCCGCTTGCATGATTGACTTCAGTCTTTCGCTGAAAAAATTGCACGATTGTTGGATTTCTAATTACAAGATCAAAACCATCCGATTTCAGTCTTTAAAATTCACACTTTCTGTTTCAAAAATACTTGCCATCGCTTCACTTTCACTGGATTAAAAATCAATTTGTAGTGAATAATGAATAACATAGTGATAGTAAGTTGTTTCATCCCGACTCTCTGACACCTGAATTTCCATGTTATCACCGAAATAAAAATGGGATTCTATATTATCTGATGTTTTAGTTCTATGGGTTTATATATTCAGATTAGTATTCTAATCTGTTCAATCTAGCAACCTTTGTGCTTTTTTCTACTAAAAGAATATACAGCATGGTTCTCCGATGTCTCATAATTTTTTTTTCATGATTAGCCAGTTCATTCAGTCAAAAATAGAACATTAACTTGGTGTTAGATATCATATCATTATTTTTCACTATTTCGACGTTGAAATTTTTGATCACTTGAGTGAGAAACTCCATCCTGCGCAGTACATGAAAGCATTGATGAGCTTGTAAGACATGAAATCATTTCATCTATTGTGGGCTGGTTCTACTAAAGTTCACAAGATAAAAACGTTAGTTGCATAATTCAAACGATAACCGCCTGTCGATAATCATAACAGGTCAACAGTATCAATAAAAATTATGATACAATCTAAAATGCATTTTTTGCAGGCGCATTTTCCTCAAGGGCAAGACGCGTCCGGCGCTGGAATGTTTGGCATGCATCAGCAGTCGGTGGGGCCGCCAGCTCAACCAATGAGTTCTCAGCCCTCATCTGTGGCCTCACCATTCTTCGACCATCAGAACGCTGCCACATCCACTAATATGATGATGGACCCTTTGCAACAACAACAGTGGCAACAACAACAGCAACAACAACAATTATTCATGAACAACGCTCAGTACAACCAGTACTACCAGTCGCAGTTCAATCCGGCCTTCGGCGGCAATGTGGTTGGAATTGTTTAATATTTTAGTTTATTAAAAGAAAAGGAAAATAAAGTAAAAGTGTTACCCTGAAAAAAGGTTATGTTAAACTGAGTGAACTTAACGCTAACTTAACCTAATGGCGTTTCGGTCATGTGGCACAGACGCCTCCTAGCCTAACCTAGTTTCATTTCATTGTTTTTTTTATTACTGAACGTTGTCATGTAGATTTCTAAGTTATTTTTAAGTGACTAAGTTATTTTATGCAATGGGAGTTCATTACTGTTAAATGTTTTTATTGTTGTTTAGTCGGTTCATGTAGATCGTTGAATATTTTTTTATTCTTTCAGCTGTTATGTTTGTTGATAACAATAGAATTGCATCATTCATACAGTGAAATACATTACTGTATTTATTTTTTGTACAGTTTTCTCGCTTCGTGATAATGCGAATAACGGAAATGGGGAAATGGGATGTAATTGGTTGCATTATAAGTGCAAATGGGACAGGACAACCAATACTGATGTGATTGCTTTGTAGTTAACTTGTGTGGGCATCATTACAACATAGTGCCTAAATTAGGTTCGTTCTCTTTTCCTTGTTACTCTCTTCAAGTAGATAAGATTCTCATACACGTACGTTGTTAATATTCAAGTCAGTTGCTGTCCTTACCATCAACCTAATACTGAACAATAATTTTGTTTGAATTACGAATTTTTTGAATATCATTGTTGATACTTGATAAGTATGATAAACCAAATTTTTTTATGGTTTTCGGAAAAAATGCTCACGATACGATGCCAAGGCCGGCTGGTATTTTCTTTAAAAGTCTTGAAATAGGTCAAATATAGCAGAATTGAAGCTCAATTTTGATCACAGGTCACTTAGAACGGAACAGAAAAAAAATTTCAGGCATTTTTTGCTGCTGTTCGCTCGATTATTTGGTTTGAAACGTTTTGTACGAGAAAAAGTTTCTAAGTTTTTGAGGTTGTGTATCAATGGTTCGTTCATGGTTTGGTTTGTTTTCAGTTTGGTCAGCCGGGTATGGGTCTGATCGGTCAACCGTCATCGGCACAACGGCCCAACGTCGATGGTCAACCGGCAGCTCCTAATCTGACTGACTCGCCGTCGTGGCCGAGATCGTCCAGCTCCGAGTTCACTCCGATGGTGTCGGCGGCACCCACCAACGTTAATGGACACTCGGATCAACCGGTTGGACTACATTTTGTGCCAAGAGACAATCAAGAGAGAATGAACTACTTTTCCACGGGTCGATGCAATGTTCTTTCTTCGATGATTTTTTCGCGCTATATTTAACGAGTTTGAAAGCAATTATAAAACTTATATCGCTTAGGCATGTAATTTTTAAACAGTATTTTTTTGTGTACAGGCGTGTTCGTCGAGCCAATCAGCAGCTCCGATAAACACTGACACCACGAGTTCAACCACGGGTACGTCACAGCAGAACGGTGGTCATCAACGGAGTCCATCATCGGCTTCGCTCGAGGACCCGGACTCCAATCAAGAACCGGTCTGGGTGATGCGCGATTCTTATAAAAGGAAGAAACATCCACAGTTGGAGCGGGAGGAATCGGGAGAATTGGGTGAGTTTAGCCGAATGTTTTTGCCATCAACAATTTTTAGAACGTTATAATTTTCATGTTATGATATTTCATGCTTATTATTAGAAAAGAGAAAGAGAAAATTATAATACCTTTCGGAGATTTTCTTTGTAGAGCCTTTAGCTTTAGCATACTGTATTTTGTCACTTTAGTCACCCCTCAAGACTCATAAATAATTGACTTCAATTTTGCAGTGGACCAATCGAACCGAGCGACGGCTTCGCAGCAGAGCCATCATGCCGACTCGGACACGGATATGGAAACTGACAGATTGCTGGGCAGGGGAGGAGCGCCTGGTACGATATTATCACTCATCTCATTAATCTTATGAGATACCCATTTACTTACTTACTCACTTTATTCACTCAGTCACTCACTCACGCACTCACTCACTCACTCACTCACTCACTCACTCACTCACTCACTTGCAGGTATTGCCAACGGCACCCGACGTCGCAACAGCGTGCCGCCCGGCACCGTGCCCGTGGGGATGACGGCAAAGTCTGGTGTGGCTGGCGGACCCGGCACCACAGCGGCTGGTAATAATACAGGCGCCAATCAAGGCTCGGCCTCGGGCGAGGCCAGTGATGAAGGTGGGGATCCCAATACCATGCACCATGTGAAGGCAAAGAAAAAGAAAGAAGGTAGAGTTTGTTGTGCCCACCCGCACTCAGTCACCCACCACATTCACGCACCCCGCTCGGTCATGTCGCACGTGTTTCGCTGCCAGCATCGGGTATGGCCAGGTAATGGCCAAGGTACATGTTACTACCGATGGATCATTCTGTGTTCGGTTAAAACATTGAAATGGTCTTCATTGAGATTGCAGAAAATTCAATGCAAGAACTTATTATCAGAACTTTTCAGACTAGAACAATCTTTTTTTCTGAAAGTTGTTTATGTATTTCTGAAAAAAGCTGTTTTCACTTCATTCCTTTGCTCATAACCTCGAACGTAACATTATTTAATGTGCATCAGCATCGGCATTCGTAATAACCGGTTTATGTAATTCAATGTTGAATCCAAAGGCACATAACTTACCATTCCTGGCCATACCTTCTGCTACTACTACTACTACTACGGCTGATGCTACTACTAACATGGAGGCGCATGCCACTACTAATACTGGTGAATGGTGATGCTAAGTTTGGCTAACAACCAAATTATGGTAGTTTTAATATTTTTGTCCAAGATTCACTTACTGATCAAACGTTGTATATTGCAGTATTACACAATGAATCAACAACGTAATATTTATTAGAGTTATTTGAATTCGTTCACGAATAACGCTTGATTTATTAACATGATAATAATTTTTCTTAATAAATCTGTGCTGTGAACTTGGATGAGAATATAATTTTCCTAGCTAGTCTAGTCTGATATCAATGTTGTCAGTGGATTTTGAATTTGGATTTTTGCAGCGGATTCGGGTCGCAGGCGAGGGGTGAATGTTGATTCCCACTGATCAAAATTTTTCCAAACCAGGGGTACATCAGCAGCAGGTCATTGTGGAATTCAGAACAGGGTTTTGTGAGAGATTTGTCCATCAAGCTGAAATCGACGAAAATTTGGTTCAGATGCTGCCCATCCCTGATGGTTGTGCTCGAGCGCCAAACTGTATTTTACATAGCAATGGATGATGGATATCGTTCTGTTTTTTTGGGGTTTGCATAATTATTGTGGGGTTTGCTAGATTTTTTTGTTTTGCTCAACGAAAAAGTAAAAAATCAGCTAGCTTTATGATTTGGAACGTTCGATAGAGGGTTGTTTTGCTCAATTCGTTCAGATTTTTTTTACTTTTTGCAGTTTTTGTGGTACGTCTGATTTTTTGTTTCTTTCAGTTCAATGAGTTTATTGTTTTAGTTCTTTTGTGATGATGTAACGGGGGTTCATTTGGTTGCGAAAGCATTTAGCTTTCTTCAGATCAAGAATGCAAAAGCCTGAAAATCATGCTAAAACTTCTCTGCAATGGCTCCAACACCGCTTAATGCAATTTTTTATGCAAAAAAGTTTCTTTTGATGTCTTCGTTTTTTTTCGATTCCAAAAAATATTGCCAGGACTTGACGCAATTTCGGATGCGTTTTCTTCTGCTTTTTTGTTTGACTATTCGCCTTCTAATGTTTATCGCCTAAGTTATATTCAAACGCGCTCCATTTGTGCCTGCTAAACGTGTGCAGAGTGTATTTCAGTTCATTTTTGGTTCAATTCAGTTCCACTCACTCCATCAACACATGTTCAGTTTATTATTCTAACACGTTACTAACACTAAAACAGATCACTGATCGTATCATCGGAGTTTTTACTAATCTGAATGCCACTTTCGGAATTATTATAAAGTAAATAAACAAATCATTTCGTTTCGGTTAAATTGTACTAGCATTATGATGCGTTGGATTGTAGTTTACATGTGGTATATTTTCAGTGATGGTACACGAACCGGCAGTGCTGATCGAAGGTGTACTGTTCAGAGCCAGGTACCTCGGCTCCACCCAGCTCATATGCGAGGGCCGGCCTAACAAGGCCACCAGAATGATGCAGGCTCAAGAGGCGGTCACCAGGATTAAGGTTGCTGTCGTTGTGATTGTTGCTGTTAATCTCGGTGCCGTTGCTGATTGATTTTATGAACTGTGTTTGTGGGAACAGATGGTCAAAGCAATCTGGTAACTGTATGGTAGCAACAACAATGTTTCTGGTTGTTTTCGGTCATATCCACTGTTTCGCGTCGATCTGACAAAAATGTGGAGTATAAATGACAAAATTCTCCGACCTGTTGGACTTACAACGTTTCTATTTGCTAGTCTCCCACTCGGACTAAGGTAACGAACCTATCAACTCTTTGGATATGTGTGATTAATAAATAGGCTTACCTTGGTGGTGCCACCAGCCTTAATCCACAAAGACCGACTATTTAGGCAATTAAGTATGTTTTTGACTCAGTTTTATGGTACGATTACGGTTGATGGCACTTTCACTGGATCGTCATCAAATATATTGTGGCTCGTGTTGCGCACTTTTCAATTCATTCAAATGACTACCACATCTAGTCTTCGTTTTTTTCTCGCTCGTTCACTCACTGTTTCACTCACTCACGTACTCAACCATTGACTGACCCACTAACGTACTCACTGACTTACTGACAGGCGCCCGACGGCGAGAACCAGCCGTGCTGCGATGTGGATCTGTTCATATCGACCGAGAAGATCATGGTGCTCAATACTGACCTACAGGTTGTCCTGACTGAATGAGTGAATGACTGACTGACTGACTCATTGATGCTTTGGGTTATCGGTCATCTGCCAGTCGCGACTTGGCAAACATTTTGACTGATTATCCCTCCAGTCTAGTTGTTGACTGAGAATGTTGGCGCGTGGGCGGGGCTTGTTTTCATGTCATTCCCGTTAAACCGTTATGGAAAAATCTTCATATTTAATGTTGTTGTTGTACTTTATTATTTATATAAATTTCAACTTCCGAGGAGCGTAAATTATTAGCATGGCTTGTGTGCCGAAAGTCGGATAAAGAATGCTTAGGTTTGCACCTAGAGCTTAGCTCAAACTCGATTATAGCAACCGCACGTAACACACGCCATGTATTCAAAAAAATGGTGTCTCGCCTTCGTTGGCATGTTGTGCTGAAATCCGTTTGTTAACCCCAACCCAAATACTTCCCAAGTTTCAGAAAGGAGGTTGCTGGATATTTAATGAAACGGATTTTGGCATGCCATAACATGAGTATATTACAACTACTTACTTATTGATTCGTTATACCGTTACAGCTGCTATGGTACAACACGGTAGGTTGTTGGAGTGATGTATGTAAATCGGTCCGAGCGGTTGACCGAGTGTTTTCAAAGATTATAAGTGAAAAACGTTCCACGTATTATAAGCGTATTTCGTTCATATAGCCAGACAGAGGTGGGCAAGGAACAAATTTCGGCCAATTTCATATTTTAGTCACCCACACTTCTCACGTAAAAAATCAAATCACAGACATTCAAACGGTGGTCCACTAACCCATCAAAATTCTTCAAGGAATATTTCGCTGTCGCTTTATCCAAATACATTTGAGCAGATGTTTCAGATAACTCGTTAGAAACTGAAAAGATTGCACTACGCCAACCTGCCGTACCAGAAGTTGTTTTGTAGTCGGCTATTTTGTCTCTCTTTTTGTTCGGATCAACATCAGGTAGCCATATCCGTGAATGTTTGCGAGAATACTTGTGAATTTTCTAGATTTTCGGTGGAATAAGCCACCTATTTGTTGGTCTACTAAAAAAATGTTGATATCTATTTCCTCCTCCATATATAATGTATCTGCGCAGTTGCTTTGCATGAGGCCGTGTATTTTTTACCATGTCCAGTGCTGAGCTGACACGATTTGTTATAGTTTCAGTTTTCAGATTTCAAATACTTGAATATATTCACAAGCATAGAGTAATATTGTCACTTCAGCAATTGACTAGCTTTATCTAAATCTGTTTTATTGGCCGCGTGTATTGCTTTAATTTTTTTCAAAATGGCGCTTGTGCGAATACCTTTTTACCGCTTTCTAAATATAAAAATTCAAGAATAATTTCAAGACTGTCTATTGCACATGTGCTAGAGGATATTCGCTTTCGTACAAATTTTTGACTCTGAATAATTCTCGGAATTCTAGTTCTTTATCGTTTATTATTTTGCGCAGGTTGCTGAGTTGTCGTCATAGTGCATGTCTAAGTTCATAATATTATACCGATTTATCGATGGAGTAACTCTAATGATTCCTTGACTTCAGCCATGGCCCTGCGCAAAATTTAAGCTATAAAAAATCGTTGGTTTTTTCAATTAGAGTGAGTTATTCAAATCGTGTTCAAGCAAATAAACTATTTCCATTTTGAACGAGGCTTAGTCGGAAGTTGAGTTTTACACTCCCTATTCAAAAAAATTATAACGAATAGCGAGCGCTATGGTGAGCAATTGTGACCTTGAAAACCCAACGATTTTTCTTGACTCGAATTTTAGATTATATATTCTATATGAAATGAAATTCGCCGTCATGAATGAGTTTGTTTCACCATAAATCGATTACATTAAAACTGTTTGCCGTCGTTGCTGGTAATTTTTTATTTTTTGCAGATTTCTAATTCGTGGAAAAACGTTTATTATTAGTTATGTTTTCTTCTCATATCATAGTTTAAAACGTTTCTTGGCTGTTATATTGTAAATGTGATTATGGCTTACTATTGGCTACTTGATCTTGTTATAGTGGCGGTTGAATTTACTCCTCAGTAGAAAGATAGGACTTTATCTGATGTTGATATTTCAGTTTTTATTTTCAATTTGGCGTGCACTTCAACTGTGCATTTGTCTTGGGCAGAGGCGGTTGGGTAAAGATAGTTTTTCAGAATTTTATACTTTTACTGAGAGTAATTCAACCACCACTTTAAATGATAATGAATGGTCACCCCGAGCTTTTTTCATACTCAAGTCCATGCTTTCAATGTTTGGCTGCATACTCATTGCGATGGCGTTTATTTAAAAGAACATAAAATAAAATTCATTCAATCTCAGTTTAGCTGATAACATTTACCGTTTTTTTCATAGAAAGCGAAAGGTTTGTTAGTTCCAGCATTATGACACGATTTAGTTGCTTTAAGATCTGAATTTATCAACCTGATAACGTTTAGTTACCGAATTTGAGTGATCTGTCGCGGCTTGTATGCGTTCACATTACCTCTATTGATCTGGCGTTTGTCTCTTCCGATTATTATATTGTTGCTAGTTTTTGATTATGTGTGTTTTCCAACCATTATTGGTGATGTCCGGTCCCATCAATACCATATTTATCCTTCTTCTCTCTCAGGCCCAGTTGAAAGTTGTGCTGCGCACACAATCGGTAAGCCCGATTTATATTGTCAATGACCGACTCATTTATATCGTAACCATGCTTTTGGTGTTCTATGCATAGTTTCGGGGCGTTTGCAACCAATCGAAACCTAAGTAATATTGATCGCAATGGAGCCAAGATACTGCTGTGTTGAAATATTATAGTATACCACATACTGTGTTTCAGTTTTTTTCGAATTGTTTGTTTTAATGGTATACTGTGTCGCGCAAGAAGGTAAATTTTCTTATTATTGGTCATGGTGCTCGGGTAAGTTTTCGTTGTGTCATCACTTCTTTTAGCAAGGAAACAAATAGTATAACAGATTTTATTAGTGTTATTAACTCGTTCTTAGTTGATTATTATCATTTTTTCCTTGACTTAGTTGATTATTATCATTTTCCCAGAATTATTTACATGTTCTGCTTTATATTTACACATCGTACTCGTGGATAGGATGGATGATACAGCCTGTTTTCTGCTGATTTTTCATCAGCAGAAAACTAAAGTAAAGTTCATTTGAACCGTGACGTGTATTAGATCGATATTGTAATAAGAATAATCTAGGTACTATATTGGTATTGTATACTCAAAGTTTCTGCTTGTAAATGTTTCAAATTCTACGAAAAAACAGCTTATTATTTTACTTTTACCAGTTGTCACTTGATCATTGACAATTGTTCTTGTAATCTGGTCGTTTTTTTCGTATTGCCAATCGAACAGGGCTACGGAACAGTTGTTAAGTTGATATTACAATGAATATTTTTGTGGATATTTTTTTACTGTGCTCCTATTTCATGATACTTCACTATTTATGGTAACGTGGTTGACGATTGAGTGACTGACTGATCTTATAATGATAACAATTAAACTTTCAGGCCTAGATTTAGGCCGATAGTTGGTTTAAAAAGTGTTCGTTTCACCGGCATATATTACCTCTTCGACAACCACTACTATTGTGAAAAATTGAAAATGGTTATAGTCACTATTATACGGTGCCCGCGCCCCCGTTATCCCGCCCGAATCAAGAGTTAACCTGAACCCACTGTTGCTTTATGTGTTTAGTGAGGTCGTGCTATATCGACTTTCGTAAGTTATGTATGGGTGCGAAATAGATGCAGATCGCGTCGAGTTGGTTATTTTTTAAGCAGTAGTTCTTATCTTTATAGTAAGACGAACTTTTCAACAGACTGTTGTTTACGTGGAAAAATAAAAATTTGAATGATTCTCAGGAAAAAAATATACAACGAAATGATAACTCAAAAATATTTTGTCTTGGATTTTGTAAATTGAGCCGCCGTTTTCAACGACAGCCAATGGTGAAAATGGTGTCACCCTAGACCACCGTCGTAATGCTCTGAATCCAGTGTCCATTTCGCACCCGAAACGAAGACCAACAGCTTTTCAATGATATGGTGTAAGTTGATGAAGTGAGGTGGCATAGAGAGTGGATGAGATACGTGAGTCGGCTGGTCTGGACCGTTGTCCCCAATGCAACACAGTATGGTGGCCTCCCGTTTTCAGAGAATTAGCGATACGGACGTCCGGCAGGTAATGCATACACAATTACTGTTGAATCATATCACATACAGGGTGGTTCAACGAATAATGATCATGGTCTACTGTGTGCTGAATCAAGCTTTCATAGATACATAATATTGCTTTAGAGTTTACTTGAATTAATGTTCAAAACATTAAATTTGGCTGATAGAATAGTTATGCTGAATAACGAAGTGAATAGCAGTGTGAATCGGTTTTTTATGAAGCGGCCTACATTACCATGTCTCTGAAGCTAAATGATTCGGTATCACGATTCGTCAATCTTGATTGTAATGTTGTGAGCCACCCTGTATGTTCGAGCACCTATTAACGGACGATATCACTTTGTGCATTAATTGGGAGTTAATTGAGCGCTGCATCAGCTTTGTTTATTTCTAGCGAAATCGCTGCCTTGCTAGAAAATAAAAGCCCTTTAACGCTCAGTTTTCAACCATGGTGCATTTGATTGGGTGTCGGTAGAAATATGGACATTAATGTTGAGCACGGAACATTTTGGACCGTTTAACCTGGTATTAATCACAATGTTTGGAACAACAAAAACCAACGGACGTGTTAACTTTGAACAAGATGTGATTACTTACCGCACTCTGTCCTCCTAACCCACTGTGTTGAGGCACATGTCGTGTGCAGTGAAATGTCTGGTTGTGCTCGTGGTTTTACTTGTTTATAATTGTTTAAGTTTCACATGTTGTTGGAATAATAAACGAATGAGCGCCACGAACGCAGACAGTCGGATGCTCCTATCAAATTATTCTGGGTTCCTTTCGTCGGGTTTTCGCGCGTGTTACGTGCATAATTTTCTTTGCGTGTTTCATTCTTCTTCCTATCTGTGAATTTTCCGCTTGGGTGTATTGGTTCTACTAACTTTATATTCTGTCCTGATTTACTGCACTTTTAATCATTGTTCCAGCTGATTTGTGAAAAATGTGACAGTGTCTCTAAAAGTCATAATCTATTGTTTTGAATCTGTTATAACTTTCGTGGGATGGTTAACTTTATACAAAATTTGATATGACCACTGACCAGTTGGATAACAAATCGGCGGGAACATAGCATTTCAATTTTCACTCACTTGCCGTTTACTATGCGTTTTTTTATTAATGATTGCAGTATTCCAGTCTGGTTTTGTGTTTGATCTTTGTGCTGTTGTCCTGTGCTTAGTTAACTTCTATTAGGATATAAGCACATTACAGAAAATAGATCTATAACACAAATTTATCACAAAATAACTAAATGTTCTCGAGCAATCTTGA
>OZ038445.1:18757957-18832628 GCA_964036265.1 Daptonema setosum
TGTCGTCATAGTGCATGTCTAAGTTCATAATATTATACCGATTTATCGATGGAGTAACTCTAATGATTCCTTGACTTCAGCCATGGCCCTGCGCAAAATTTAAGCAATAAAAATCGTTGGTTTTTTCAATTAGAGTGAGTTATTCAAATCGTGTTCAAGCAAATAAACTATTTCCATTTTGAACGAGGCTTAGTCGGAAGTTGAGTTTTACACTCCCTATTCAAAAATACGAGTAGCGAGCGCTATGGTGAGCAATTGCGCCCTTGAAAACCCATCGATTTTTCTTGACTCGAATTTTAGATTATATATATGAAATAAAATTCGCCGTCATGAATGAGTTTGTTTCACCATAAATCGATTACATTAAAACTGTTTGCCGTCGTTGCTGGTAATTTTTCAGTTTTTGCAGATTTCTAATTCGTGGAAAAACGTTTATTATTAGTTATGTTTTCTTCTCATATCATAGTTTAAAACGTTTCTTGGCTGTTATATTGTAAATGTGATTATGGCTTACTATTGGCTACTTGATCTTGTTATAGTGACGGTTGAATTTACTCCTCAGTAGAAAGATAGGACTTTATCTGATATTGATTTTCAATTTGGCGTGCGTGCACTTCAAATGTGCATTTGTGTTGGGCAGAGGCGGTTGGGTAGAGCGTAGAGATAGTTTTTCAGAATTTTATACTTTTACTGAGAGTAATTCAACCACCACTTTAAATGATAATGAATGGTCACCCGAGCTTTTTTTCATACTCAAGTCCATGCTTTCAATGTTTGGCTGCATACTCATTGCGATGGCGTTTATTTGAAAGAACATAAAATAAAATTCATTCAATCTCAGTTTAGCTGATAACATTTACCGTTTTTTATAGAAAGCGAAAAGGTTTGTTAGTTCCAGCATTATGACACGATTGAGTTGCTTTAAGAGGAAAATCTGAATTTATCAACCTGATAACGTTTAGTTACCGAATTTGAGTGATCTGTCGCGGCTTGTATGCGTTCACATTACCTCTATTGATCTGGCTTTTGTCTCTTCCGATTATTATATTGTTGCTAGTTTTTTATTATGTGTTTTCCAACCATTATTGGTGATGTCCGGTCCCATCAATATCATATTTATCCTTCTTCTCTCTCAGGCCCAGTTGAAAGTTGTGCTGCGCACACAATCGGTAAGCCCGATTTATATTGTCAATGACCGACTCATTTATATCGTAACCATGCTTTTGGTGTTCTATGCATAGTTTCGGGGCGTTTGCAACCAATCGAAACCTAAGTAATATTGATCGCAATGGAGCCAAGATACTGCTGTGTTGAAATATTATAGTATACCACATACTGTGTTTCAGTTTTTTTCGAATTGTTTGTTTTAATGGTATACTTTGTCGCGCAAGAAGGTAAATTTTCTTATTATTGGTCATGGTGCTCGGGTAAGTTTTCGTTGTGTCATCACTTCTTTTAGCAATGAAACAAATAGTATAACAGATTTTATTAGTGTTATTAACTCGTTCTTAGTTGATTATTATCATTTTTTCCTTGACTTAGTTGATTATTATCATTTTCCCAGAATTATTTACATGTTCTGCTTTATATTAACACATCGTACTCGTGGATAGGATGGATGATACAGCCTGTTTTCTGCTGATTTTTCATCAGCAGAAAACTAAAGTAAAGTTCATTTGAATCGTGACATGTATTAGATCGATATTGTAATAAGAATAATCTATGTACTATATTGGTATTGTATACTCAAAGTTTCTGCTTGTAAATGTTTCAAATTCTACGAAAAAAAAACAGCTTATGATTTTACTTTTACCAGTTGTCACTTGATCATTGACAATTGTTCTTGTAATCTGGTCGTTTTTTCGTATTGCCTTTCGAACAGCGCTACGGAACAGTTGTTAAGTTGATATTACAATGAATATTTTTGTGGATATTTTTTTACTGTGCTCCTATTTCATGATACTTCACTATTTATGGTAACGTGGTTGACGATTGAGTGACTGACTGAATTTGTAATGATAACAATTAAGCTTTCAGGCCGATAATTGGTTAAAAAAGTGTTCGTTTCACCGGCATATATTACCTCTTCGACAACCACTACTATTGTGAAAATGGTTCAAGTCAAGTCACTATTATAAAGTGCCCGCGCCCCCGTTATCCCGCCCGAATCAAGAGTTAACCTGAACCCACTGTTGCTTTACGTGTTTAGTGAGGTCGTGCTATATCGACTTTCGTAAGTTATATATGGGTGCGAAATAGATGCAGATCGCGTCGAGTTTGTTATTTTTTAAGCAGTAGTTCTTATCTCTATAGTAATACAAACTTTTCAACAGGCTGTTGTTAACGTGGAAAATGGGAATTTGAATGATTCTCAGGAAAAAAATTGACAACGAAATGATAAACTCAAAAATATTTTGACTCGGATTTTATAAATAAAGCCGTTTACAACGACGGCCAATGGTGAAAATGGTGTCACCCTAGACCTCCGTCATAATGCTCTGAATTCAGTGTCCATTTCGCACCCGAAACGAATACCAATAGCTTTACTATGATATGGTATAAGTTGATGAAGTGTGAGGTGGCATAGAGAGTGGATGAGATAAGTGAGTCGGCTGGTCTGGACCGTTGTCCTCAATGCAACACTGTATGGTGGCCTCCCGTTTTCAGAGAATTAGCGATACGGACGTCCGGCAGGTAATGCATACACAATTACTATTGAATCATATCACATACAGGGTGGATCATCAAACAATGATCATCATGGTCTACTGTGTGCTGAATCAAGCTTTCATAGATACATAATATTGCGTTGTAGTTTACTTGAATTATTGTTTAAAACAAAATAATTTGGCTGATAGTTATGCTGAAAAACGAAGTGAATAGCAGTGTGAATCGGTTTTTTATGAATCGGCCTACAATACCATGTCTCTAAAGCTATTCGGTATCACGATTCGTTCAATCTTGATTGTAATTTTGTGAGCCACCCTGTATGTTCGAGCACCTATTAACGGACGATATCACTTTGTGCATTAATTGGGAGTTAATTGAGCGCTGTATCAGCTTTTTTTCTAGCGAAACCGCAACCTCACTAGAAAATAAAAGCCCTTTAACGCTCAGTTTTCAACCATGGTGCATTTGATTGGGTGTCGGTAGAAATATGGACATTAATGTTGAGCACGGAATATTTTGGACTGTTTAACCTGGTATTAATCACAATGTTTGGAACAACAAAAAACCAATGAGCGTTTTAACCTTTATCAAGATGTGATTACTTACCGCACTCTGTCCTCTTGACCCACTGTGTTGAGGCACATGTCGTGTGCAGTGAAATGTCTGATTGTGCTCGTGGTTTTACTTGTTTATTATTGTTCAAGTTTCACGTGTTATTGAAATAATAAATGAATGAGCGCCACGAACGCAGACAGTCTGATGCTAATACCTAATTATTCTGGGTTCCTTTCGTCGGGTTTTCGCGCGTGTTACGTGCATAATTTTCTTTGCGTGTTTCATTCTTCTTCCTATCTGTGAATTTTCGGCTTGGGTGTATTGGTTCTACTAACTTTATCTTCTGTCCTGATTTACTGCACTTTTCATCATTGTTCTAGCTGATTGGTGAAAAATGTGACACTGTCTCTAAAAGTCGTAATCTATTGTTTTGAATCTGTTACAACTTTCGTGTGATGGTTAACTTTATACAAAATTTGATAGGACCACTGACCAGTTGGATAAAAATCGGCGGGAACATGGTATTTCAATTTTCACTCACTTGCCGTTTACTATGCGTTTTTTTATTAATGATTGCAGTATTCCAGTCTGGTTTTGTGTTTGATCTTTGTGACTGAGTTTGGTGGTCGTCCTGTGCTTAGTGAACCTCTATTAGGATATAAGCACATTACAGAAAATAGATTTATAACACAAATTTATCACAAAATAACTAAATGTTCTCGAGCAGTCTTAAATTCCAGAAGTTTGAATAATATACAAAAGATCGGTAGCTTCATTAAGTAGTTCTTTTTACTAAATGGAATGTAATGTTGAGTTTTACTGCTATACCACATCTATGTCATTTGGTTTTGGGTTTATTCTATTGTCAGTGAGTCACGTTTGTTCAAATTACAAAACAACACGATTTTTTCCGTTTTCAAGGAGCATTCATGTGCCTGAAGTAAAATTATATCGAATTTCTGAACTTTCGAACAATTCGAACGATATATTTTACAGAACCTAGGCTAATGACTTAGTTGGCTATCTGATGACTAAATTTTGCAGTTGTCTACTCATTTCATGTGACTGTGTTTCGCTTGCTGTGTACTGTGGCTTAGCTTGGCTCGTGGCCCAAAACAACCCCTATCCTAACGAATGCTGGCCTGTTTCGTACATATTATTTGGCCTCTGTTTATTTTAACGAAACTGGTGATTATTGAGAATGCTTCGAAAGCCCAGTCTCATTATTATTTATCACACTCGCTGATTTAAAAAAAGTTCTAACCTTAGTATTCCGAAATCGAAATGCATGATGATTTTTTTTATCACATAGCACACCAGCTCATATTTGCACTTTATGTATGGGTAGAAAGTTCTGATTTGTTTTGGTTTATTAACCGCTTTTTTACCAAGATACACGACAATTTTATCAAAAGCATTTCTATTCCAGTGTTGTGGAACGACAACCTACCATGCTTATGTTGATGAGATTTTTGTGTAGGCTACCAGTTTTTATGTTCTCAAATACGACAAAGTAACACTATCAGTTATCACTATGTTTGAGTAGTTTTTCACTTTGTTACATTCATTTAAATACCCCGCTCACTAGTTTTATAGTTTGCTAAAATTTTAGTTGATGTTAGAAATTATTTCTTTATTCGTCACACACAGTGAACAGTGGTTTTTGTCTCATCACCCACACTCATGATTGTTTGTTCACTTTGTTTGTTTTTGTTAATTTTTGTTGTTGCGTTTATACTACAATGATTCTAGATTACGGTTGTTTCACCTATGAATCTCATATCTCAAATATATTTAACCGTTTGCACGCTCACACAGAAATCCGCATAAAAAACTATGCCATTACGAATTACTCACAAATCATAGGGTCGTTTGTTCTATAGTGAAAACAATCGTGATCCGTTCACGTTCATTTGACTAATTATATATTTATTTACTGGCTCACTAATGTCTGAATGTTGCATGGTTATGGTGCCCGTAATTTTCTTCTGATTTCCCGACTAGTGTGTTCGTTTGAAGCCGATCACTTAATGTCAAGTCGAATTTGTTTCAAGTACGCTGTGTCGGATTTATGTTGTTGTTGGTTGTTGTTGTGAAAAAAATCCTTGGATATAATAGTTAAAAACTTTCGTTTGGAAATCGAATCTCTGACATGGAATAAAGAGGAAAGGGTATCAAGTGTGGCGTTAAATGATGAAAAAGTCCCGTGATGTAAAAGTTTTTATCAAACAACCCTGTCCTATAAGTTATAGTTATTTATTCAGCATGTCAGCAACGTTAGCCGTTTCGTTTCATTCATTTTCATTGTTTTTGTTGTGTTCGGAAATTTATCAAAATTTTGTTGTTAGTTTTCTTTTCTGGCGTTCTTCACGTTCACATAATAACTAATAAATAACGATACGGTTAACGATTTCGATGGGCAAAATAACTTCTGGTTTTCTTTCACATACATATAGACACTACTCACTTATTAACACCCTGTAGCTGTACTATATTAAACATAACACAACACGAACACACCTTCATAACTGGGATTTGGTGGAATAATCTCATTTAACCAAAAGTGATTGCTTTCAGGATATCATGATGGACCATCCGCTGAGGACCATATCGTATATAGCGGACATTGGGGACGTAGTTGTGCTGATGGCAAGGAGGGTGACACAGACGGGTAGTCCTGATGGTGAAGGCGAAGACTCGATCATTAGGAGGACACCTCGCATCATCTGTCATGTGTTCGAGAGCGACGAGGTACGTTAACTATTATAATACATTTTAATCAATTGGTTGGGATCAGGAGCGACTAAAATATTTGTTTCACGATCACCACCGTTTTGAGTCGGCCGTGATCGTGACTCCAGGTTGCTGTGATTTAAAGTATTAATTTGGCACCTTTGTCCTTCTAGTCGGAAGTTAGTTCCACTATTGACTGGAAAAATATATATTTTTATATACTTTTTGCATTGTTTATCAGGCCACGTTCATTGCTCAATCGATCGGCCAGGCGTTCCAAGTGGCCTACGTCGAGTTTCTGCGCGCCAACGGCATCGAGGATCCGGGTTACTTAAGGGAGGTCGACTACCAGGAGGTGCTCAACAGTCAGGAGATATTCGGTGATGAGTTGGAGATGTTTGCGAGGAAGGATTTGCAGAAAGATGTTGGTGGGATTTGTAGATTTTTTTGAATTGTTATTGGCATTCTGGATTCTGGGCGTTTAATCTGAAAATAATACTGTTCGAAGAAAGAGACCGGTCCTTTCACCCATCATAATCCAAGTTGGTAACAAATAGGTACTCCCGATATACCGATTATAATCGTATACGTGGTTCATGACATGATATTGTTTTACTGTCTTAATTGTTACAGATTGTGGTACCGAAGACACGCGGCGAAGCGCTGGGTGTGGTCATAGTCGAGTCGGGCTGGGGTTCCATGCTGCCGACCGTGGTTCTGGCCAATCTACAGCCGGGCGCACCCGCTGCCCGATGCAATCATCTCAATATTGGCGATCAGTTGATTGCCGTCAATGGCATCAGTTTCGTGGGATTGCCATTGGCCACTTGTCAGCAGAATATTAAGGTTAGTATTTCAGTTACTTTTGTTCTTGTTGTTGTTGTTGTGATCGATATATATATATTTTTTTTCATTACGCCTGGGTTCCTGTCGTGGATGAATACTATATGATTGATAACTACCAGCTTGAAGACTGTAATTAATTGTCTATGTTTTAGCAATGCAAATCGTTAACGGCAGTGCGCATGACGGTGGTGCCCACGCCACCAGTGGTCGAGGTCAGGATTAAACGGCCAGACACCAAATACCAGCTGGGATTCAGTGTGCAGAACGGAGTGGTTGGTCATCACTACTATTTGATTACAAACTATCTTATATTTCATACTACTATTATGCTGGTATTCGTTTAGGTATGAGTGTCAGTCTTAACGACTTCCCAATTCTATACAAAATCGTCCAAAAATAATCTGAATCTTAATTTCTCGTGTTATCGTCAAATAAGTGGACAGGAGTTAGACTTGTTTTTATGTCTTTCCAATCACCTCGATTCGGTGTGATTTACAGATCTGCAGTCTGCTTCGTGGCGGTATCGCGGAACGCGGTGGCATTCGAGTTGGTCATCGAATCATCGAGATCAACGGGCAGAGTGTCGTGTCCGTGCCACATGAGAAGATTGTCAACATGCTGGCCACTGCTGTCGGCGAGGTTTGTGAGTCAGTCAGTCAGTCAGTAGGTGAGTGAGTGAGTGAGTGAGTGAAAGAATGATGTGATCGAGTGAGTGAGTGAGTTGTGAGTGGGAGGTTGAGTGAGTGAATGGGATGAGTGAGTGAATGGAAGATTGAGTGAGTGAGTTAACGAGTGAATACTAGGTCTGCAAAAATAATGCATTTGGTGTCTGCGCCTTGCGGTGTTATTTTAATGGTGGAGTAATGTCAAGTATTTTTGCAGATCCACATGAAGACGATGCCCACATCAATGTACCGTCTGCTCACCGGTCAGGAACAGCCCAATTATATCTGATTCTCAAGATTGGTTGTCGTTTTCCCTGACCCATTGACTGGTTGATCGATTGACCGATTATCCTCTGTGAAAGCTGATTCTGGGCTGTTAGGGTGTTTAGGCTGAAGTTTTGGCCAGTTTTAGGATTGTCCTGATGAGAAATGTCCTTACGGCTGAACACCCAACCCAACCCTGCCTTTGATATCAGCCCCGTTTCCCCCATTTTTGGGTGTAAAATGCCCTTTCCCATCACCAAGACGGGTGCTCTTCATACCATACTTTCGTTTTTGTGTGTATTTCTTACTTCGGTATTTGGATATAATCATCTTTTTCTTTTTATTTAGCCACATTGTTTGGCCTAATAACGATCGAAAACACCGCCCACAGAAACAACAACTACTCACTAATGTTTTTCTCAATTTGGCGAATTATCTTGAATGATGTTATGAAAAAATTGTTCGTTTATTAATGTTTGTGTTTCCAATTCCCTTCGTTCGAAATATAATTGCGTAATGTTATAATTCATCGTAAAATTGAACTGTTCCATATTATTTATTTACCATGCCGTGTAATTTATTGCAGATTTTTTTGAGAAGAGGTGTAGCTGCTTTGCTTCATATATTAAGCAGGCTTTACTAACTCTTTCATTGCTTATTTTTGATAATGGGTGTTCCCGTGTTAATTGTCATATCGTTTTAGTAAATAAATTCTTATCTTTGCGATAATCTTGTTCAAAATTGTATTTCTATTATTGTTGTATCTTGTATGCATTTTTGGCAAGGATGATTCGCCTCCCCGTTCGATAGTGATAATAGTTACGGACGGTATATTCAAGATTCCCGGCACATTTGTCGATTGGTTTGCCATATATAGTGTCATTCATTTCTGACTTATTTACAATATTTTGTTGTTAAAATTTCCTTGGAAGAAACCCTTATTGCAAGTGTGAATTCCAAGGAGGTTCAGGCAACAACAATACATATTAAATATTATAATATAATATTACAATAAATTATTGTATTTTATAGAACTTGTTTTGTACAGTTTAACCATACAGTTGGCTTTATAAGTTAAGTCTTCAAATGTGAAATCGAAATTTCTAATTATACGGTGTTTTGTGATGTTCAAAGCCACAGACTTTAAATTATTATTTTTCACCAACCACCACTATTGAATCGAACTTGTGATTGATATATTTACTATGTTTCCTAATGTTAATAGGTTTATTGAATTTCCGTCGAAATACTGGCTATCATGGGATGATATCTAGGAAATTATACTTACTTTCTGTTGCCTTGTTATAAGCGAATTTTATACCAGCTGTAGTGATTTAACAAATTACGAGGACATTTCATTCAAGGATGGTTTACATTTCAACCAAATACAGCCGGATAAAAAGTTTATGTTGTCTCTCATTTTTCACCGTGTTTTCATCTAATCAACCCAAAAAACGCCATTTCGAACGTTATTACTATTTGTGATCGGAAGGAAACCTTATTGATAAAAAAAATTCTCCCTCTTAATCTTAAGATTACGCAACACCAAATTTTTTTTTTTGAAATGTATTTCGCACAAAAACAGTTGTTGGTTCTTGGTTCATCCAATCCTGACACCCAAAGTTTTCAATACAGCTATCACGCGAGTGGTTTTGCTTTATTTGAACACCACATATTATACATTTTTATAGTGCTGACAAACATCTATTACAAAATTTTGTTTGTAACATTTTGTCCTGCACAAATGCGAATTATGGATCCACACGAAAACCACCTCGGAAACTATTGTTCTGGAGATGAAATAAACTTAAAGTTTTTCAAAGCTCACATTGGGACTAAAAAACATAGATTTAATAAAGGGCCACTTTTGTTTTTACTACTTTTCTAGTTTTTTTGCTATGAAAGTTATTTTTAGCTTGAAAAACGAAAAACAGGTTAAAATCAAATTATTCATTCAGTAAAGTGATGTTTCATGAACCCAATGTAAGTTTCGAACTACCTAAAATATTATTCCCCGTTGAAAAATACCATTTTCGGAGCAGTTTTTGTGTGGATCCATAATTCTCATTTGTACAGGACAGAATGTTACAAACAAAAATTTCTAATAAAAGTTTGCCAGGATTATTTTCGAAGTTGATCATCGCGTTGGGTCATTTGTTTCTTGTAACACTTTCACCATACCTGATGTTACAAGAAGGAAAAAATGAGTTCCATAAACGCACTTTATCATTATATTGTGTTTTCTATCTATCAGATACGAGACTCGCTCACCACCCAACTATACGTTTTGTGATCGGTACAAACTTTATACTCCATGTAGCGTGTCCTGTTTTTTACTTGATCTGCGAAAAATACCGTACGTCATATCATATTGCAGAGAAGTTATTCGCCAGTAATCACATAACACGGTACATGGAACTTTATATTGGATGATTTCTCAAACATTATTATTATATTTGATGATCGACCATATATATTATGCGCAATGAAAACAAATTGAAAAAGTTTCTAGGGGATTGATTGAAGAAATATATGCCTAAATAATATGTAGATAAGAACTCTAGCAGGTATGCAATAACTCTGATGAAATCGTAAAAAGCTTTTAATTCGGAACGTTAAATGGAAACAATCAAAAACAGCGTGGCTCGTTTGGGGTGATTCCCATGTTTGTTTAACAAAATATGTATTAAATTGGTTTGTAGGCGTTGTGGAATCACTTTATTATCAAATGATAAGCATTGCAACTAGCGACGAACGTTTTTACGTGTGTTGGTTCAGCTGAAATTTGATGACTTTGTTACCTTTTTGGAAGACCGTTAAACAATGTTTTCATAAAAGTTAACATAATAATATGGTGATATGGTGCGGAAAGAAGGAAGTTTATTATATTTAATGATTTCATCACATACATTGGAATAGTGCTTTATATGAAATTCTATTAATCTCGGTGAATCAGTGTGAATAAAAAACCATTCGGAGCCACGTGCACAATAAATTTTCACACGAAAACTAGCTGTGTTTTTTGTTTTTTTTTCTCTGTGCACTGTTAGCTACATAATGCGTAGTAGTATCATGCATCTGGTTATGTTGGCACAACTGCTGCTACACTGCCACTTTCTGACGTAAAACGTTTCCATAAGCAGCAGCTGAAACCATGACCACCAATGTGCTTTTTCTACATCCATACTTCTGTTTCCTATGTAGTTCTGCTGGCTCATAAATGGCTTGCTTTGGCTAAAGAGAGAAAACAAGTAGTTTAATTCATTTAACCAAAACTTTGTTCAACTGGTGGTTTCCAACTTATCATTTCAAGTTCGATATGTTCGAGTGAGATGATTGTAGTGTAGTGTATAAGAAGTGAAGAATATAACTCGAATGTTGAATAAAGAAGAAGAATGCTACGGCTAAGCTGTTAGTGAACTAATTAGTCAATTAGTGAACCCTATTCATTTCGTTTGTGTATGCAACCAAATGATTGGATTGGATTGAAAAAGAAGAACAGAATAACTTGGTGTTGGGCTGAACCTTACGACCATAGAGAGACTATAGTAATCTGACATCATAGTCAAACTATAGAAAATTCTGTGTTGCACTGGTTTTATCGAAGTCACCGAACGTCATCTCTAGCTGATATTCCAATCTATTTGTATGATGGAACTTGTGTCACAACCGCTATTTTATGGTTCATTTCTAACTGTATAGCTTGTTTTTAGTTACCGGAAGCGGCGTTATTCGGAGCGCGGAATATGGAAAGAATAAAAAAAAATACTCATTTGACTTGGTTTCCGAATCTAAATAATCGTTTCATTGTGTGGCTTTGTTTCGAGATGTTGTTAAATCACGGTTCGTTAGTTAGCATCCACTGTCATCTTGCTCAATAAAAAAGTTGAATCATTTCTATTTTTTGATTTAATATAAGTACTTCCTCTATTGCATGTATTTCCAATTCACCCAACGAAATTCTTAAATCAGCTGTTGTGTCGCATAATGGCATATAAGTGTCAGTTTTATGAGTGCATCAATTAAAGTAACGATAACATGTGGCTGTGATGTGTGTATTGTACACACAAGTGCTGTCATGACTACCTCATTTCGCAGTGGCACATACTTGCCAGTAGCGGACGAGGGAACAACAAAAAACATATTTCCTCCTTCTTTGGTTGTTCCAAAAAGTACAACTTATTTCTCAAGGTGTACATAGATTTAATGGCATCAAACGGTTTCTTTGAAAACACTTCTTTCCTTTTAGAGTATTGGCTCATTCGCCAATGCACTACAGCCGGCTACCTCACAAACAAACCCATCCCATTCTTACTGCATTCTCAGTTAGTTTTGTCGCCGTTACCTATTATTTTATGCACAATTCTATGCAATTCTTTAAACTACATAAGTATTGACTCACATAACCATATTCTAAGCCAGTCATTGAATGAATTGTCGAAACGTTCTTAAAACGGTTTAAAAACGGTCTTCGGCTATGAATAAGTCTATTTTAACTTGAATGAAGCGATCATTCAACATCAACTCATGAAATTCGCACGATTTATGTACAATTTGGTCAGATCATCATTGTTTTGGTTGACCCACTGGCTCGGCAATAATATTTACATAGATAATATAGTTGTCATTTATGTTGTATTCCGCGCGAACTAAAACAGATAATAATCTTTAAACAGCTATCGATACATATAAATAAATTTCAAAAGAATCGTAAATTCAATAAAAACTTCCGCAAGTATGTAAAATGCAGATAGATACATAGTAATCATCGAACATGCTTACCAAGCGCTTAGTCGGCAAAGCTAGACTGTCTAATTATGTACATACATAATGTACTGATTGTACATATGCACCTGATACAATATATTGTGTTCGCATTGTCGAAGTACTGTACATGCTTATAAAAACAACAACTTGATATTGTTTGTCGAAGGTACATTCACAAGCACTAAGCTCACTCTACTACAAATTTTAGAAAAGTGACGGGTAGTAGAACTATCCTGATTACTAGATCACTTACATGAAACAACCTTCATATATACCAAAATATTGTGAAATAATCATTCTCATCACTATCCCGATGTATTCACAAATTAGCCGGTGTCCCCTTCCTACCTGCGACATATATGAGAAACATTTAGGTTTATAGAAGAAAAAAGTTGTGGATGTATGGCCTTGATGTATATTTTCGTATAGCAACAGTCATCAGAAAAATTCATGAAAAACACATTCGCGCTGTAAGGAAGAACGCATTTTTCGCCCAATAATATGTGTACTACACGTTGCATGCATGCAATGCATTTGTGCACTTGTTCGGTCGTCTGAACCTTTTTCGTTAACATCACAATTGGTGATTTCTCAGATATCTGTGAAACATACCTTCATCCCATGTCTATAATATGATTTTTTTATATAAGCTTTATTACATTTTTATAACCACATATACATCTATGTATTTTAATTAATTTATCCGGTTATATGGGCGTTAACTTCTCTGACGTTAAATTTCATTGAGTCTCTAAAAACTGTTGACCGTCGGGCGAACAATCAGCCAGTAAGATCTAATATTATTTTAATGTTGATTGCGGCGGTTGTTGGGTGTTGCCTGATGCAAGTTCGTTTTTTGGGAAGAGGACAATTTTTTATAATGAAGTTCAGCGAATCAGCGATTTGAAAAGAAGCATTCTAATCGGTAAAAATGCACCAGATTCAAATAATGTTTATGACTTTTCATGTTCCATACCATACATACTTCCATTACATATGTACTTCATTTATTGGATTACAAACAAGGTTATATTGTATCCACGTATGTCACGTCGCAGCAGTCAAACCGCTTGTAAATAAATCGAGTCTTTATCAAGATTTGTTGTGATGCTCTGAAATAACAAGCTGATTGACACTAAACCGGTAACACACATCATGTACAAACATTGTTTTCTTTCGTTAATGACCCTGTGACGTTACATATCTTCAAAACAGTTTTGCAACATCAAAAAATGGCTCAGTAAAAAGGCTCTATATTTTAGTTTGCTATAAATATAAAGATCTGGATGTGAAATTTTCGAATGATCTAACATTTATTATTAATTTTGGCTGCTCACCAAACTGTTTCATTGAACAAGCTTCGTTAAACTAGCGTACCGTGTAATCATCATCTTGTCAGAACTATTCAAAACCTGTTCTACTTGACAGACTGATGGTTACGTAGACGATTTACATATGTTTATTGGAAACGTCATAAGATACTGTATTTAGGGTGGATCTGGATTTTGCCTCTCTGTTAACTCAATGTTAGACAACTAATAAACATGAACAATATCACACACAAGTAAGTAAAAAACACTCATGGGTTTCTGTAACATACTAACATAAAATCGTACATGACACAATTGCACGCACACAAACAACTTGTTCACCAATACTTCTTCATTGTAACGTTTGCACAGTTTAATGTACACTGAATTGAGTTGTTCGTTGATTCAATAAGTTAACTCGGCAGTCACTCAGTAACTTATTTGACATCATGACACTTTAATGAAGATAGCAAATACATTTTTGCACGGTTTGGAAACCTTCTAAGTTTTTTTCCGCATAAAATAATCCACTTTAGCTGTGTACATACTGTATTGTATGGCTGAATTTGTTATGGAGTGTTGCTCATGTTGATTGATTGTCTTGTTCCGAAAGCAAAGTAAATAGGACTATTGCAACTTTTCAAGGACAAAAAAAGTTATATTGTAAGTATATCACACATCTTTTTTATTAACCAGTTATGTACTTTTCTATCAGCTGCTGTTTGCTAAGACACAGTCAATTATGAACTGCCATGACAGCAAGACCCTGCACCTTATCTGCGATGACTCTATTAACTTCTCGTAACTTGTTAAACACTCAATTCAATCAATTAACGGCTATAATTGTGTAACTGATTTAGTATGACAGCCCTTAACACTTTCTTCATTTGCGGTAACGTAAATCAAGGCCAATATAATACAGGGAGGCCCAAAAGTCTCTACCCGCTGTTTGACATCGAATTTCTCGAAAAAATTATATTTGAAGATTGGTGTTCAAATATGCAAATACATGTAAAAACACCTGAAAAATCGAATTATGTTGTCAGATTTGTCCTATTTCTTAGGATTTTAATACTTTTTGTAGAAATTCGCCGAAAATCAGGTTTTTCCTGTACTTATATGATCTTCAGTCGAATTTTTTAAATGTAAACGTGTTTTAAAACTCAAGAATTGCATAATTCTGCTTTATGATGATGTTTGAACTGAACTTATCACAAAATAAAATTATTATTGGCTTCGACCAGCGAAATATAAGCCAAATTGTGCAAGTCATTTTTCGGACCAAAATCGGTAATTTGGCAGTTTTCAGCCTCTATCTTGTTTTAATAGCCCTAAATGGGGTTTTATGATAATACATCCGCACATTGGGAGTTGTTGAAGCAGTACTATCCCAACTAGAAGTTGATTTAAAGATTTTAAAAATTTTCGAATTTTATCAAAAACGTCGATTTTTCTTCGGTTGTCCAGACTTTTTTTGTAGTAAATCATTTTAATATCAACCTGTCTTTCTATATAAATATCATAAAAACCCAGTTAACACTTGCTTTCAGCATTGTGAACTTCTTTTACAGTTATTTGATAATTTAATCGCATCATTATGTCCAGTTTCCATAGTATTTTGGTCGGATTTGCCGAAAATACACGAAAAATCCGGCAATTTCGGCAAAAACTAAAATTTGAGCAATCCTACAAAAAAATAAACCAAATAATAAGAAATTTCAGGTGTTATTACGTATATTTGGATTGTAAAAGGGAATCATGCAATTTGATAAATTTGAGAAATTCATTGTCAAACAGCGGGTAGAGACTTTTGGGCCACCCTGTATATAAATTCTCGTTAGAACAGCTCGGGGAGCAACCTAAAACTCTCAAAAGTGATTTATCAAGTTATAAGGAGAGTTACATAATCCTTTCTGATTCATTCAGTACTATACATGTATTTGTATATGACTATGACAACAGCCAAAAAAATAGTAGCTGACCAACATGTATTCTTAATTCACCTAAGTGCGAAAAAGACGGTCTTGTGATGCCTGCTGCACCTCCATCTAGCTTGGGTGGAAACCAGTTGAGGATAGAAATCCCAGTTGGATCTTGAAGTGAAACAAATTCCCTTAGGTGTTTTCTGTTAAAAACTTGCTATCGGATTGAAGTTAATTGTAATACAGAAGATAAAACAACTGAAATTCTAAAATTAGTTTTCCTCATGTGTACATACGTTCGTGTTTGACTCAAGTTACATACCTACCAGGTGAGTCTGGTCGTGACTGCCACAAACCAACGGACATTGTTTATAAAGGTATTTTGGGCTATATATTTTTTTGGCGTGTCTGCCTACTGTGAACGCGTTTATCTGCCGCTATTCATAAATGAAACGACAGTTTATATAAATAATTGAAAATTATTGCAAACAAATGTGCCAACGCTTTTTTCAGTTTGCGAAATGCAGTTCGCAAACTAAAAAAGCGTTGGCACACATGTACTTTCATCATTTCCTGATTTACGCCGTCATTTGCATGAAACCCCAAGGTTTATTTAAAAAAATTTAATCTGCTGTTTTTTACGTATCACCACCGATGTTTAAAAAAAAACAGAAAGTTTCATGTAATTTTCTCACTCAATGTAACTTGCAAAGTTTAAATGAACCATTTAGGTTTTCGCTTTTTACCTTTACATCGAAGCCAGACACCGTGCTTGACTCACAACTTGTTTCTTGTTTGCTTTTTAACCGTTCAGATAAGCTTTTGTAACTTTTTTTTGTAAACAGTCTGTTCTCTGGAGTGTGCACTCTTGCCAAAACTCCACCTTCCGTTTTCTCAAGAATCACAAAGCCGGATTTCAATCATCAACTTTTTATGCTTAAGTTGGAAAAAAGTAAGCACATAAAGCTTGTCTAGTTAAATGTACTCCTATAAGCCACTGGCGGACGAGCTTCTTATCGAAAGGGAGTGGAACTTCGTCAAAGAGGTAGAACTGGCTGAATTTCAGTTGTTTTTACCTACACCTTGACGAACTCACAATGCTTTTTTTTTAAACCGCCAAAGAGGAGGAATTCCATTTATCCCTCTTCTTGTCGTCCGTTATTGATTTATGCTCAATATAATTATTGGTTGCTTCTGGAAAAGTTTTGAAACCAATGAAAACGCATCAATTTGGAAAATTGTTTTGAAAAGTTACCGTTTTGCTGGCGTTTTATTGTCAACAGCTTCATAAGTGTGAATCAATAAATGTATGTACTTGAAAATTTTTCCTGGACAGCTAACAAAAAATTATACACACCACCAGGCTCTGCGTGACCTTCAACCCTCATTTTTTTCTACTAAAATGTTCGTATTATGCCGTGTTCACCATAATATTATATTTCTGTCATCAACACTCTCTCTGTAAAACAGGTCTTTCAACTGAACCTCTTATTAGCCAGCTTAACAATCTTCCTTCAGTGCCAATATTTTTATATTCAAATTAAAAAGTGCTTCTCAAACAGTTTTCTCACGTAAACTCAATTAAGAAAAAATAATCCGTAAGTTAAATGCAATGTTTCCAGTTATACAAAGAGGTAACAGATTAATGATGAGATAAAAATTTAACTTGTACCTGAATTTACAGGGAGACCATGGCGCTGCAGACCATCATTGAATCTCTGCCATTCGGTTCGTATGTCATTGCGATCGGTCTGATATTAATTCTGGTATTCGCGGTTTATAAAAAACGAAGTCGAAAAATAGATGACAAAAACTACCATTTCCAATCGACCATCGTCAGACAAGATTTCGCGGCGGTCGAACGAGCATTCAGGTGCGGTGAGTGAGTGAGTGAGTGAGTGAGTGAGTGAGTGAGTGAGTGAGTGAGTGAGTGAGTGAGTGAGTGAGTGAGTGAGTGAGTGAGTGAGTGAGTGAGTGAGTGAGTGAGTGAGTGGTGTGAATTTTTCAGGCCGGTCTGTCATATTTTGTACCAGAAATCACGATCGACGACATTCTGAATCCTGAGAAAATGTCGAAATTAATAGAAAATCAAACTCCACATTGGGAGCCGGGCGTTACGTTCGGGTTGGCTTGACCGATTGACTGACATAACTCGATTGATTTGACTGATATATTGACTGACTGGCTGACTGATCGACTGATCGACTGATCGATTGATCGGTTTCTGAAACATGAATCTCACATACATACATAACTACCAGATACCATCCAATAACACACGGGTATTTATGTGACCAAATTATTCGGAGAATCACCGGTCAGTCATTGAAGGACTACGTGGAGACAAACATCATTAAAGCGACTGGTGAGTACATAAGTGAGCATATTGACACGTATGTAAGTAAACGCAGAATTGTGTCACCTAACGATCGACTGAGCGAAATATTATTTTTAAGGTGATGAAGAGTTTTACATCGGATTGCCGGTGGAATTGGAGCATCGCATGGCACGTCTAGTCAAAGGAGGTTCGACTCACTCAAACTCAATCCCAAACTCACTCTCTCACTGACTATGTACTCACTCACTCACTCACTCACTCACTCACTCATTAAGGTTTTTGGGATACGTTCTATCACTTGACCTGCAGCTGGGATCTATTCAAAATGTACATGCCCTTTATATTTGGCACTTTGTCGGAATTGACTGAACGCACAATAAACAGTCCGAGATGGCTACTTGAGCCCATGAACAATGAGGTATGCAGGTGAATGAGTCAACACTCAATTACTCACTCACTCACTCACTCACTCACTCACTCACTCACTCACTCACTCACTCACTCACTCACTCACTCACTCACTCACTCACTCACTCACTCACTCACTCACTCACTCTTTCACTCACTCACTCACTCACTCACTCACTCACTCACTCACTCACTCACTCACTCACTCACTCACTCACTCACTCACTCACTCACTCACTCACTCACTCACTCACTCACTCACTCACTCACTCACTCACTCACTCACTCACTCACTCACTCACTCACAGAATCGTCTAACGTTCAACGACCCCGACGTGCATCGGATGGATATCCCGTCTGCTGGTGGCTATGGTACAGCTCGTGGTCTGGCCCAACCGTTTGCCGCCCTGACACGCGGGGAACTGTTGTCGCAGGACATGCTCGAACACCTGAACGAACCATTGTTCTACAATCAGAAGTGTTGTGTGTTCAATCGACCCATGACCGAAGGACATGGCTTCTGTCATTCGATGAATCCGAAGGTGAGTGAGTGAGTGAGTGAGTGAGTGAGTGAGTGAGTGAGTGAGTAAACAAATGACTGAATCATTCATTCATTCTCAGGGTGACACGTACTTGATCGGCCACACGGGTCACGGTGGTCAGAATGTGAAGGTCGATCTGAAGCACGGTCTGGCATTTGCCTACCTGGGCAGTTGTCTAAAACTCGGACCTGGCGATTTCTGCCGTACGTTCTCGAGGATACAACGTGCCATTTACGATTCGCTGCCACCTGACTACGTCGAGTTTCGACCGCTGATTACCGATAGTGATGACTTAAAGGCGGCTTTTGCTTAGGTCGACATTTGAAAGCTCATGTAGATTGAGATTCGGGATTCAGGGTCAGGTCTTTAGTTTCAGATTTTTTAAAAGCCTTGAAACCAAACTCAGTCTGTGTTTTGAAACCGATCTGATATTGAATTATGATTTGTATTCGACAATGGCTTTATCGGGTTCATCTATGCCTGTTTTGTGATAGTCATATTTAGTGTGCCTAAGGTTGTAGGTACCATGTGGTATAGTTTGGTCACAGTTTCTTGTTACAAGAACGTATTATGCAAAATCTTTGTAGCTTAATACTTTACTGCAGCTTTTTCAAAGCTTTACTCAAATTACATTGAGCAGAAGTTTATTTCCTCATTTGAAGATTTACACAATACATCTCAGTGGCAAGAAACTGTGAATAAGTTCTACACTCCTGCTCTCTTCAGTGATGACCTGATCACCTGGTGATTGTTCGTTTTGCTGTTAATGTTTTTGTTTGTGTGATAATTATTTTAAGTTTGCATTATTATATTATACAGCTACATACAGGGTGTCCCAGCGAGGGGTTCATGATTTGTTTTTCGAATAACTTTTGTGTTAATCGAGCAATACTTTTAAAATTTGATACACTAATTACCAACACGTTGGCAATTTTTTTGCTCTTTGAAATTCTAAAATTTGTTCAGTACAGCTCGTATTACAGTTGACTGAAAAAAACTATATTTTTCAACGAATTTTCAATAGAATTTCATTTGGAAACACACTTAAAATTAGTTTAATTGTGATTATACGATAAATTTATTGACAACTTATGCAAGAAACCTTGTAAGAGATAATTCTTATCCAATTTGACTACCAGATTTTTCAATACAACGATCGATACGGGTTTAAAAAGCCGATTAATGCTTTCAGTCGCGATTCGGCAGTAATTTTGGCCATTTCCATTGAGATAATGTGTTTGAGTTCTTCAACTGCGTTGATGTTGTGAGAATAAACGAGTTCTTTCAGATTTATCCAAAACCAGTAATCAGAAGCGGTCAAATCGGGGGATCGCGCCGGTCAATCCGTGGTTCCTCCACGTCCGAACCATTCAGTGAGTCCATGCAGGCACAGAACGTTCCCAGTATGAGGCTCTGTCAGTTTACATGACAATCGTTCCATTCACGAATTCATTGATATCTTAGAGTTCCGGTAGCAAAAAAACATTGAGCATGTTTACTTGTCACTGGTTTTTATTTTTTCAAAGAAAAAGACGCGATCAAACCGTCGGACCAAAGGCCACACCAAACGTTGAGTTTGGGCGCGTGCATGGGTTGAGTTACAATGAAGTTAGTATTAGAAGTGGAATAATAATTATGACAATTGATTGTATTTACATTGTTTCTTGCATTTTTGTCAACTAGGGTGAACCCGTTGCTACGCAACTGAGTGTTAAGTTTACGCAGCTCAATTGTCGTATATAAACTCAGACGAAACCCGTTGATTTTTTATTAGCTTCTTCTTACCATTACCTGAAAACATAAAAAGTCACCCAATAGTTTTATCGTTTTTAATGTTACTCCGAAAACTCACACGACGAATATATTTAGTTTGAAGCGTCTTTTTCATCTTTATTTGCTTTCTGACAAATGAATTCACGTTATTTTTATTTTTTCCATTGTTGCTAATGATTGGAACATATTTATCTCTACACAATCACAGGTTAATAAAAGGCATTGATAGCGACATACATACATTTACATTTTAAATCACGTATAGTTTATTCTCATTATTCGACATGTCGATTTGAACTCATTGTTTAATATGTCCAATCACCTCCTCATAAACTATATTCATTGTTTCATTTTGTTTCAATCCGTCGGGTTGTTGAGGTGCGTATACCTGAATAGTTGTTGTAACATTTATGTTTGTTATGCCATTCACTCGATCCCTCACCTTTATGTTGTCTTTGCAACCCACTCGAGACATAGCTACATACAGTTGGCCGTGCGAAAAACATGGCGAACTTAGCATCAAACCTGAAGAAACATAAGTTGTACAATCATTCATCCTACATACATAATTGGCCTATCACTGTTTGACCCGTTCTTTCCAGAGTTTGCCCTTGTGCTTTATTGATCGTCATGGCATAATTCAACTTCACGGGGAATTGATGCCGTTTCAATGTGAAAGGCAGTCTTGCATCAGAGGGTGTTAGTTTTATTCGTGGTATAATCACCACATCGCCGGTCTTTGGCCCAGTCACAATACGCGCTTGGATCGAGTGTTGCTATGAACAAAAGTTTATTGAGATAACAACAGCAGTTAGCGAAAACAATTAGACTTTTTTAGAACCAAATTCATGAAAAGCTGACCTGCAGGTTTACACAGATGAGACGTGTGCCGTTCGCGAGACCACCAGCTGGATTCAAGTTTCGTAGTAAAATGATGGGTACCCCAGGTTTTAAACACAGTCTAAAACATGATTCAAATATTTTCGTGTCAAGTTTTTTTACTTAATAGTAGTTCTTAAAATAATAAGTTATTAAAAAATTAAGTACCTATGTGGAGGAAGACCGCCAAAATTAACACTATTGAGATACTCGGGAGGGTACTGTGTTTGGCACTCATCCTCGATTACGCTGTCAATACTCAGGTAAACGCGCTCTACGCCAGGCACCCGTTCCAATATATCTGCGTTCAGTGAGTCCACCTGAAATTACTCAATTTTTTTCTTAAATGGCTCTCGAAAGCATGTCTTGAAACATTCCTGTTCATTTTTCGGTGCTAATATTGCACAATTTTCGTTTCCCGGCCCCACGAAATTCGGGTACACAAAGTTTATGAGATCCTCCACAGATTCGCACTGCATGCATTTGGGGATGGCAGTTATAATGTGGCCAAGTTCGTTAACGTCTTCCACATGATTGCCGTTACCAATGCTCGTTAGGAACCTATATAAAACGTATGTATCAGTTGATATTAAAATGCCATGTAGTTTTCAACCTAACTTTTTCTTATAAAGTTATGGCCTTTATTTAAAAACGTATTTCTCTCGGTGTATACAGAAAGTAAGGATAAAAATAGTGCGCACTCAAATAATGCCTTTTCGAATTACATACTTCACATATGTTAATAATTTTTTTCTAAACTTACTCAATGAATTCACTCTGGGCAACTTTGTTGGCTGTTGTCGTGATCTTCTCCACTCGTATGTTCTTTTTTAGCTTCAGCTGCATGACTTCCTGCCAGTGTTCCCAGAACTTAAGACATTGCCGTATCGTTTCATCACGGCTGGCCTAGAAAGAGTTATTCCGGTTTGCTCGTTTTACCTACACCTACTCTAACCTACAAATACTAACGCGTGGAATAACCGGAAGAACTTGCCGGAAATCTCCAGCGAAAACGATTACTTTCCCTCCAAAGGGTTTTGTACTTCCAGTCAGGTCCTAAAATGGTGACCATACGTGAACAACGTGCTTTAACTTGAAAAGTTAGTTGTGATTTTCGAATGATAAACCTGAAGGCTTTTATCAACACAATGGATGTGCATCCAAGAGGTCATCGGGGCCTCGTCCCATATCAATAGATCAGCACATCTAAGGAGATCAGCCCTTTTTGACTGTGATTTGATGGCACATCGTGAATTGATGTCCATGCGTGTCACTGGCATACGGAATGTACTATGCGCTGTTCGGCCACCATTCAGCAGAATCGCGGCAACGCCGCTGCTGGCAGTTGCTAAGACGATGAATCCTTCAAGTCAAAAAGGCGTTAAACATTGGTAATGTGTACTTGAACTTGAACATGTACCTTTGACACGTAATGAATCGATGATGACATTCAATACAAATGTCTTGCCACAGCCTCCCTGCGCATCGATGAAGAACATTTGTCCACTTTTACTTGTGACTGCATTATCGACTGTTTGATAAACTTGAGTCTGCTCATTATTCAGTTGTTGGAGTCGTTCTTCGATGTTTAGTATGGTGTGACTCCTAAATTACGAAAATGATTTTTGTATTTTTTTCACGTAGTATGGCTGATTAATCATATTATATACCATCCATTTAACGAATATAACTAATTCAACGTTTCTTGTTATCGAAAAGTTTTTTAGTACGCAAAAACTCTGGCGTTAAATTTTGGCGCGCGTTCAAATTTTCGAAAAGCTCCTGTTTTTCCCACCTTTCATTCACTATTTCTTGATTGATCGTTTGGTTTTCCAGTTGTGGCATTCCAGCGAAGTCTTCCAGTGATCGCCCAAATCCTAAACGTTTGTAAAGATTTCGCTTTCCTCTGATAAGATAAATTTTAATTCTTCTGCAATTATACCTGTTAAAATTGAGTTGATTTCAATGAGTCCTTCGTTGAGTATATCATCATATGTTGCCTCGGGTACATGACGTCGCCTCGAATGCAGTATGTCCTCCAATAAGTCGAACTGAGAAATTGCGTAATTGTAGCACCAGTTATTATAAAACCCATCATCACAACTATCCAATAACCTTAAATGCATCCCACAGATCAGTGCCGGATTCAGTGATGCAGAATTCAAGGATAGTACAAAAAAGCAATCTTAGCTGTCGGCCACTTTTGTATTCAATTGCCTGGAAATGTAGTATACATAGAATACTGTACATAGCTGCATTGAAAAGGTATATTAACGGGTATATGCACTGAATTGACTTTACCTCCTGTAAACATAGCTTCCACTCGTTGTCATTAACTGCGATTCCCATTGCCACTGCAGCTCCATGATACGTTGAATGAATCACTCCATCCACAGTGCGAACGTCTTCATAGGATAGCGCACCAACCACATGGCATAACAACAATCGAAGATAATAAAGCTCGGTCTGGTTAGGTTGTACCGTTCGCATGCGCCCGACAGTCGCTGCCGTACCAGCTGTATTAAAGTATAAAAAATATTTTTTTACTTTACTTAATTCACATAATCTTTTCACTAAAACAAACTTTTTCTTGGAGCCCACACTTTGTTTGGTGTATACCAAAATTTTGTACAAAATTCCAGATACGTGAGATTTCTGCCTTGAGGGTACTTTTGATTGGCAGCAAACCATGATGTGAGGGTAGTTTTTGGTGGACCATACTGTGCAATATCTTGCAATTCTGAAAATCATTTTTATTGGTTTAACTTTCCTTTTAAGTTGGAAAAGGAAGCCGGCTTTACTCACTCACCCCCATCTTCACGAAAATGTACGAATTCTTGATGTTCCAAATGTACGGCCATACGAATTACATTTGGAGAATTATCATGGAGTTTGTACTCCAAAGTTCGCCACACCGCTTCATGACTTGACAACCAGCGCGAGTCGAGGTAGCGCTGAATTTTATTTTTGTTTATCAGATGAATAAAGTAGCATTAAAGTCATGTGTAAACCTGTACTTCATCCACTCCATGGGAAACATCTTTATCAGTGGTTGTTGACAGTTTTATCAATGTTCGGTCCCCTCCTTTAAACAGGTACTTATGTAAGTACTTCACTGCCCGAATCGTACCACACACTTCGGCATTAATGTGGCATTGATACCTGTTGAGCATTGAACACTGTACTTAATATTCATAAAGTGATGTGTAGTTTTTCTAAACCTCAACAGCAGAAACGGGCAGTATGGTACAACCCAACTGTTGTCCAGATGCACCTCTTTACCACCTCGGTTAAGAGTCACAGTACGACCATTATTCAGCCTTCTATACACGGGATAGCCGTCTGTGAAACTTGTATGGGTTGTAAACGGTCGAGGGAATCGGTGGCGGCATTGCTGTAATTACTTGCGTTATTACTCTCCTCTATTATCTATATAAAATAGATCAAATAACCTAAAGTATCCCAAATACAGTAACTTGAAAGTTTCTATTCAAAGGAAATCTTGCTTTTATGAGAATAACTATATTTATGTTCAAACAATAAACTCTATATGATATTCTATACTCTAACCCCATCCTGCATGCATGGACTGTTGGGATTTTCCGCCCCACAGGGACCATGACACATAAACTTCTTTACCAAGCCGTATAGAACAGGTTCTGTGTCCGGATCAGGAATTTCAGCCCGCACCAGAGAATTTACGTCTTCTGGCGTTCGTAGTTTGTGGGGCTGAAGTTTCAACGTTTACTGTTGATATACATATACAATTCTCAGTCAACAAATGACGTTATAAAAATTATGTTCACAAACCGCATTGAAAGTTACCAATATGTGAGAATGGGGCAAGCCGCGTTTCTGAAACTCGATGCATTGAATTCTGGCGACAACGGAACCGATGACTCCAACAGTGAAGATGTCATGACAGAAACTTTTCAACTTCAATTGAAACACTCGGCACACTAAGTCGGGTCTTTCTGATGCCGATTGTCCCGGAAGCAAGTTTTCTAAAGTTTCGTACTAATTTATATGTGAAGTGAAAGAAAAAACAACAACATTCTTTCGAGTGACGGCTAAAGCATAAAGATAACTTGCCAGTTATTTCAGTCCATGCTGGGTTGGCGGTTATAGTCAAAAATACGTCAGGTGCCCCGTACTTTCTTACCTAGAAAGATATTTATTTCATTGTTTTTACTGTAATAACTCATAATATCTTTTATGTATGGTTCACTCACTATGGCCATGCTGTCCTGATAGAGCTGGTGGACATGACGATCAGAGCCAGTAAATGTGGCAGGCAATACGACTCTTTGTCCCACTTTTTTTGGATCATTATCGCCACTGGCAACAGCATCTACGATACCTGTTTTTAAATTGTCGTCTTGTTTAAAATTTCTGTTAAAATATCAAAAACTTCAAACACCTTTTTTTCAAGAAAAAACCTGAATAAAGTTCGGCACGCAGCTGAGATTGATGGTTCCGGATGAAGTTCAGTCTATAGCTTTCTATTTTGGCGCCCATATCCACGATGTATTGTAGAAAGATTCTCCCAGAGCCAAATATGTGCAACGTCGACTCTCGTACGTGCATTCTTAATTAAAACAAATTAGAGGAAATTCTAGAGTTATTTCTCATAACTGAAAATTCTTTAACAAAAAAGAAGCAATCAACCTGTGAGCGTAATACTCTCTCAGTGTGACATTCGTGCGTTTACGCGTGCCGGTCGTTTCACGTTTGATATTACTGTGAAAACCTGGTTCCCCGTATGGGAAAAGTAGCGTGTAATGCAAACTGTCGTAGGACGCGTGAGTCTCATTGATACGACGCAAAGTTCCGTCCTACAAAATTATATTTTCAAGGTTCGATTATTAATCTTTCACCTGCGACTGCGACTAACACATTTGTGTAGCACAATGTCTCTTGATGATGCCTCATCGGTCTCATTCCCAATAATTACAGCCCCCACATCGGACGCCGTTGGTTTGTTATAACGGTGCCGATCTGTCAAATGCATTTATGTATGTCGGGCCTATGTAATACTAATAAACAATAAACTCAATCAATCGTTCTCAAACCTAAACCCTGAATATCTGCTTTCATTATTATCTTTATGTCCTCTGTTGGATTTTCCTCCTGCACCGTCTTTGCATTGCGATATAACGTAACAAATGGGTTTGTGTTACTTAGCATGGCCTAAATAACACACATACATATCAGTCATCATAGAAGGATTTATTCCCACTTCTCAAATATGCCATTTTATTTTCCATGGTAACCTGTAATTCTTTTACCAAAGTCACATCGACAGCGGGCATGTGCATCATACGACACTCCAATTGTGCTTGTTCAGTATCAATTGTGAAGATCTGGGCGAATTTCGGGACCATACCGTTATCAGGCATCCAATTGCCAATCTTGTGCATCCATGCCCCCAAAGGAAATTATATTGAAAATTCGTGTAAAAATAGAGTAGTTTTTCAGTCAACTGTAAAACGAGCTGTAGCTAACGAATTTTTTTATTTAAAAAAGCAAAGAAATTGCCAACGTGTTGGTAATTACAGTATCAAATTTTAAGAATGTTGCTCGACGTACACAAAAGTTATTCAAAAAACAAATCGTGAACCCCTCGCTGGGACACCCTGTATATCAACCAACCGTTATACCGTTTTACTGGCGCCATTCGTTATCATACACATGATTTATCTAATCTTTGTAAAACTTCTGACTGAAAACTATTGAGATTTTTTCCATATAAAATATTTTGATATGTATTAAAAATTCTTTGAAATGCGGGTAATTCAAATATGTAGGCAAAAAATGCAGCAGTGAACTGAGTGTTCGTTTGAATCACAACCTTGTTTATTTAAAAGATTAATCAAACGTATAAAAAAGCAAGTAACACATGAACTCAACGGAATTCATTAAATTCAGTGTTGTTTATTCCATATGCACAAATGCCAACAAGTACAATAAATAATGCAATAGTAAAGAAGATTCAGAAAAATATTACAAAAAGCTCGCTATGGAAGCAATGAAGAGATCGAGCAGAATAGTACTCAAATAGAATAATTAACAACAACCAAAATATGTAGTTTAAAAAATTTCATACAAGCTGTTGATTGGATATAACCAGATTTGGCTTCTAATAAATAATCATACATACTCTAAGGAACCATCACACAAAAATTGACATCATCTCGCAGGCTTGGTTTCTTATTCTAGTAGATTACATATCTCATTAAAAAAAGTGCATGAATTGTAGTCATACATTCGGTTTATCGGGTATAATAATTCATGTGTGTAGTAGTAATCCATTTTTATACAATAAAGATAGCAGAGGAAATGACGGTTACTCGATGGCAGCCAATCACGTTCTCACTCACTCACTCACTCACTCACTCACTCACTCACTCACTCACTCACTCACTCACTCACTCACTCACTCACTCACTCACTCACTCACTCACTCACTCACTCACTCACTCACTCACTCACTCACTCACTCACTCACTCACTCACTCACTCACTCACTCACTCACTCACTCACCACTCACTCACCCACTCACTCACTCACTCACTCACTCATTCACTGCACGATATTGTCCATCATTTTATAGGCCCATTTGGCTGCCATCTGAGTCAGTCAGCTTTGATAGCGATTAAATCTTCTTGACTCTTCCTGCGACCGCCAATAATTTCGGCGTTCCGTCAACTGTTGTTGTTCTTGTTGTCGTTGATACTCCAACTGTTGTCGTTGATAATCTTCCTGTTGTCGTCTATAAGCTTCTTGTTGTTGTTGCAATTGTTGTTGTTGCCGTTGGTACTCTTCCCGAGCTTGTTTTTGTCGGTCATATTCCTCCTGTTGTTGTTGTTGTTTTTGTTGTTGTTGTCGGTACTCCTGTGTTTCTCGTTGTTTCTGTTCATCATTGGATCGTGTGACCGTTTGTCGTCTTGATGGTGATTCTGAACAGGTGGGACGAGGGCAAACCTGTAATATGCATACATTATACATACATACAAATCAGGTTTACACTGGTTGCAATGACTGACTCAGAAACGGACTAACTCGCTCATTCACTCACTCACCTGTCTGATCAAGTCCTTTACCATAAGTCGTATGGCACAATTGAAGTAAACAGTAGGATTATCGACGTCGAGTGAGAATGCCTGAGACGGAATGCCGGCCTCGAGGTCACCCAGGTAGGCAACATTTGGCAAAATAGACGGGTACAGGGTGCACCCATTCTCGTCTATTATTTCGACAGATCGCTCACCGTTGCCTGATTGAGTTACAGTTGAGTTACATATGAGTTACAGTTGAGTTCCAGTTGAGTTACAGTTGAGTTACAGTTAAGATGAGTAACAGTTTTGGCACAAATTTTTTTAGTAAACGAACTATTTTTTGAATTATTTTCCCTTGTCTGTCTAATTTGAAATCTAACAAAAAGAAATATCTAGAATACTCCTGTAAACTGCTTCTGGTAAAAGCTGAGCTAGTGTTAACTCTGAAACACTTCGTTATATATCGCTCAGCTAATGTGGTCGTCAAATCAGCACTTTTTTGTTTTCTACATACCAGTTTGAGCAAGCCACTGACCTATTGAGCAGTTATAAACGAGCATGCAGTACACGTTGGTTGACACTGACGGGTAGACACACTTCCAGCGATGGTACAGTGGATCACCGATTGAAACCATCCTGTAAAACGGTGAGTGTGTGAGTGTGTGAAAAAGTTAGTGAGTGACTAAGTGAGTGAACGAATATACGTCAAGTTTTAAGCAACAAAAAAAAACAACAACAGCTTACCGCTTGGTCAACGTTATTCCGTTTTGATCGTTCTGATGAACTGAATATTCACAAAACGGATCCGGGAATCGGCCGACCGGTAGCTGGATGACATCTTCTTCCCGTATTTCATGCATGTTGTGTGGAATCTTAAAAGCGTAACTGTTACTCACTTACTCACTCCCTCACTCACTCACTCACTCACTCACTCACTCACTCACTCACTCACTCACTCACTCACTCACTCACTCACTCACTCACTCACTCACTCACTCACTCACTCACTCACTCACTCACCACTCACTCACTCACTCACTCACTCACTCACTCACTCACTCACTCACTCACTCACTCACTCACTCACTCACTCACTCACTCACTCACTCACTCACTCACTCACTCACTCACTCACTCACTCACTCACTAACTCACTCACTCACTCACTCACTCACTCACTCACTCACTCACTCACTCACTCACTCACTCACTCACTCACTCACTCACTCACTCACTCATTCACTCACTCCCTCACTCACTCACCTGATCACTCAACGATGGGTTGGGCTTGTCCTGGACGGCCCCATTCTGCCCGAGCACAAATACGGCCAACGTTGCCAATAACACGGTAACGCCCAGTAATATTGAGGCTGGCATTTTCTGTTTGGGAAGACACTTCCTGGTTGACTTTAGCGTATTTTCCATTTATACAGCAAAAATCGATCGCAACAAATTATAATTGTCTTTGTAATCTTGCCGACACGGATTCAACATGAACTTTTCGTTTCGCTTCGGTTTTATACACAAAATCACGCACAGCACGTCATTTTAGTACACGAGTACAGAAACGGTTGTGCGAAGATTTGTTGCGGATATGTGGCGTTTTGTAATCATATATATTGAACAATGCAGGTGCACATGGCGCATCATTTTACACGATACACTTGTAAATATACTATTTATTATAGCGCAACAGGACTATATGACGGTGTAACCGTGGATTTTTAATTTAGCGGATACTTTGTTGTTTTGATTTGCGCCGACGGATTAATACAAGTTAACGTGGCTTGAAAATACGCAACATTTTTGGCGCTTGATTAGGGGTTACAAGGCAATAAACAACATGCTGCACAAAGTATATAAATTTGTGATTTGAAAAATATATACAAGCATGGTATGTACAAGCATACCATTCGGTTCACAGCTTTCACTCGACTGCTTATAAACCACTGTGACAATCATTTATTTAAATGATAAATATTTTTAACTTGTAAAAAACTGTTCTACATCGGATTCACACAGGTGCCCCAAAAATTTAAGAACTGAATGATATAGACCTGTGTTAGAATGCATGATGTTTGATGTTTTAAGATTGATTGATCATCAACGCCTATTTATCAAATTCCTTCCCAATGGTTGACTGACAAACGAATAATTGGATGATTGACAGCTTGCCGTATTTTATTGACGCCAGGAATGCATAGTCTAGCGAATTTTGATAATTTCAGAATAGTGCGTTCAGTTTTCAAGAAAGTTTTACGAAATCTGAAGGTTGTTATAAAGTTAAACAGGTAAACGTCGGCAGATTTTGCGGTTGACTAGACGAGCGATAATGCAGTATGTAGATGCTTGGGAACTGATACCGCAGATCCAGTCGATATACTACGCAGATAAATATGGTATTGTCTATAAATATAATTGAGCTGGTTTATTTATTGATGAAACGCAAAGCAATTGTGCTTTTCTATGTTATGTATCTTAGAAAATCAACTATGATACATTTCCCATGATCTACGTTAGAAATTCCTTGATCGACTCAGAATGGGGTGCTACATATTTTTAGATGACAAACTAAATATTCTATGTAAGGTGCTTATAAATTGCTGTGAGGAGAACGTCATAGTCATTGGCAATTATCATACTATTCATAAGTGGATAACTGATTGACTAACCATAAAATTAAGGGATTTGATCTATAACATACGTTGTTATGCTTAATTTTGCGTGACCAGGTGTATTTTTTCTCTTGAGAATGATTTCGGTGCTAACTCGTGTTGAGCAATCGCAAATCCTTTATCGTTGATAAATACACAATAATCCAATTATCCCGCCCGATTATTTGCGATTATGGAAAGAACCTACCCACAGTTGTATGAAGAATCGTCAACTACGCAAATGTATTGTAGTTAAAATAACATAAAATTATAATGTGGATATTTTATATTACAAAAAACAGTCTAAGAAGAAACCATAAACATTTGTTGGTGCATGATCTACAGCATAAATATAACAGAGAGAAGATTTTTTGTTGCCGATCCCTATCTAACTTTTAATTACTGCGTTCAATTGACACTATAGGCGTCAAAGATATGTATGCAAGCAAAACCTAAGAAGACGGAAAAGAAGAGCTGAGAGAAAATTACTGGGATGAATATTTACAGCTTACCATTTTTTTCGAAAACCATTGCGTTCAGTGATTACAGCATAAACATAACGATATACAGCAATGCGTTGACCATGACAACTAGGCCAAATCATAACCGCACATCTCGTTGATGCGTCCAATCAGATTAACTGTCTATAAAACATGGTTGCAGCCACGTAAACGCCAAACATTTGGGACTAGCAACTGATTGATTTATGATGCAGGTATTGGTGCATGGCAAGCATGCTAATTATGGAATTATGTATTGGCTTACGGGAATGTCATTCACCTCGAACATGTTACGTTGTCGTTATGTGTTGTTGATTTTTTTTCAGATCAACAGACCATTAATGAATCCACTGGCTCTGATAAAGATAAAAAAACTTGTTTGTGGATAGATACTCAAAAAACGGCCTTACTGGTGAAGTTATTAAACTGTTTCTGTCGCTCGATCCATTTATTAAATGCAGGTAACGGTATGTTGCGGATATTTTGCGTCAACAAACATGTGTTTCGCGGGGGTGACATGACGTTAATTAGTTTTTCTGCGCTGAGTGGTGACTAATGTCGAGAGATAAACTTCACTTTTATTATTAACGATTTACGCCTGTTGTTAACGTTCTTGTTGATTCACGCAAGTCTCTCGAACAATCTGTATCTCGTATTAACAACCGCAAAAAAGATTATATTATTATTTTTGCTCACATTTTTATCGCTTTAAAGCAGTTGGAAATCATCAATACATACATGTAATTTACATTAATATGAAAATATCTGTATTTGAGCCTTAGTTAAATAACTCGTTTCGAAATTACCAATCATCAAGCATCCAGCATAATATTACGCAATGATACATACAGTAGCGTAGTTGGATTTATTCTGTGATATCATCCTTAGCGAATAAATACTAAATTACTTTAATAAAATAGAATACTTTAACACCAACACTTTAATTAAATACTTTACAAATAACCCAAAGACATGCACATTGTGAACGTTGAATTGCGTCAAGACTTTGATATTGCGTGTCAAGGGGATAATCGTCTATAGAACGCAATAATTTATTTATGTTTTTATTATTATTCTATTATAATGGCGGTTTTATGTAGATTATTGTTGGCGGACAAGTGAAAGGAGACTCTTCTGTAAAAGTGCTCTAGGTTTTCCCTTTTTATTATCCATAAATATTTACAGTGTAGATGCTTTTACAAGAATGACGGAAACTGAAGGCACTTTGTATCGGTTCCGTTCGATCGGTAAAAATCGATCAAATAATTTCCTTCATGCCCAAATTGAAATATGGAAAAGAGCAATGAACACAATATAATCAAAGCAAACAAGTTGAAGGAATAAATCAGTCAAAGTAATCTTCAATATCGATCCTCGGGTCCAGCAGCATATCTTTTATTCGTTCAACATCAGTTTGGTTTAGAATCAAATTTTCCAGCGTTTCTTCCAGATCTGTTTCGCCGATCAGAATCGCCCCTTGAATACTACCGTTGTCGATGAGTACCTGAGTATACGAGAAAGTGAGTGAATCAGGCATTTTTATTTACTTGCTTCTTGACCGACTCACTCATTTTCTCACTCACTCACTCACTCACTCACTCACTCACTCACTCACTCACTCACTCACTCACTCACTCACTCACTCACTCACTCACTAACTCACTAACTCACTCACTCACTCATTCACTCATTCACTCAATCACTCACTCATTGACTCACTCACTGACTCACTGACTCACTGACTCACTCACTCACTCACTCACTCACTCACTCACTCACTCACTCACTCACTCACTCACTCACTCACTCACTCACTCACTCACTCACTCACTCACTCACTCACTCACTCACTCACTCACTCACTTTCACATACTCCTTTCCCGGTGTAACCCTGACGAGGGCTTCATGTTCTCCACTCAATCCCTGTCCGTTGTATTTGCCCAACATGATAACTTTGAAACCAAAAAACTGCGTCACATGAGTGAAAATTTCAAAGCAGATATCAAGCTGTATCTGTTGCCCTGTAGTTAGCGAATGAGTGAGTCTCTGAGGGAGTGAGTGAGAGGGTGAGCGAGTGTGTGAGTAGGTGAGTAAGTGAGTGAGTAAGTGAGTGAGTGTCTGAGGGAGTGAGTGAGTGAGTAAGTGACTTGCCTTGATGATGAGCGAGCATGGATCGTGCAGCGTAGGCACCCATCTGTCGAGCTTGCGTCCACAATCGCATCTGAAATTGATGACAGACTAGCAGACTGATTGACTGACTGACGGACTGACTGACTGACTGACTGACTGACTGACTGACTGACTGACTGACTGACTGACTGACTGACCTGTACCCAGTGTGCATGCCATTCCCATCCGGCCGTACAGACATCACCAGCAGCCCAGATGTCATTGATTGACGTTAATAGCTGATCGTTGACCAATAAACCACCATCTTCAGCTACTCTCATCTTTGATTGATTGAGTAAGGTGAGTAGTGAGTGAGCGAGGTGAGTGAGAGTGAGTGAGTGAATGAGTGAGTGAGAGGAGTGCGCGAGTGAGTAGTGAGTGAGTGAGTGAGTGAGTGAGTGAGTGACGTGAGTGAGTGAGTGAGTGAGTGAGTGAGTGAGTGAACCAGTCAGCCAGTCATTAACTAACCGTGCAACCGCCAATGTGGACCTGATTGGCCCAGTCAGGACCAAGAGCACTACCTAAAAAAACATTAAAGTTACCGTTATAGGCTGACGAACGTGAACGTTTGAAGGTTGTGAACGTTTGACTCAACGACTGACCAGTTGGTTTGACTTCATCGCAGTCAACTGAGTGTCTGTCTTTTTCATCTACCCTGTACTTCCTGTGCTTCGTCACCGGTTGCGTTTCCTTCTTTTGCTGCGCATGTGAAGCCTGATTTGGATGAACTTTAGTAATATACATAGTATATATTAAGAGAATCTCCACTAATTATGTCGCTCACTCATTCACTCAGTCGCTCACTCACTCACTTACTTCATCACCATGTAGATATGGCATAAAGAACTGAGCGGCACCGGCATCGATAAATGTGGCACTGATTGACTGATGCTTGATGGCCCAGATTATTTCGAGGGAGTTGGCCTCATGACTGCAAGAAAGAAAGAATGAGTGAGTGAGTGAGTGAGTGAGTGAGTGAGTGAGTGAGTGAGTGAGCGAGTGAGTGAGTGAATGGGTCAGTGAGTGAGTGAGTGAATAAATTATTGCAGCACTAACACGAATTCAGTGGCAATACCACCGTTTCCCACGAGCACAATCCTTCGAGCATCCGCCAATCTTTGCTGCAGTTGACGGACTGTTTCTGTGTCACGGATGGACTGGACGTGCGGACCGGTGAGTGTGCTCTGCAGTGATTGAGTGAGTGAGTGAGTGAGTGAGGGAGTGAGTGACGGAGGGAGTGAGTGAGTGACGTATCAGATTATTGATAGAATTTTCTCTCTTAATTATCGTTCTCTTTCGTTGTCAGTTTATTGTAAAACGGGTAATCTTATATTGATACCAGTCATTTGGAGCAAGTTCATTACATTTGTTACAGTACTCTGTTTTCCGAATTTATTATTCATCAATGAACATAGACGCATCAATGAACATAAGCACCCGAACGATAATGGCGTCATTAGTAACACGAGTGCATTATTACAATATTACACAAGTATCAAAACAAACAAACAAAATCTGAACACAATAAATACGGTTGTTTTATAGTGTGAAATCTATAGCTTTATGGAAAATAATAATTCACCGTTCGTACTGACACTTCATAAAATATTCTAGCTAAATTGCTATCCTATTTCACCGTGTCCCCCTTGTTACACCCCGCAGCACGTAACACCCCACAGCAAAGTGTCCGAAACAAAAAAAAACAAACGAGCGCCCGAGACACGACGCAACAGTTGCAGCAGTCCGTTGCAGTCCATTCCGTCCCTCACCTCTCACTACTAGCGGACGATAAGGGGTGGGAAAGGAGGAATTCCCACCTCTTGGCGTTTCAGAAAGTTGAATTAGTTCCCTAAGGTGTAGGTAAAATGGCCCAATAACTGCCAATTCCACCTTCTTTAACGAATTGTTGCAGTCTGTTTCAATCTATTCCGTCTCTCATCTCATTCCCCGACTCCCACTCACCAACTAAACTGCGAAATTGGCTTGTAAAAAATGAGCCTTTTCGCTCCCAGGCTATAGCCCATAGCTCACTAGCGGACGAGGAAAAAGCGGTAAAATGGAATTCTCCCTCTTCGGCAGTTACAAGAAGTAGAATTTGTTCTCTATGGTGTAGGGGAAATGGCCTTAAAATTTCAAATTCCCCCTGTTTGACAAAACTCTCTTGCTTTGGAGGATTGACTTGTTCGCCAGTGCTCCCAGGCTATATAGCTTAATGCTCCCAGGCTATATAGCTTAATGCTTTCCCCCTGAATTCGTGAATGATCGTGTTCCTCTGCTGTATTTGCCCGACTGAGAAATAAATGAGTGTTTTTACAGACTTCAAGTTTTTCACTTTTCAAAGCAGTAAAGTGCAATGCAAGTAAGGCACGACCTATTAGATGCTTGACCGTTAAGTGCAATGTTCTGGGCCATTAGTCATACCATCATATTACATTATTTCCTACTAATGCGCCAAAAGCCCCTCAAAAATCGAAAATGCCTTCCCATTACGAATCATTCAACGTTTTCATTTGTAATTCTCTTATAAGCGGCTCTTTTCCGCTTGATAATTACGTAATAATCAGTTCCATAACTCATTGATGTAAGCCTAATTACGAGCATAACCTATTTTTGTTAGTGTTTTCAGCATTTATATTTCGATTATTACAAACACCAGATGTAAAACGAGAATGACCGATGTTTCGTCAGTTAAAGCTAGTGTTTTTTTCGACTATAGAGCACCTAGTTATAACATAAGTTACCATAAAGTATATAAGGTTTACTTATGTTTATTGTGTTTCAAGCTGAAACCCGAAACATAAAATGGGCTACAGCGATTTTTTTCATTCTTGATGTATTTTCAGACAAATGGTTGCATCCAGTTTTCAAAAGTCTTGAAAGCTTACAAGTCTCCCGTTTCAACCACACCAGTAACACATGTGGTCTCAGTTTCAATTTCCTGTTTCCTGTAAGTTTGAAATTTTGAACTTTCTGGTCCGTTGACGTCATCACAGTTAATACTAATAGCATACGCTAATTCAAATGTTTATTTTTACATCAATTATCCGTCAGACGAACAAAAACGCACTCCACTTGTAAGATTTAATCATTTCAATAGCATCAATCATCTATTTCGGAGCAGAATATTTCAATCAGACCGAATGTGGAAGAGTGAAATACCTAAGAGAAATCACCAGTTTTAGTTTAATAAATCCCACAAACTAATTCCATTATTATCGACAGGCAACCTTGTTGAATAAGAGCAATATCTAAACAACCATTCATGATAAGCAACTTTTCAAGCTTGATTTTTAGTCGTGACCCAAGTTTTCTTGGACCGAAATCTGACTGAAACTTGAACTGAAAACTTAACACAGTAAACCAAATACATAACTGTACTGCATACAGTCAGTACTGATTTGTCACCCTTTATTGCAGGGTACATAAAGTACAGTATGTAAAACGTACCCGGCTCTTTGTATTCACTCTATGTGCCGGGTTCCGTATTGTTGGTTTTTGGTATATGGAACCATTGACTGGCATGTACACCATTTTAGCACCACATTTTTATAGAGTTAAGCACTACATTTTCATAGTCTACCACTAAGTTTTTTATAGTTTAGCACTACATTTTCATATTGTTTAGCATTACATTTTCATACTGTTTAGCATTACATTTTCATATTGTTTAGCATTCCATTTTCATATTGTTTAGCATTACATTTTCATATTAGTCAGCATTACATTTTCATATTGTTTAGCATTACATTTTCATATTGGTTTGCACTACACTTCCATATAGTTTGCCACATATCTCATGGGCTTTCATGCCGTATTGTGAGAAATTCTCATGGTCGCACTCTTACGCTTTGAATAATTGATGTCGGTAGTAAGTATTTTACTATAGTGCACATTCTAGCTGGTTTGGTGTAAAAGCGCAATATATGAAATTGGACAAATTTATTTGTTGGCATTGCTGATCTGATATATAAAGTATTATATTTCTAAAAAAAATTATAGAATGTACCGTTTTACTCTCTTACAAAGGTATTTAATTACATTGGGCAAATTAAAAGTTTTACTATCCAAGTAAACAGAAACACACAATTCCCTGGATCGAGAAACATGTGTAGATAAAAAAACGGATTTCCCATTGGAAGCGAAAACACATCTGGACCAGATATGTATGTATTCCGAATAGTGGGAAATCAGTTTCGTCCGTCCAGAAAAAAGAAAAACTGCAGAATTCTTCAACCCAAACGCAACGGAAACTTGTGCAAGTTGGTAGACACATTCCGAAGTTCTGGATGGAAGTGAAGTGACAAGCCAGCTGGCATTAATTCGCGAAATGTGTACGCATTCCACGAAATGTCAATTTGAAAAACATAAGAAAGGAAATATGTCACTGATTTTGTGAAGACCCCAGATGCTGTGTATCATCATAAAGTTTTTATATCAATTCAGGAACTGCGATACAATCGCCTTATTTTTACCGTAGACTAACACCGCTAAGCTCATCATATTTTAGCAATAAATCGATGAAAAAAGTTCAGAATAATGATTTTCTCTGGTTTGCTGTTTTTCCTCCTCATTTTCATTCCTTCATTTCATTTCCTCATTACTTTTCTACTTCCTCATTATTTTCTTATTCCCAGTATCTGATGCAACCAAGTTTGCCTGGTGTTATGGGAATCAGCTGTTGAATGAATGTCAAAACCGGTTCGGATGACACAACCCCAAGGCACCCCACCCCGAGTCGACCACTTTTCCACGAGTTGACACAAAACTTCTGGCTTGCGCTAAATAAGATTAATGGAATACGTGTGCCGATAGAGTCGTGTACCGGTGAATTATACTAATGGCATTTCTTGCTATCAGACAAATATCATTTGCTTGGTTGTATTTTAAGAGTTAATGCTTTCACTCTCGAAAATATGTAGTCAGAAATTTCAAAGTGAAGGTTGAATGACATCTAACTAACTCTGCACTCTGTATTAAAGTCAACTTTGCATTAAAGCACTTCGTAATAATAAGCACTTTGGATTGAACTAAAATCTTTTTGTATATAATCTCTCCAGAAAAACTATAAATGCTGGGTAGTAAGCGGTACTACAAACGTAGATTTGTTATGTAGTTGATCACCACATAACTTGTTAGTCAATCGTAAAATGGCACATCCGTAAAAAAGGCCGATGCTACCACAATTTGCCTTGTACACATTGCATTGTCGAAAACATATTGAACTGATGATTTTCTGCTTATAGTGAGATCTCGCTGCACCGTTGATTTTGAGAATTTTTTCTTTGAAAAAAATTTACTCTGATGTTATTCATGCTGATAGCTAAAAACCTAAGTGAACAAGAAAATTTCAAGAAATGCAGTTGCCCACCAAACGATAATAATAAGGCATCTGGCTTGAAGGCACTGCATCATGGGCATTGCCACTCCTGTGTCGGTTCAATCACTGCCGTTTGTTATACGGCTTCACATACGGAAAACACATTGTGCAAACTTTGTTATAACGATTCCACTGATTAACATATTGAATCGGACATCCAGTACATCGTTAGCGAGTTAACGGCATATCTAATGATTCTTGGATTATTCCAAACTGAAGAGAGAGCCCAGTCTGGCAGCCAATCTGTCATTGCGAACCGAGCAGAGTTTATGTTTATAAGGTGCTGCTCACTTTATTATCTGATGATGTAAATATGTATGCCGATGGTATGGTTCGTGAACATTGTGACCTTATGCCATTCTAACAAATATGTACAGATGTACCACTCAAAATAACATTACCTAACAAATGGCCTTTCTCAATAACTTGAAACTATCAAAATGATATACTTTACTTGAAAACTGAAGTTGCATAAACAAAATTATATGTTTGCTGATCTTCGATTAAAATATTACATGAGAATACATAGCTATCTATACCTCTCTTATAAAAGATAAAAGTGTATGTAAATTAAAATCCATATACAGGGTGGGCCAAAAAAACCACACAACTTTGAGGGTTAATAACTTTGTACATACGAATCGGATTGATTAACGGCATGCGTCATTTTAATCAGTATATATTTGAAATTTTGTAACTTCAAATTTACTAAAAAAAATCAATGCAATCAGAAGTTACGCACCAATTTCTGAAAAATACCATTTTTCTAACCGGGCGGCAGTTTTCATAGATAGATCGGGTTACAATAGATATTTGTTAATGTTTTATACGGGTCAGACGAACTGTTTTGGTTTCTTTAGCATTATTCAGTTAAAACCTAGTTAATGAACTTGTTTGAAACATTATTTTTACTAACACAGACTGTTTTAACAAGAAAATTACCATTCATGATAGAAAACAGGCTGTTTGGCGTTGAGCACAGAACGTCCATATTGAGCATGTCATCAACTTAAATATGCTTTCTATGTGTCTGAAACTTGTCAAAAACCTCTTTTTTGAGTTATGTGTATTTCTAACCTCTTTGAATGTAAAAAAAGAAATGATATGGGGTCTCAACAGAAAAACAGTCACTTTTCGGTAAAAGTTAGATATCTTTTCGAAAAATTGAAATTTATCCATAATAATTATATGAATAAAAGTCAAAGGTATACTAGTTAAAATAATGCAAACCGCAGTTCAATCCTATTTTCGGTCACTGAGTTATTACCCTCCAAAGTTGTGTGGTTTTTATTGGTCCACCCTGTATATATATATTTTGTTTTAGTACTGCCGATATTTCAGCAAATATGCGGCTTGCCTTGGCCTCGTTCACAGGATACTTAACATTGATACAGCTGGTGAGCCAGATAAACGCACTCGTATGTCGACAATACGGTTAGTGATACGCACATTTATAAATATCATTATGGAGTGGTAAACATTATTTTTTTTTGTATTACCCTTCACATATTTCACTCATCAATTCACAAACATCATAACCAACTAACTTGTTTATTATTTATTTATACTTAATTTTAGAGCTTTTTAATTTAATTATTTTTCTACTCAACTTCTCAGGTGGCCTGTTCCGTCAACCGCACTTTCCCACGGAACACGCAACCACATGCAAAGCCTACGATAACTGGTGTATAAGGCTCGAATTGGCCAATCAATTTTATAGGTGAGTGGGTAGTAAGTGAGCTAGTGAGTAAGTGAGTGAGTGAGTGGACAACGTTACTATTTAATACATTTGTGTGAATGAAAACCGTCTATTTTACTGAGACGAATGTTGATGAATAGCGATTTGCAGAGAAGTTCGGTACGAGTGCGATGAAGTGTACTTGTCACACAAGGATAAGATGACGTGTCAGCGATCAGGATGCAGGTATGCCAAAAGTCATTAACAATATAAACAACGTGATAGAATATTATATTCGAGAATTCTAGAAGTTATAATGCCCTTCACCCTAATATTCTTCTCACTAACCTTTCATAGAAAAGATAAAAGAAAAAAAATAAACTGTAAGGACATATTAATAAGTTAACATTTTTATGCATCTGCAGAGAATTTAACACAACGGCACTAAACGCCCGTTTTAACTGGGACGACATTCCAAACATACATGAGCAGAGGCAACTAACACTGATGAGTTAGTGAAGATATTGTTAACTCAAATGTATTTATATCCTCGAAAGGCAAATCTCACTTACTTTTCCCCTATGTACATTCATCCACTTACTAACTCACTCACTCACTCACTCACCAGGGCTGTGCTGTTGCAATGACGAAGACAGGTGTGAGCCCGATCCGATGTCGCCCGTGGTCCAACAGCAACAGATCAAACAACGAATTATAAATGCATCTTGCCTGGTTAGCAAACCTGTACCAATCAGATTAATGAGAGGTACGTGAGTTCAGAAATAAACAAAAGATTATGGAATAACACAAACTACTTATTATAGCAACACATTAGCAAGGCACGAGTAAGTATTTATGTACATATCTGTTTCATTCTGGGCATATCTTGGCGTAATGGCTCGGTAACTTCATGTCCTTTCACTATACTTGCTTCTCCTTCACTGTTCCTAACCGATAAAGCGGGCCCACTCATCAATTTATTTATCCACTCGCTGGGTCGCCTACTCACTCAATCGCTCATTCACTGACTGACTCGCTCACTCACAGGTTGGCTCGCCCGAACAACTGTCATCCCGAGCCCCAAAAAAGCACGACCTGCACTTCACCGAGTTGACCACCCTGTACACGGCAGCAATGGCCATCATTATACATGGTTACGGTACTGCCGCCAGGTTCTTACAAGAAATGGATACCACCAATTAGATGATTATTTAAAGCGAAATCGTCGTGTTTTGTACAAATATTTTCCTGACGTTTTCACAGTTACGCACATAAAAAAACTATATTTGCTTTAGTATTGGCGTGAGCATAGAATGAGGTGAAATTCCGGACGTTTTGGTTTTAGTGTGGATTATATTGTTTTGGTTTTAGTGTGTATTATATTGTGAAGATGGTATGGAAACTGATTATACACTACTGCCATTAACTATCATAAATCATGTATCTAGTCAGCAACCAACGCCATTGCAACCCTGCCATCATATTTGATATTACATATTTTTTATATTCATATTATCGTTGTGCCTTTTTATGTCATGTTTCATAAACATGAGAAATTTTAGTGGCGTGAAAAACATATTTTCCGATACCGAGAAAAAAACATGAAAAAAGGTAATTTTTACATGAAAATGTAAGTGTAACTGAACGAACCTTTGGTCGACCGCCGGTCGCAATGCACAAGTGATCGTAAGTGAAGTCGATGCCCGTGGAAAGGTGGAGTGTCTGAACACAATTTTATAATTGCAAGTTAATTATTGTTGATTGACTCCGAGAAAAACTATTTAATAAAAAGGTGTTATCACTTAAACAGGATTATTTATTAAAATGTAAAACGGAATCACCTTTTTGTGTGGCGTATAGCCAATGACCACGGCCTGTACCAGCTGCACGTTCTCATACCCTCCAAATCGTTGTCCGGCAGTCTGCTGCTCGATGTCGAACGTCTCCGCGACTCGACCGATCTGACGACAGTTGGACGCTGCTTTTACCACTGAAAACCAGTGAGTGATTGAGTGAGTGAGTGAGTGAGTGAGTTAGTGAGTGAGCGAGAGGGGTGAGTGAGCGAGAGGGTGAGCGAGAATGGTGAACGAGAGAATGAGTGAGTGAAGGAGTGAGTGAGTGAGTGAGTGAATGAGTTAAATAGTATGTAACTGGTCGGTAACTGTTGGTGAATAATGAAATGAATTACCGTTGCTTTATGCGATGCTTATCAGTCAGCCGTAACAGAATCGATGGATGAAAGGAGTGAGTCAACGAATAGAGGAACAACTGAATTATTGTGGCTTATTTATTAGGTTAGTTAGTATGTTAATAGACTCACCAGCTGATGCAGAGATGAGCGCGATTGACTGCGAAGAATCGTTGCGTTCGACGAGAAGCTGAAACACTTCACATGTACACAGAGGCACACATTAATTTACTCACTCCCTATTCACTCACTCACTCACTCACTCACCTGTTCAACGCATGACACAGCAGCAATACCGCCACCAACCACCACAAACGTGGCGTGCGTTTGACTGGACGCTGAGGCAGTCATTATTATGAGGGTTCAAGAGAGCTTTTTGAGCAACTGCGTTTATATTGCAAGTAATTGTCTGCACACAGAACAGCTGAGTCGTATTAGCGCATGCGTAACTCCTACAATATCAAGTAACAATGCGTTAATATTTTAAAAAATTGTTGAAACAATCATGCTGTCTCCAAATTACGCGTTTGTCTTGCAATAACCGTGATCATGTTTGAGGCTACAAATTAGACCACTCGGATAGTAAAAGTACCAACACGAAAATACAAATAATATGATCTTCAATGTTAATCTGGAAGAATGATCTAGATCTTCTGTTTGTAAACATCAACTAGATCCCCCGATGGTAAAACCCAAAGGGAGCAACAAAAACCGTACACCGAGTCTTCAAAGAAGGCTCTGTCTCGTTTTGAGAGGTCAATGTTGAGAACAAACACGAAATACTCATACTGCATGTGAAACGTGAACGACATTATGGCAACCGAGTATGTTTACGCAGTGCGTGCGTTATGAATAAATGTGGCTGTCGCTGGACAGTCTCGCTTGAATGACTCATCAATGTGAGGAATAGGACAGATATGATAGTGCCATATAATGCCAAATATATTTACAATCTTATTTAAAAGGAAAGTCGTTGTTTTCCTAAATTAAAGCTAACAACAGCTGAAAAACTGACCAACATCTCTCTTAAAAAGAGACGGTGGCTTTGAGTGCTCAACTAATTGTCTGTCAACCAAAGAGTGATATTATTTATCTAATGGAATTATGGAATTGACAAAATATCAGTTTACTAATGAATAACATAATACAAGCTATAAACGGCAGTTCGAAAAATTTACTGTATGAAATAACTGTATATTGACCAATTTCAGTTACATACGTAAAGTGCGTGATTGCAGCGTCTGGCGCAATGTCAGTTTGTTCACGTTTCATGAACCACGATGGGCGCAATCGTTATTTAACGAACATCAAAGTTTTTTCCATGTCGTTGCCCAACCAAACCATTCATTTTAAGAATTGTTTAACATGATGGTTCTATAAACCATTATTTCCCCATTGCAACATCGAATAAAACACGCAATACGCAGGCAAATTTCCTTTGCGCATCGCGGCGACTGTTGAGTTCGCTACGAAATATTTACAAAATAAGGATACGAATGCCGATATCAGTTGTCTTTCATTTTTATTCCACTAGAAGTTGATAAAATTTCAGCCAAAATATGGAATAGCGGATATGCAATTGAATTAGGATAAAGTAAACTGCTCAACATGCAACAACAGAATCAAACAGGACAATTGATCTTCATATTCAGGTGTCAACAATTACCCAAATAATAAATTTGATTATGCATTTTTCTTGCTGCATGATTAAATTTTTGTTACCGTCAATGAAGACTGAATGCAACGTAAAGGCCTTCCTTTGTACCGAAATATGACGATTTTTTTCAGTCAGCCATGATCAAATGTCTGCTCCGCTAAATTTTTCAGTCGGTAAAGAGAAATAAGACGTTAATGAGAATTTTTCCTGGAGTACTTTATCCTCACCTGATTATATACGTTCATCCCATGGCTATGAACATAGTCAATGAAACTAATGATGGCAAGAAAACACGTATAACAGTGAAGTGAAACCGATGCGTTTACAAATGACAGCAGAACATTTCATACAGTAACAGTATGTCACTCCGAAGGAGTAGAGAAGAAGCGTAAGTTTTAGTTACATCGAATCGCAAAAACATTTGCTCTTCAATTAGAATGAAAGTAAAAAGGAAATAAACATAAGAGAAGATTTAACCCGAATATTTTCTACAGGCAGGCCTTTTGGTGAATGGTGTATATAGCCGAGTTGTCATTACAAATACCGTAAGCAACAATCAATCAATATATTTTTATGAGAAATTAACAAATGTGGTATTGGTATGGTATAGATTCAACAGGAAGATAACTCAACTACAATTAAAAGTCCTTCAAGAATTCATCTAGCAAAGAACAAATTACGCCCACATGAAATGACCAACGAAAATGATAAAAACAAAGAAAAAATAACACAAATGACTGTACAATTTACCGAGGAAAAACATAATGCACATCGGTTAACCAGGACAGTATCAAATAAACAGAAAGAAAATATACTCCAAAATAAAATCTCGGAACTTCGGAAGATAACAACTAAACCTGTAAACAAATGCTGCTTCTTGTAATGAATAATTACCAATAGAAAATTGTTCGTTCATAATCAATTTTGAACCAGCTTCTATTAAATTACAGAACGAAAAAAAACATCATTTCCAGTGACGTAAAATGATATGAAGGGTCTGGTAATCATGATAAGAAGTGGATGTTGTTGATCAAGTGGTTGATGTGCTGGTGCTCGGTCGGCCCGCTGTTCTGCTACATCCAGCACGCTCATCGATGCCCATTGCTGTAACAAATCACTTGCTATGTACAACATGAAGAAAAGAATCAAACAGCAGAAAAACAATCGTTCTTCTTACATAAGTTTCACTGTTTCAGAAATGACAATACTGCTACATTTCAGGAAACTCTATTTTCAAAAATAGTAATTTCTTATCTGTACACACATCTGGTTCCAAAAACTCGGAAAACGACAACCAATCATTTAACATTTCAGCAACATAACATAACATGACACTAACTGATTACCACCAACCATTCATACTGGACGCCCTGACCGCACGTGTCTGATGGTGTGCCACAGCCACATCCGACATGTCTTCCACGGCATCCACGAATATGGCAGCCACCTCAATGTCATCAGGGCTGATACATCCACTGGTTGGGATCGGTGTAGGTGGGGACAACTTGAAGGGAGTTATCGGTTTAACAATATTGGGTGACGATGGTTGTGACTGTCCGGATGTGTTGGAAACTGTTGACTGGTGAACGGCTGACTGATTGACAGCCTCCTCAGTGACAGATTGACTGACTGGTTGTGTGAATGGTTGACTGGCTGATGGACTGACTGGTTCATCGGTGTAAGGTTCGGCAACGGGGTCAATGACTGACGGACTGATTGTTTCGTGGTTTACTGACTGATGGGCAGTCACTGATTCATCGACTGTACAAGTCGAAGTTTGTTGATCGCTCGGTATTTCGATGACTGATGATATGTCTGACTGTTTGATAGGCTGATCGGTGGTTACATTGACAGACTGGATCTCTGGTTTGTTGACGGGCGAATCTGACGTTTGATTGATAGCCGGGTCGGCAGGTTGACTGGCAGCTTGATCATTTGATTGACTGACAGGTGGTTCAATTGTTTGGTCGATGACAGACTCGCAGAGTGGCAACACATCATCTTGTAGTTCGTCATTGTCGACTGACTGAGCATGAGATGGCTGGTTGACAGACTCCGTGACCTTATCAGCGGTTGTCGTGCATGGCTGAAACAAACTAAAATTCAAATTTATCGAGTTGCCACAACAATAAAGTTTTAAACCAAACCACAAGTATAGTGAAATAAACCAAACCACAAGTATAGTGAAATAAAGGTGCCCCTATTTACTTGTGAGAACAAATGAAACCATTAAAACAATACACACAGTGACACACAATCCTCATTCCAATATCAGTCAGTCAGTCACATTCAATCCAAACTTATCGAAACTATGATGAACTAATCGAAGCGATCACCAACCATCTTGTATTTATCGCGTTTGTAATTGTTTGCTAAATTTTGGGTGCAGGTTCGATCCCAGATATCGACCAGGTGGTGACCGCGGGTGTTGGTCTGATGATGGGTGAATGAGTGAGTGAGTGGGCGAGTGAATGAATGAGTGAGAGAGTGGGCGAGTGAATGAGTGAATGAGTGAGTGAGTGAGTGAGTGAGTGAGAGAGTGGGCGAGTGAATGAATAAACGAGTGTGAGTGAGTGAGTAACGGTAGTGAATGAATGAATGGGTGAGTGATAACGGTAGGGAGTGAATGAGTAAGTGAGTGAGTGAACGAGTGAGTGAGTGGATAAAGGTAGTGAAAGAACGGATAGTAGTGAGCTGGTAGTGAACAATTGTGTGTGTGTCAACCTGTCGTTTCTGTTTCTCATCCATTGTGACAACGACCGAATGGCGACAGTGCGAATCGAACTCAGCATTGAACTGTCTGACTTTGTCCGAGTTCAGCTCACGCGAATCCACGCCTAGAAACAAAAAATCATGTATTTCCAAACTTACATTTTTTTGAATTTTTCAATTAAAAAATCAGAAAATACCGATTTGAAATACTTAGCAGTTACGGAAACTTTTTCATAAGTTGATACTTGACTTGATCAAAACTTTTTGTCTGGAAGTCGGTGTGATTAACAGTTATTTATTGTTTTCTAATTAGCAGCCCACCAACCATATATTGCTATTTTGTAGGCAGCCGGCGGCAAAACGGCGAAGTCGGCGGGCATCGGCAGAATGTGCTTCTTCTCCCGCCACATCTGACTACCGTAATCGACAAGGTATACATGCGCCTCCTAATTATGAAAATATATGGTTAACAACAACAACGACAATAACAACAGCAACTAACATAACAACAACAGGCACAGAAATAATAACATAACTAACATAACATCAACAACAATAATAACAACAACAACAACAACAACAACAACGCATTGACAACAAAACAACAACAACAGCGCATTGAGAACAAACAACAACAACCTTTTCTCCGCTAGCTTCCACACGTGCGCGCAACCGTTTGTTGTCCACATCCGTAACGACGCAAGGCAGATTCGACTCATGTTTGGTGAGCAGGTGCTGAAAGTAAACTTATTTGACCATGCTTTTCATTAAAAGGGAATAACATTCAATGAATTCATGCACAACATTTACGAAATGATGAACCATTCCAACCTCTATTATTTCGTCCACCTTCTCGTGCACCTGTAAATTGGCCAATTGCCTCTCGAGAGCCACTACCTGTAATGGAAAGGGCATGTCATGCCTCTAAATATTACTGACTAAATCAACATAATTAAACTGACAAGTCCTCCATTATTAAATGAATAATTAACTGAGAACATTTATGATGTGATTAAAAACGCTGAATTTATTATATATAAAATACACTATAAATACTGTATTATACACACAGTTTTTTGTCCCACCTTATCATCCATATCCGTCGGCAGAACGCTCAAATCGAGCGGGCCATCGTGCTGGGTTATGAAGCAGCGGACACCAGCGTTGGGGCTGCAGAGATCAATACATAACAAAAACAACAACAGCAACAATAGTAGTAACAGTAACAGTATCAACAGTAACAACAATAACAAGAACAAGAACAGCATTAAAAACAACAATAGAAACAACAAGAACAACAACTACAACACTATCACTAACAACAACAACAGACTACCATTCATCAACTTGATTTTTTTTACCAAACAGATAGAGATAGGGTGTAATTTCGCAATTAAGTATAATTAATTATAACTTTGATCTATTATAGTCAATGACAACCTGAATAGAGCGGGTTGAGTTGGGTATACGGTAGCGTATCTGGCAGCCAACTCCTCCAGTTCGGACAATGACATGCCACCCCCGACCCGACCACCGCCCATAACCAGACTGGTTGATGTGCACTCCAGATCACTCGGTTGATCATTCGAGATATCCGCCTCCTGAAACAATTACACTATAAAAATAATACTAACAAACTATTTAACTTTTCTCTCAGGTTATTCAACTTCACTCACTCTCTCAGGTTGCATGTAGTCACCGTATTTTACACTCAGTCATAACTCATATGTATCAACTCTGTTACTTGACTATTATAACGATGATGATAATGATGTTGATTGAAACGAAACCTAATTATTTTTTGGCTCTGAGCTCTGCATTCAATTTTTTTATATAAAAATATATATAATTGAATATTGCGGAAAACGTAAAAACACCAACCGCGGTCGCGTCCAGCCACTTGTTGATGTACTGCTTTTTCTGGTCATCGTCATCGCTGCCATAGTCTAAACCAACAACATACAAAACATTGCGAACATTTAGTAACAACAAGAGCAACAACAACAATAAAAACAACAACAACAACAACAACAACACTAACCAAAATCCTCACTACATGACGTCAGTCGATCGCCATCCGAAGACGAGCTCGACGAGATCACTCTGGTGGCCGTTCGATCCACGATCACTGCTTTACCCTGGTCACCATGGTAACGAGAGAACTTACGTTGCAGAGGCCGCTGAAATATCGAACGTAAGCTTCTTTCGTAAACGAATTTCGGGCATGAAACACAAATTTTACATATTTTGCTAACAGCAAAAACTACAATCAAGATCGACAACTGCATCACCACCAAAAGCAAGCAAGCAACAACAACAACTACAACATCAAACCAAATGCAAACAACAACAACAACTATAACAACAACAACAACAAACTAGAACGTAAACAACAACAACAACAAACCAGAACGACAACAACATCACAAAAACATTTCCCAATATAACCAACAATATTCTCCACGACATTATCGGCCTTGTAATCATCATCTTCATCACCGACTCCACTCGAAAACCCGTCCAAATCAGCATCCGGTGACACCCGTACCTGTTTGGCTGGCAAAGTCGACGGATTCGTTGATGAGCTGCCGAAGAACTTTTCCACCGCTGAAATGAGTTAATGATCATCGATTTGTACTGATATGCTAAAATCTCTCGGCATAAGAACATACAATTTACTAAAACTGTCACCGGAAAAAAAATGTCGGTTATCATTCATGCCAACACAATAAGGTGGTAAAAAAATTGTAAACTTAAACAAGAACGATCCAACCCACTCGAAAGCGCAGTAAAATTATCGACCGACATAATGTCAAAACCATGGAAAATCGACGAACAACACTCAATAATGACTAATCGAATCAAAATCCAACCAACCGTCTTTCTTACCCTTTGCCGCTGACTGTTTTGTCGTTGCGTCGGTGGCACTCATCGGTTCATCGAATCCATGCCTCCTGGCATACAACCTTGTGTGAGCCGCAAAACCGATGGGAGATTGACGGAATGTCGTAATGGAAGACGTTGGTTCTGCGAGGTCTTTCTGCTGGTAGGTCGAGGTGGAAGGTGCTGCAATCAAATATATGTAGTTCCCAAACGGTGACACGTAGTTTTGAAACATGAACCTTGAAAAATCCAGAAATTAACTTGGGTAGAACAATAGAAAATCTAAAGACGAAAACCCGTATGTACACGAAACTGATCTATTGAAATGAACGTCAAATGGACGGAATAACAAAACGTCAAAACATGAAGGTCAATGAATAAGGAAACCTGTTGTTTGTGTTTGGTACGCCGAATCGGGCATCGTGTCATTGTCATCTTCAACGTCTTCATCCGTCGACCACTTTTGATCACTTTTCATCGGTTGACGAGACGTCGAAGGTCCAAATCCGCTGGCACAGCCTGACATTATTATCATGTATCAATTCTATTTGACAACAAATAGACAGTTGAATAATATAAAAATGGGCACTTGATATAAAAACACTCTATCAATTCGAGTTCAATGCAGAGATCGGAATCAACGAATTCTTTGTTAAGACATCAATCTTTTTTACGAAATGGTCTCTCTAGTTCTTTCCCTTTTAAAATACAATTCAAATATAAACACACCGTTAGTAAGTGTTATGTCATTTACTATCGGTTGGGGTTGACAGTTGATCGGGGTGACCGAAGTGACGGTTGACGGCTTTGGTAGGATGGTAGAGGAAGGCTCGATCAGAGTGGGTGGCGGTTGATCGAGTTGCGGACAAATGGTTGGTTTAGCACCAAAAAAGTTGGCCGTGAAACCTGAATAAGAAATCGATAACTGAATGTATATCATTTAATTTATGATTTATCGAGTAAATACGTGGGTGAAAACTAACATAATCACTGCATCAGGAAAAAATAACTACGTTTGTGTTTGTAGATGTTTGAATGTGTTGGTGACGATTGTTTCAAAAAGTAAGTATATGAGCAATTTAACAACATCAGTGCAAAACTAAAAAAACTTAACAAACATTCAGACACAGTTGTTTAAAAAGTAGGTATTTAACTGGTGTTTTAAGGTAAGGTGGCTTTATAATAACCTGGTGTGTTATTGTGTACAACACCAGGCATAGTTGCATTCAATACTCCACCCGGTGCAGCAATCATTCGCTGATGGATCGCGGTGCCACGGCCACGCACCTAAATACCATTACCTTAATACATCCAAACATTACGGTTAATGATGCTCTCACGATTACTATAATCGACAACACGCATATAGTACTGTCAATCTTCTATGAGAAATTCTTCGTTGTCAGGTTTTGTCATGAATTAATGTGACAAAAAGAGTTGCTACAAGTAAATCTAATAAAAAACTTTAGCACCAAAAAAAATCTCAATCTTTTTTTAAATAAAATCTGCAAACTAACTTTGATGGTTGTAACCGCATCCTGTCCGTTAGACGCCAGCATCGTAGTCCGCTGTAACACAATCGACTGGTATTAATTAGGCTGCACAATAGTAAGTGATTGGTTTTATGTAGTCAGCATTACATGTCATGATGTCAATATGAGCAAAAAAATTTGGGTGCCATTATAGTCGAGTTGCAACTTGATGCAACATTTCGTTTCGACATTATCGTCTCGACTATGAAGACACCCTTAGATTGGTTACCTGAGTGACGGATTGTCGTGGCACGGATCGTAGTAACATCTGTTCGGCGGCTCGTCGTTTCAGCATGTCCATCGGTGGGTCTCCGTAATCCCGTAACGGCACAACTGGTAGTACTGCAAAATGAACAAACCGATACTTCAACCTACAATATATTTGCAAAAATAGAATTTTTTCTGTTAAGTAGAATAAAACAACGATTAATCTATGATCGGGGTTATTCTATGTAATTGTTTTTTTCCTTTCAATTTGAACAATGATTTCAATGTCAATTCTGACTGTTTCCCGGACCCTTAAATTTTTTGCCAGTTAACTCACACGGTCACTAAAATAAGTCCCTGGATTCAAACGCGTCAAGTGTTTATCTGACCTTGTGCACTGCGAATCAGTAGTTCAGCGTTGTCATGCAGTAGCGACTGTGCTTTGCGCATACCATGGATGCGATCATTCCGGTACGAACCCTCCATGGCCATCGCATTGGCCTGCAGCGAGGCGTACTCTCCGATTATCTAAACAATTTCAGAATAATTCATAACTTTTTTGAACGATCGCAAAACTGAATCGATTATGACTACAATCGCTGATTCTCAAGTTGTTATTCTTGAAAAAGACAGTGGCGATAGAGGACAGCATCAAAATTCGCATAAATTTTTCTAGTCAAAGCTAATTTGATTCAAAAAGAAATATTAATTCAACCAACTTTTGTGACAGCATCGTGCATTTGTACGGCGATGAACTGCAACTGTTGCAACCTCACCTCACTATTATTATTGGCTGTGGCCATTACGACGTACTGTACTCGGTGTTGCACCAACGCATGTACAGCACACTAAATTATTGTTATTAATTCAAATGTTAGAGAGTTTAGTTTAGAGATTTAGTTTAAAACAACAAGAGTCGATGCCATGCATAAAGATTACTGTATCGCAAAATACCCAAAGATAAAGGAGATGGATGACAACGATCTTGTATTACCCGTCACCATACGTTGTCTAACACGACATAAAGCTGTCAGCATCGACAATATTTTCGAGAAAATTTACATCATAAACAACGACAAGCGTTTAATGAACTATGACTGTGAAAAGCTTCATAGATGTATTCAATTTATGAAAGCCTTGTACAAAAGCGAAAAACAGATGTTATATCAGTGGAAAAAACAGACTGTGATTACAGTCAAAATATGTGTATTGTAAGCAGATGCCCGTCCGGACATAAATCGTAGTAAACAGTCGGTTTATTCCGAACCCAAGTCACACTGTTGATTCAATTAAATCAGCAGTAATATATAGTTTCAAACATGGGTATAATTGAACCCTGCCGCCACTGATAATTTTCGAAACACCAATCCACCACTTGATTTCATACATTTTATTCTGCTCCTTCCGGATCAATCATTGACCTTAATTGAAGTGATGATGACCATGACATGAACCAATAGAACAAACAAGCAAACCATATTTAATATTTTATTGTTAATCACGTTTTATGAAACCGGTTGCGCTAGTCCGTAAAGGAAAAGTCCAGGCGCAACATTCAGAGCAGGGGTGAAATAGATTGAAACGAGGAACTTACGTCACGACACTTGGCATAATAAACAAATGAGGACAACAGTATTAGCATCAGAAAGTAATCAACCATGAAACATACAATCGTAAACTTGATTAGAAAAAATATACAGGAACGTGGTGTCCAGTGTTGACTATTTTCAGGCACATTATTCAGCCGGCCTTGAGCTGCAGGAACAAATGTTGGGTAATCAGATGGTACACCCTGTATCTGTTTACAAAATATATGAAAAAATTCGAAACATCACAGTTAGTATACAAACAACAACCAAAGAACAATAACGACAATGATTGTCAGTAAGTAGTCAAACATATAAGGCCCTTCACATAATATGGTCAGACATCACACAAGTGCTTAGTTAATATCCGATTGACAATAAAAAAGTACAAAATAGAAATTCAGCATTAGTGTTTTAGGAAGTTAAGACTAAGTGTTTATCAAGACTATATAAACAGGGGCGGAAATTCGAATGAACTAGCATATGGAAAGTTTCATTTACATATACAGATAAATTTCGTTCTTTGTTTACTCCAGTTACATTGCGCTATTTCTGTGACCAAATTTCAAGAATCCGTCCGGACATGAAACAGACCATAAAACGCTCAACTTCATGTTACAACACTTTTTCTCACAACCGACACTTAGCCTTGAAACACAATGTAGCACGGAAACATGAGGAAACCAATTTTTTTGAACACAGTGCAGCGCTTGGGTTCGAGCAGTGAGCAGATACTTATATAAATCACGATTAATAATAAAGGACAGTTGAAAGCAAACTTAAATGTAGTCATCTAACACGTGGTTGTTCTCACTTCGCGCAACGCAAACAAACATAACCCTTGATTATCAGTTCCGGGGTGGCTAAGACTAGTGAGTGAAGGCTACGAATATATTGAGCACAACAGTTAGACTACAAAATCAGAATTCAGAACTTTTGAACTAGTTGAAATTTTCAACAGTGGACTTTATACACCTAAATTTCCCAAGAACCACATTTTAACCACGATGTTTGAACAAGCTAGTCGAAAAAGCTAGGAGTATTCACTAGAACCAAAACCTATAACTAAAAGGTGTTTTCATGTTAATAAAAAGAAGAAAAAAGCACCGAAATTATTGAACGATTCGCATTGAAAATTGAATTCGTGTAATTGGAATTGTTTAAGTGACTTGAAAATTGGCGAATATGAAATATAATGAGTGAAAGTTTCGAAAATAATGGTTGAACTTAGAAACCATAACAGCAAATCCAATATTCGTAACCCTCAATCTCCCCAATACATAAAATTACATGCACAATTAACTTTTAATAACAAATATGATGGCACTTTTGTTATACTTTAATCCGACACATCATCCACACTAAAAACTACGATCCGAACTGTTCGGTGGATTCGTCAATTGGCTTGAAGTCGAACTTGCCGCGGCCGTCCATGTACAAGTAGAACTGAAAAATGAAAGCATTGATCAACTAATGTGAATCATATCAATCAATTTATGCTTCAAACTGTTGATTCCCGAAATAACATAGATAAAAATTTGATCAAAATTAAAACTTCATCTTACGAAAATTATAAAACTTCTCGTCTTTTATGTTTGTTGGAACTTCGTGGACCAACATCCATTTTGGGCCGCCAAAACTTATTTATGCTCAGTTGGCTGTAAATATAAAAGGTTGTAACCTCGTGATGTCGCCACAACGACTTGCGATGTGAGACGGTGAATAGCGTAATGTTCTTCTTCCTGCACCAGTCGTACATGCTGCCCTCCACGTCCATGGACACGGCCGACGTACACTCGTCCAGAATGGCAAACTGCGGCTTGTGGTAGAACAGACGAGCCATCTATAAACAACATGAAATATACTAAATATATGATATGAGACAATAAAATAAATATAAAATATACGAATTACAAGCTTTCTAACTTACTGAGGTTTAGTTATTTAGGAAGGTATTTCGGCGTTCATGCCTCCATGCATCCCGACCCCGAACATTTTCAAACTGATACCATAACTTCGAATTTGGGATGTGTTCATGTTCTCATCTTAATGCGTAATGATAATTTTTTTAGATAAAATCAAGCAAAAACCAACGGCAATTCGTTGCTTCTCGCCACCACTCAGTACGTCCATCCAGTCCTGCACGGAGTCCCAACCCTGCTCGCGGGACAGAACGTAACGCAGTTGCACCTGAAACAGTCAATTCTCACATTGAATGCAAAAAACACTTGATAAATAGAAAATTATCAGTGAAAAGCTAAACTGAACCGAAGTACAACTATTACGCGATTAAAATGTCAAAAATCCAACCAGATCGAGAAACTGTTCCAAGTATTCATCATTGAATCCTTTGTTTCGCATGTCTTGCTTTGAGTCTGGATAGATGATCTGATCACGCAGGCTGCCCAGTGTCATGTACGGTCGCTAAAATCGTCATAAACAATGAAAAAACACATTCCAAAAAACAAAACAATTCGTACTGAATGAGGATTGTACAAAACGAGTGATGCACCATTGAACCACAAACTCTACTTGCAATCCACCAACACATATTTTTACCATAAAGTAGTGAAAATAAGCCTTATGCTCCAAAGTATTGGTTTAGATGTTAAAAGAACGGTCCGAGGTTCGATTCCAAGCCTTCAGTTTATTCCCAGCCTTCAGCGGCGATCTTCAGGAACATAGAATATATTTATAATCCAAAATAGTAATATAATGACTGAATCCATAATAAAAAGGGTTAATGTAATCAAGTGCGAATATTCTTGAGATGGCTAAAACCACCATTTCACTACTTCCTTCCTCTTTAAAAGCAATAAGAGAAGGTTAAAGTTTATGATATAAATATAATTGGACTAGAATAATCACATAGTGTAGTAATTCGAATAAAGTAGGTTCACCCTAGATCATAGTCGAATGCAAGTTAATAGATAAGAATAAAGTATGTTTCAATTAATAATATAATAGATCTCGACAGCGTAATTAGATCACAAACTAAAATACATTGTACGTAATATAAGGCCTGAAATATAGATTAATCAGTACCTGCCTGAGAATGATTAGTCTGACCTAAGTTTAAGAAAAGAACTAAGAATTATATCACCATAAGCTGAAAAAGTTGAGTTAAGTATTCTACTTTGAATGCCTGAAATAGGTTAAGGTGATAATAATGATGACGGCGGCAGACGATGATTCAGCTACGTGAAGTCGCCTCAATACCTCGCCTTGAACGCGTGCGCTGTCGGTTTCTCCTTTACACGAAAGCGTGGGTCATAACCTGGCTCGCTGTTAGCCACTGGTTTATAATCTGATCTCGACCAATCAGATACGTAGGTTAGCGGCGCATGATACGGTTTCGTCACCGTAAATCTAGCCTCATGGCACATTCTCGGCGACTTGGCACATTCAGGTCCATAACCTCGCTGCTTAACATTCTGCGGTTTGGTCTGCGGCGCGCGGCGACAGCTCTTATAATGTGGCTGCGGTGTTGCAGGTCGATTATGCGCTGCTTGCGTAGTACTGCAGATAGTCTTGCGCGTTTCAGCTGCTGACGTATGCTCAATTTTTGGTACGCGCTTCTCAAAGTTGCATTCGCCTGCAAACTTTTTCCAATAAACGCCATTTTTGCGCTTCTTTTCTGGACGTTTTAGCGGCTCCGCGCCTCTTCCCCCCTTCTTTAATGCAGCAAATTTAGCGATACCAACGAAATTCTCCTTGTTAGCGGCGCTAATATTGGGTGTCAGATCGAATCCATTGTCATTCTTCAGACTGAATCCGAACGCATTTAACGCTGGCATACCCAAAACAAGGCCAATTTCTCCGTGAAATTCTTCAATCACGTAGAACTGTATCTGTTTAGTCAGCTTTCCGATCGATATTGCTAGCTTTATAAAACCTCGGCACTTGGTTTTCAATCCATTGATGCACGTTAGGGATTCAGCACATGGTTTTTCATCCAGCGGACCCTCAATCGAATCTAGAAACTGCGACGTAACCAGATTACAGTGCGCACCAGTGTCTGGGTGCCACATATTGTCAGGTACTTTTTGGCTGTTAACGTAGATAGGGCTGCGTGCGCACGCTATCTTAACTGACCTCACTCTACAAACGCCAATTCGCTGCGGTTTCTGCTCGCTGTCTAGACCTACTGCTGCACTTGTCACCGACTGTGGGACAGACTGTTGATGCTGCGCTGGCATAGGAGGGTACTCAATAGTCGGTTTCGGAACCTGACTCTCAATCTGTTCTTCGTATTGTTGCTGATACCAGTACGGATGCGCTTCATACTGATAGGGTGAATGACATGGCGGTGCATAGGCGTATTCATGACTCAAATACGGCTCACAATATGGTCGCGAAACTCTACTGTTGTTGCACGTAGAAGCGTAATGCCCGAGTTCTTGGCATCTGTAACACTGAACAGTCTTCTTGTCAAACTGTGCTTGATGACGTGTAAGCCTGACTCTGGTTTCATGCTGCTGACTATCATAATATCGGCCACGCTCTTTAACATCAGCTGTGTTTTTGGCCAATTCTCTTAGGCTAAGTTTGTTGACGACATCATCAAACGACTTCTTCGGGTTTAACAGACGTTCTTGAACGTACTGTCTGTACTCTGCTTCTTGAAGGCCACGCTGTAGCTGCTCCATCAGCATCAGGTTAGACTGCTGCGAGTCACACTGTTGAAACGGGAAAGCCAGTTTCAAATCTCTCGCATAAGACTCAATTGACTCACCACGCTGCTGTACTCTGCTGCGAAACTGCTGGAACTTTAGCGCGTCATATCTTGAATCTGCGTACTTTTCCTTCAGGTAGTTGACGGCTGCGTAGAATGTGGGATTTACCAGGTCTTCATGAAACTGTCGGCGTGCCAAGCCAGTCAGACAGTTAACTAGATGACCCACTTTCACGTCATCATCTGTTGTCTTCGTCAGACGCAGTCGATTCTCAAGGCCAAACAGCCAAGACTTGAACTCATCAGGTCGGGCGCCGTCGAATTTTTCAAACCCGGAACCAGCTAGAACTGTCTCAGCGTTTTGCTGGGTCGCTTGTTGTATTAGCAGACGTGTAGATTCTTCTTGTTGTAGCGTGAGACGTTGTATCGTGTAGTTAAGGGTATCATATATGTCACGTTGCCCAGTGACATTTGTCTGCCTCGCAAAATTAGGTGTATCACCCTCATATTGTTCTTGTTGTCGATCAGCTTCTTGATAGCTCATATCCTGACCAAACTGCACCAGCGGTCTTCTTGTAGGGGACGGCGTGACGAAACGTTGACCGGTAACGTCAGGGTCAACGGGCTTGCGTGCCCTCACCTCGACGGAAGCGTCAGGTTCAACGGGCTTGCGTGCCCTCACCTCGACGGGGGTGTCAGGTTCAACGGGCCTGCGTGCCCTCACCTCGACAGGGGTGTCAGGTTCAACGGGCCGGCGTGCCCTCACCTCGACAGGGGTGTCAGGTTCAACGGGACGACGTGCCCTCACCTCGACACGGGTGTCAGGTTCAACGGGACTGCGTGCCCTCACCTCGACAGGGGTGTCAGGTTCAACGGGCCGGCGTGCCCTCACCTCGACACGGGTGTCAGGTTCAACGGGACTGCGTGCCCTCACCTCGACAGCCTTCTTACTAAACTGTCTGACGCTGAAATCCTTATCCTTAATAACCATAGTGGGGACCGGACCGGACAATCCAGAAGTCACCTCACTATCTGCACAGGTGTAAGGGCGGCGACCAGTACCAGAACCCTTGCCACCGCACTCGGCAACTTCCTGACCCGAATAAAAAACACTGCACCTGTTTTCTGCCTCATATCCGTGGCCCATGACGTCTTCACGAACGCCCAAGTTATCCCATAGTGCACTCAGGTTGACCGGCGTGACGGCACTGTCCGCATCTCCGCTCACGTCTGGCCCAACGCTCGGCGGCGGCTCTGGCCACGGAATCGATTCTGTAGTGGCAAAGATTTCCTCAATCATCCATCCAATACGGCAACAAAAACTGGAGAAATTATCAGATCGATTCAATGCCGGAATTTCTACGTGACTGAGTGAAGAATGTGTCTTAATTACCGACACAAAATTTTGATATAAACGACCGGCAAAGTTCACATTTTTTGTCTTCACGACATCATAAAATAGAAAATAAGCACTATCCTGCTTCAATTCAAACTCCCATGTCGGTCGATTGCGTGCGGCGGCCATTCTTCAGGTTCACCGGTTCCTCCGAAGTCGATTTATGTAGACGAATAAATTCTTCACGAATTTATTTTCATCGGCATTGGCAATTCTTCACGAATTTATTTTATAAATTTTGAATTCTTCGCGAATTTTTAATTTTTAAGGCTGGATGTTTTTTTTGGAATTTTACTCGAAAATTCGGCACCGTTAGGTTGGAGTTCAGCGAAAAACAGGAGCGCCAAGTAGTGAAAATAAGCCTTATGCTCCAAAGTATTGGTTTAGATGTTAAAAGAACGGTCCGAGGTTCGATTCCAAGCCTTCAGTTTATTCCCAGCCTTCAGCGGCGATCTTCAGGAACATAGAATATATTTATAATCCAAAATAGTAATATAATGACTGAATCCATAATAAAAAGGGTTAATGTAATCAAGTGCGAATATTCTTGAGATGGCTAAAACCACCATTTCACTACTATAATGTGTATTAGGGTCTGACTTCTCATTCTCATTCAAACTGTTATTATAACCATACCCCAATTGAGTAAAACATTATCTCCCATCTAACTGTTCTCATACCCCCAATTGAACAAAACATAATCTATCCACCTGTGGAATATAGAATAGATTGCGCTTATCGGGTTTAGTGAGCGTACCACCGAACAACGGCCACAGCTCACCGAGTATTCGGAACAACGAACTCTTGCCACAGCCGTTCGGTCCACAGACCAGCACGTTGACGCCCGATCGAACCTGAAACACTAACAGGATGAGCTCACCCACATTTGATTATTATCAAAAGTCCGTTCGCTTAGACATCGATAGACACAATCTTTTTGTTCAACCAATGTTTGACAAGAACAGGTAATAAATGTTTATAAATGAAGAAACCTGAGATGGAATGAGACTGCAAGATACGAGGTTTTGATAATAACAGCCACGAACAGCTGAGTTCAAGAGAATGTTGAATTGAATCTGAACCCAACAAATAACCTACGACAACCAACCTCAAAATTGAGTTCATTAACGAGCACATCACCGTTGGGTGTGACCAATGGTACGTGCTCAAACTTGATAATGTGGTCTTGGATGACCAGCTTGCCCGAACCCGGTATTAAAGGAGCAACCTGAACGAACTCGACACTATCATCGTCATTATCGCCATCTTTGGAGGGAGTCGTGGAGATTGCTGCAAAGCAAAAAATAATGCATATTCATCAACTATATTGTTTACTGAACAAGAGTCCCCAACTAAAAAGCATCTCATAATACGCAGCCAAAAATGACCGGCAAAAAATAATGCATCACAATGGTTATAATGTTTATTAAACCAGGGCTCAGTTGAAAGTATATCATGAAAACTTGGAAAGCAACCAAAAAATCCGTTTGTTCGGTTAAATAGTGAATATTAACGGAATTCCAAACCAAAATATAATAATACTAACCAGCAGCACTACTGGACCCGACCTTGTCTCCGCTCAACATGGTTCGCTCGTAACGACCAGCATTCAGATCAGCCAGTACCTAAACCAATTATCAATATTGGGCATTTTTTGCAAATAAAGCCGCCAGTCAAGGAAGTAAGCGACGCGAAGATCCGGAGAATAATTTATATACCGGATATATACTAATATAAAACAGTATACATACTATAATATGAAAAATAATTATAACATATGAATATAACTTATCCATACTGGCTATAACTAACATTTAACAGCTCGGTCATGCGAGCAGTGAACCCGGCCAGTCTGGTCATCTCCCTGCCGGCCAGTGCCAGACGACCCAGAGCCCCTGCCAGTGCGAACATCATACGACCGTTCGTGTAGTACACCTTTGATTTAAATCACATCAAATAGGATACAAGTCAATTAGGTGAATCAACATCAGAAGTAGTTGTAAAATTTTGGCATGTACAGGAAACACTGTCATGAGAAGGACAGAAAATTCAATTTGACACCGTCATTGAAACTATTTTTCGCAACAAAAAAACGGTTTACCCAGCATCAACAATGGATAAAAATATAAACATATCGTGGGAAATCCAATGTGTTCTGACGAAAATATTTTTTATAAGTTGTAAAAGCTAAGATAAACTTTATAGAAGTAACCTGCATTAACTCGTCTTTGGTGGCTTGATTGAACTCGTTGTTGCTTTTGTCCAGAAACGGGCGAGACACAACGAAAAACCCGACGACAGTGGCGATGTACTTGGCAACAATGTTATCGACAAAGCCGATATTGAATCGGAACAGAATCAGTTTGCGTAGATGAGTGACGAGTTTGGAAAACGATCTGTGGATGGTTTCGCGTTCTCGATGGGCACCCTTGTAGAACGCGATTTCTTCGCTGTAACATGAAAAACATTCAGGTAGATTTTTCACTCTCGGAAGAGGTTTGACTTGAACTAGACTTTTTTTATTGAACATTTGTAGTTGTCATCAATGCCATCAATTTGGTGGCTATCGTCTCACTCTCTGCTTTCCAAGAAACCCATAATATTTTTTGCAGAACCTGAGCGTGACGGGCATACATCTTCTTGGTGTCTCTTAACGTCGAAATATGCATAAATTAATTCACATGCCTGTTATTAACAACGCCGGGCCATTAAAGCTATATTCTGCATAATGAACACACCAAAACTTTTGAAATTGTCAACTTTAACACGTTTGTTGTAAGAAGTAATCAGCTTGAGCGTTAACTAAACTCAAATTATATTGACTTAATTTCAACCTGTTAACGATGAGACGTGAGTTAACGAATCGGTATTCTCCCTCCAGCTGCTGTTCGGTGACGGTCATGCGACCGATCGGTTGACGTAACCTATAATGCAAAAACAAAAATATTGCACAGAAAACAAAACATAGCTTTAACAATATTACAAAAGTTGCAAAAGCGGAAATTAAAATAAGAAATATGGAAAAGGAGAACACACCTGGTCAGCAATAGACCGGACAGAATCAGATAAGCGAATAGCTTGAGTGGCGCCTGGAAGCCGAGCGCCGTTCCGAGTTTGAAAACGTACAGGGTGACATCGACCACTGGCTGGAAAGAAAAACTCGATTAACATTCTTGAGTTACCTGAAAAAAAAACGTTTCTTTGTTAGTTTTCCTTACTCGGCTCGTCGATTTGCTGATTAATTGATTTGACCTTTGAGAGATTGGAGTACAAATCGACGAATCCGGCACAAAATTTCTCCACGTCCTGCGTGAGAATCTGGTCGGCATTGGCCACACGATTGTCCAGGTTGGACATTTTGTAGAAGGTGAAACCACTGCAAATATTACGTACGTAGAACGCATCAGGTAAGGTGGGATGAGAAAACGTAAACGAGTAAACGAACACATATATTACACAAACATACGTCAGCATTGACTGAACCAACTTTAGGTACTGGTCGTAGAAAAATTTGGAGAGACGAGTGCGGAAGCGAAGACGAAGTTCGGAGAGACCAAACTGAAATGTGATGTGTGACATTTAATTAAAAAAATTTTTATTAACTGCTTGCTGAACGGCATTTAAAATACAAACTTTGAGCAAATTGTTGATGACCGAGATAGCAGGCATGGCCATGGCGTATTTGGTCACGTACTGCAGAAATATTTTGTTGTTTCGCTGAATTATACCACTGAAAACAAAAGAAAATCGTTAAGAAAGTTTCAGAACGTAATCATGAATCGATATAAAAAAAAGCACAACCGACTTCTCGATGAGGGTCGTGTTGGTGATCATCCATACATCGGCGTATGTACGGCCGAGCAACGATGCAGCCACGACGAAAAGGTAGAGTGTCTGAATAGTATCTAGCAATTATTATAAAGAAGTTTTACTTGAATATTGCTAATTCAGTGATATAGAATGAAATAGAGTCATTATTACATTACAAATACATCCCGTCTTAGCACAGTGCGCATTATTATGTGTGAAACAGTGCGGTCACACCGTAATTTTGATTCAATTCTGGGTGTGTAATTTTTGTAGAATTTTTCGCGTTTGAACTGACCGGAATACAGCAGGTTTATTGGCTGCCAGGGAGAGGTCAAAACGTATTAATATGTTCTAACAAGCTCAGCTGACTTGCTACAACATTATTACTTTATTTTTATTCATTATTTTACTTCCCCATTCAAAGACTTTTTCAGACCATAACCAATAGAGAATTACACCATCTCGTGGGAACAAGGTGCAAACGTACTGGTTTACACAAAACTTTGCACTGTGTTAAGACGGATCAATTCTCATCCCTAAGCTAAAATGAAACCAATCAACATTAACTCAACCTCCATCGAGAAGAAACCCGGTATACATATTTTCAGCAAACGCCACAGCTGTTTGAAAAACTCTCGGTTGACTTGAGCTTTTGATGAGCCGCTTTTCTTCTTGGCCTTTTCTTCCTCTTTCAGAAATTGCGGCACTGTGGCCGATGGTTTTCTGTAATAAAAGGAAGTATAACAATCTTAAAACCCTAAGGGGAGTGGGAAACAATGTAAGTAGCGTGAGTGGATGCTGGAAAACTATGGTTGTGTATAATATCATGAAAGAGATTGAATGTTGTGATGAGTATGAATGATAGCATGAATAGATTTCAAATGACCCTATCCCTATATATCAAGAGTTAAGTGACTTATGCGTGTGAATGTGTGAGTGCGAGTAAATGAACGTGAGAATTATGAACGTTAGTAAACGAGAGCTATACGAATGTGAGTTGATGACTGTTTCTTTAATCTAGATTGTGACTGTGAGTGATTGGTGAATGTAAAGTGAATCGCTCGGACGTTAGATAAAAATCGGACGTTCGATAAAAAGACGTCGGAATACTTTCTGTATTATGTATCATGTAAAAGTAAGTAATTAGAACGGTTTCAGATAAAGAGTAAGTCTACAAACAACTATAACTAACAATGTTGATGCCGTTTGTTTCCTATACATCAAGTAGATGGCCAACGCTGCTCCCGAACCCGCGGCCGCCAAGCCATACTGAGCATTAAGTTTGCTCAGCGCCGGTGCCATATTGAACTTCGATAAACCCTGGAATAAAAATACAAGTATAACAATAAGAAAACTACAAAGATAGCTATTTAACTAATAGATTATGAAGGTCTTTGTTATCAGCTCAGCTCAGCTGATGAACGATGAGTTCATTTGTGCGAAACCATACAAAAGGTGACCACTCCATTCACTACGTCCAGGGGAAGAATTCTACGGATTCTGCGAAAAATCATCAAAAATGCATTTTCATACATAGAAAAAGTTTACATACAAATTAGCAATAAATTGGTCAGTTCAGGAATTCTTGCTGATTAACAGTAGAAGATTAACTAGAACTTTAAGAACCAAAAAAATTATGCAACTGCTAGCTCTTTTTACCCGGTACTGGTACACATGGTACACTGGTATTCTGTGAGCGTTTGGCTACAGTTGGTTGAATTCCTGATGAAATACCCTCTTCTCACGCTCACGCGGATTGTTGGAGTGTATGACTGATTAGTTGACTGACTGACTGTCCGACCTCAGGAGTAAAAAACTGACCTTCTGACTGATTAGCTGAATGTTTGAATGACTGACTGACTTACCTTCTGATTGATTAACCGATTGACTAACGGAGTAACTGTCTGAATGACTAGCTTATTGATGGGTTGACAGTCATATTGGTCCCGTTCAAGTGTGTATTCGAGGTCTTCATATTTTAAAGGGGATGTAGTGGATAAAATAGGGCCAGCTTAAGCCGATGTCTTTAAAATAGAGCTGCAGCTCTAAATTAAAACCCTTGATTACTGAAATTGAAGAAAATGCCAGTAAAAAAACGCCGGTTTCAAAGTTGAGATGCGGCTTCAGAATGAAGCTAACGTTTTTTTAGAGAACGGGTCTTTGGTACGATTTCGACAAAATAAACTCTAGCTTCGAAGCTGAGTCGCAGCTCAACTTTGAAGCCGGAGCTTCTAATTATAAAGCTGGCGTTTACCGGATTTACGTAGTTCTGGGTTTTAATTAGAAGACGCTGGCTTATACTGGCCTTAAACTTTTACACTACATCAACCTTAAGCCACGGCTTAAGAATAAAGAACTCAGATAGATACGTGAATGGGGCCATTGACTGACTGATCGACGATGGACTTTACTGCCTAATTGATTGACAGGTTGATTGATCAACTGGATGACTGACTGGCCGATTTTTTGAGTGACTGACTGACTGATTGATTGATTGACTGTGACCTACTTACTGACTATCTGAATTTTCGAGTGAACATTTGTTTAATTCCAGCTGTCCAAATCAGCTTTCCAGATATAACTTGCTTTTTATTCTAGAAGTTTCCGGTCTCAATTTTGATATTACAATCGGATTAAATTGTCCCGAAAAAGATTTTGGTTTACAAATAAATAGTCCCGGAGTTTTCACAGTTGTTCAGGGTTGTTAGTTTCCAATTCTCGTGTGCAGATAATGCATTATTCCATAAACTGCTCACCGTAACTCAGTTTACGATATTGGTTAAGATGTGTTAAATATTTACGGTATGTTTTAATTAGATTACCGGTATTTTTATTTTTAAATGAGAAACAAATTTCCAAACATAAAACTTTAGAAGAAAATTAACAGCGTAATCGGTTTTGCAACATCGTAATTTATGTATGTATGCAATGTATGATTGGGTGAAAGAGTGAGTGAATAAAAAATGAATGAGTTATTCAATATATGATTGATTGAGTGACGGATTGATGGCACATCTGACCCACTGATAAGTGAATAGGATGACTTAATGGGTGACTGATTGATGGAACGAGTGTCCGATTCAGTGCATAACCAACGAGAAGACTGATTGGTTTATCGGTTCATTGATTGATGTAATAACTCACTGACAGATGGGTGACTGACTGAGAGACTGATTGATGGACAGACTGGTTGACGAGAAGACTGACTGAGTGAGTAAATCACTTCATTACGGAGTGACTGTCTGACTGAGTGACTAATTGATATATTGAATAGTATACGATTGATGTTCTTCCTCCATTTCGATTTTAAATTCGACACTTCACCCGATTTAAAATTCCGATTCAAACTTCAATTCGAGCTAATGACTTTTCGAGCAAACCTCAATTCGAACGAATGACTTTTCGACAACATGGTTGTATACTAATCATCTAAAGACAATTTCCAATCTTGTAACATTTAATCCAAGATTATACTAATCATCTACTGAAATTGTCTTTTTTTGTAAACCTTTTCCTTTAATTATACTAATCATCTAGATGATTAGTATAATGCGTAGTGGGTTGATTAATCTCCCATACAAAAACGATTAGAATCCATAATTGAGGTACATAGTCAAATGGATTCATGAAATTGTCACGACAGTAACTCTGTGACTGAAACTGTCACGACAGTTGTTTTCTCCACCCATTATTACACAGCTTCGCTGTAAACAAAGCAAGTCTATTAAAAAGATAAAAAAAAACAAATCCATAAAATACTAAACATATTTTGGTTTGGTCTAAGTATGTATTCTACATACCGGAACCGTTGGTATGGGATCTGGCAATGTTTATTTACTATTTATTTACTATTTATTTCTGGACAAAATAGGTTCGACAACCATTAAAAACTATGAACATAACGTAATTTATGGGGTGAGCAACTACAAAGCATAATACGTCGCTGAGACGTGTTGTGTAACACAGGAAAAAATGCAAGATTCAAACACACCATCTAACAAACGCTGCATCAACCGATTACTGATAACAACAACGTACCTGATAATTCCAGCACAAGCTATTTATCTTATAGCTGATTAGGAAACCCAAACCCAAATTTCACAAATAGACAAAAATACCTGCATATACGCTTTTCTGATAAACTTATACTATATTTAAAACATCGTTCACAACAATAAGTCACCGACTCACCGATATAGTCGCTGACGTAACATAACTATAATATTAAGTTGCTGGTCGGACATTCACCGGCTATTTCTTTTCACATTTTTAACACAACAGCATTACACGTTTTCAAGAAAGAAGGGTTCAAGGTGTTCTAAAGCAATTGAAAACTAAACATCATGCTGTGCGATATACGTTGAGCATCTTCTGAGTTAACACATAACATTAACAGAGGCCTTACAAAAAGGAAATGAATGTCATACATAAAATTAACTTGAAACAGCCAGCTGCAAAACTAGTTCTTACAACGTTTAATAATTATAATATATAAGAGAAAATGTTGATTGCTTTTTGATTCAATTAAAACAAACAGCTAATGATGTTCAGTTGGTGTTGAACGGGTAGAAAAAATCTACGCATTAAATATTATTCCGAATATTATTTTTTCATTTTGTAAAATTAGCTTGATGAAAATTTGAGAAGCGGAGCTGTTCAGCTTCGTTTTCTTTGTTAAAGTAAAAATTTGTTTCGCATAGGGAATGTCATGGAATGCGTACAACTGCCTCAATGTTGCAGGTTGGGAGAGTGGGACAGCCTTTACGTTTTCTAACATGGCACCTACAATTTCTACCGGTGAAAATCTGGCCTCAGTGCACACATTCACTTACCCATATTCAGCTCAATAACTTTCTAACTCACTTGTTTTATTTTTTATTCACTCACTCACTCACTCACACACTCACTCACTCACTCACTCACTCACTCACTCACTCACTCACTCACTCACTCACTCACTCACTCACTCACTCACTCACTCACTCACTCACTCACTCACTCACTCACTCACTCACTCACTCACTCACTCACTCACTCACTCACTCACTCACTCACTCACTCACTCACTCACTCACTCACTCACTCACTCACTCACTCACTCACTCACTCACTCACTCACTCACTCACTCACTCGCTTTCTCACTCACTCACTCACTCACTCACTCACTCACTCACTCACTCACTCACTCACTCACTCACTCACTCACTCACTCACTCACTCACTCACTCACTCACTCACTCACTCACTCACTCACTCACTCACTCACTCACTCACTCACTCACTCACTCGTTATTCGTTGGTTATAGTGCTTTTAACTAGTTCCTTTTTGGTAACACTTTGGACAAAGTTTTAGAGTCAGAAAAAACATTTGCAGTCGGTAATGCGTTCGAATGGGGTTTAACTGATGTTCAAAAACTGTTTTCCCCACCGAATTACTCATGGAATGGATGTTTGATTCGTAGCGCATCAGCCTATAATGCACATCAGTTGGTTATGAGACGGAATTGAAACATGCGTCGGTGCCAGGTTTCTCAGTGTTTTTTTATTATAGGTTGACATTACAGTTTTCTCCAATCCACAATGAAACTTTTTCATAATCCAAAATTAATAATTAAGTTTGTGCGTTTAATTTATGGAGTAACGAAACGTAATTAATTTTTATGAGAATACAGTAACCGAGATTACGGTAGGGTTACGGTAAAATTACGGTAATTTAAAAAATTATTTTTTTTATTTGACCTTTATCAGGGACGAAGCGGAATGGGGCGATAAGTCAAATGCGTCAATATGTAAAGTTGTATTTGATATTGCTGACCCTTATCAGGGACGAAGCGGAATGGGGCGATAAGTCAAATGCGTCAACATTTGAAATTGTATTTGAGACTTGCACTACACGAGGTAAGTTGCTCACTGTATCAAGTCTTCATTTCAGGTCGCGGCATCAGTCTTTATTTCAGATCTAATTGTTCCCACTCTCAATACAAGTAAAACATACCAGAATAAGCCTTTTTAAATCATCAGCATTATCAACCACCCCTAAGATGCACAGTTTTCAACTATGCGCATGCTCTGGTTGTGATTCCTCACATTTGCCCTCAGCTCAATGAAAGGTAACTCGAAGCTTATCGAAACTCAAAATTCCAAAATCTTTTGCTTTACAAACATTAATCTTAATATAAGAAGGAACTATAGCCCTCGTAATTCATTATAACAAATGAATAAGATTTTTCCCAGTCATGAAGTGTACATGCCTGTGTCACTTCATGCCGGGAAATAGTCTTACGACCAAAAAAATTGTCTCAGATTCGGGACATAATTCGAATTTGACAACTTTCGACGTAAAACGCGCTAAAATTATTACAAACTTTAAATTTAAAATATTTGATAGAATAATAGAACTGAATTTTATTTTTTGAAACACGAAAATTATACCTTTCAATTAAAACTTTTTTGAGAAAAATAATGAAAGTATTCAATTGGCAGGGAATTAAAATAATAAAATTTATGCGTGGTGAGAATCTTATTTACAGAAAGTCCATTGGTCGCAAACCCGCATTTGTTTTTTCTCATAATGAATTACGGATGCTATAAAAGGCCATATGTCCTTGCAGATTATGAAGAATTGACTAAGTCATCACCCCTTTAGTTCAAGTGCGGGCAAATGTGAGGAATCACATCCAGAGCATACGCATGGTTGAAAACTGTGAATCTTAGGGGTGGTGATCATGTTGATGATTTAAAATGGTTATTCTGGTATGTTTTACTTGTATTTTAAGTAGTGGTTACCTGATTGTGATAAAATTAATCAGTATCAGTATATTCCAATAAACTGTTAATTATGTGAAAAAAAAACAGGAATAAATCGACGATTTTTAATGAAAATAAGGGACTTTCGTAGATTTTGCATAAAAATTGATATAATCGTGCGATTTCGAAATTTTTGGCGCCAAAAAAATTGTCGTAAATTCTCCATCATATGCCGCATAAAACTTTAAAATCGGCTGATCATCTTCACAAATATTACAGCAAAAACAAAACGTAACTTTTAAATGGGACACCCTGTACAGATATACAAGGTTTTTGCTAACTATATTTCATCGTAACGCAAGTCTTTTCTGTCATTTTGCTCCAACAACGGACAATGTGATAACAATATGTTCTCTTTTGCCATCAACGCAACAGCAATTCAATTGATCTAAAACAGTCTTAGTCTTAGTCTTTAGTCTTATTCGTAACATTAAAATTAGAGTGAACATCTCAATTTGCAAAAAAAATATAGTGGCTATAATATCTACGGTTGATCGGCATATTTCCAAACCCCAGTAATTTTCCTAGAATTTTTCCCATACACGAAATTTTATGAGTTAGGTGACCACTGAAATACCACCGCTGCGCGGGCCTAACGTGCTTGTCCTCGCTGCCGCTCGGACAAGCCAGCCTTACGATAGGTAATCGGGGGTTAACGGACATTAAAACTTCATGTGGAATATCGTTTTGGTGACAAAAAATTTTGGCGTTTAGTAAAAATTCTAGGAAAATTACTGGGTTTTGTAATTTTGCGGTTGATCGCAGGTTGCCTCAACGACAGCAACTCACTCACTCACTTACACATTCACTTACTCACTCACTCTCTCACTTATTCACTCACTCGCTCATTCATACACTCACTCACTCACTCACTCACTCACTCACTCACTCACTCACTCACTCACTCACTCATTCATACACTCACTCACTCACTCATTCACTAACCCCCTAACTCGCTTGCTCAGTCACTCACCCACTTATTCACTCTCTCCCTCATCATCACCAACCGCGAACTTCTTCTTGTTACGAGCGTAGGCCGATTCGATAGTAACTGCAAAAACAACAAACACGTCAACAAAAACAACGATAACAACTGATACTACTTTGGCCTGCAATTAAATAAAAAATCATTGAAAATTATAACGTATGACACTGCGTCTCCACCTCCAATATCTTATAACATGCAAATTGAAATACTCGGTCCCAAATAACAGATTATTAAAAACTAAACGCTAAAGTGAATCCCCGCCTTTTGTTATCAAACAACATCAACCAACCGAGCGACCGCAGCAGATATCGGAGTAACCCAGATATCGACAGTCTTCTTCGTAGATTGGGTTTAGCCACGTTATCGAAACTTCCGTCGATTGGCCTGCCATTTTATACCTGAAATCACATAAACACGTCTTAGTTTGCTCTAAATATTATATTGAACCATGAAGAAACATAAAATTCATAATTTCAAGGAACGTCTTCCTGTTTTCTGAAAACCAGAACTATGCTTTTTACTTGTCTCAGAATATTCTAGAGTTATGATCCAGCGAGCGGATGAGGAAGTGTGTGAGTTTAACAGCTATCTTCTTCCTTGTTGGTCATTAAAATAATACCTTTTTTTAAGCAAAGATAGTAATATGAGTTTTAAATACTTATTCTCTGAATATTTCTGGATTATAGCATTTATTTCTATCAATTTGACTATCCGCCGTTGAAACCCTGTCTAAACCATTTCAAATGGGTTACGGTAAGATTTCTATGGATGAGAGAATTCTCAATTCTCATAAAAATTAATTAACCTTCTAAGAACCTAATTTATTTCAAGTCTTATGTTGATACAGTAACCTACCGTAAATTTAGTTTACGTTAGTTTTTGTTTGAATTTTGGCTAATCTACTGTCGAACCAGGGAACCATAAAAAAGTGAAATTCCTTTTTTCGGCAGTTTCAAAAAGTTTAATCTGTTACTCAAGGTGTAGATAAAATGGCCTAAAAACTGCTAACTCTGTGAAGAAATCCCAAGATCCGCCAGTGAGCAAACCTACATACAGGGTGGGCCAAAAAACCATACGATTTTGAACGTTAATAACGCGAGCTATAAACAACCGAATCAATCGTTCTTGTTCTCATTTGAAAGCCTATATTTTAACTTAAAATCCCTCCAATTTTAGTTTTGTTTTGTAGAGTTGCCCTCAAGTTACAGAAGAAAACCCCAAAAGTCGTGTTTTTTTAATGAAAAAACCGGATTTTTATATTTTAACAAAATGTTCTTCTTGGGCAACGAATTTCTAAATTTGAAAAGTTTCATAAGGAAAATAAAGTTTGCTGAGCTCAATTCCATCTGGAATACCATATTAAGTGCTTGGAAAAAAATATTCATGGCAAATGTCGTAGCCACCATTGATAAATTTAACCCTGAGCCCGGGCTTTGGTGGTTCAGGAAAATGATCAAATCCTGTGTACAAATCGTTTATCTTTCATCACTTAGTTTTTATTTGATGCATTTCATTTCATACAGTTTATAAAACAATAGCCCATGCATTTCAATCACTTTTTCGCTAAAAAAATATAAGATTTTTAAAATTTTAGTCTGTAGCTTTAGGACAACTCCATAAAACACGACTAAAACTAGAGGAAAAATTCAAATTCTTTCAATGGCTTTTAAATTAGAGCTAAAATGATTGAATCGATTGTTTATAGATCGAGTTATTAACGTTCAAAATCGTATGGTTTTTTAAGCCCACCCTGTAAGTTAGTCTCAGATACTTTAAGACACAATACATTGCGGACAAGATTAGCCAAGCTCCAGATAAACTTTGCGTTTCATTTGAAGACACGGCTTGGATAAAGTTTAGACCTCAGATAGAATGAACATTCATTAACAACGGTACAGGACCAGTAATGAGCATCTTACAAGAAGGTTCTTGAGATTCAAGTGAACAAATGACACGTTAGCTTTTCCAACCCGGGTTACAACCCACTGAACATGGTGATTAATAAATTATAGCTTAACAAACTTGCATGCGTGTGGCATAAAGGCGTGTTGTACGTTATCATTTCATCGATACGTTATAAACCATAAAAGTGTGTAAAAAGGTGTTGGCGTTTCGTCCCTTATTCGAGACGCCTGGATTGGTGGGACTCTTCAGTCGAAGCCCAATCCAAAGTGTGAAAATTAATAGGATAGAAGTTACGAGAAGAAAAAAGGAGGAAATAAGTACTTTATAGAAAAGTACATCTGAAATTGTCAATTGAATGACTAACTCATGTTACTGTTTCACAAGCAAGATATAAGACTATTTACAGATTTTAATGTGACTGTAAATAAGTAACATAGCACGCAGCGTAACGAGTATTGAGTATGGTTGAATTAAACATTGCGAGCAAGTGGACTGACTTGTTGCATAATTGAGTGTTAGTACAGGGTGGGCCAATAAAACCACACAACTTTGGAGGGTAATAATAACTCAGGGACTAAGAATCGGATTGAACTGCGGTTTGCATCATTTCAACAGGTATATCTTTAACTTTCATTCAAAAAGTTATAATGGATAAACTTCAGTTTTTCGAAATGATATCAAATTTTTACCGAAAGTTGCTGTTTTTCTACTGAAAACCCATACAATTCCATTTTCTACAAAAATAAATTTACACAAAGTGGACAGAAATTGCACATAAATTTAAGAAACAATGTTTTTGACAAGTTTCAGACACATATAAAGCATATTAAAGTTGATGACATGCTCAATATGGACCTTCTGTGCTCAACGCTCAACAGCCTGTTTTCTATCATGAATGACAATTTTAACGTTAAAAGCTGTCTGAGTTAGTAAAAATATTGTTTTAAACAGTTTCATTAACTAGGTTTTAACTGAATAACGCTGAAGAAACCAAAACAGTTCGTCTGAGCCGTTTAAAACCTTATTAAATTTCTATTGTAACCCATATGTATGAAACTCCCGCCCGGTCGGAAAAAGGGTATTTTAAAGAAATTGTTGCGTAACTCCTGATCGCATTGAATTTTGTTTATAAAATTAGAGTTACGAATTTTCAAATATATACTGATAAAAATGACGCACACCGTTAATTAATCCGATTCGTATTCAAAAACTTAT
>OZ038445.1:18832828-18855328 GCA_964036265.1 Daptonema setosum
TTCTCGTTGTGACTTTTTTTAAAGATAACACTCAAATGTCTTTCTATTATTGAACTTCCTTTCATTTATGTGCACTGTTTTTGGGTTTTGAGAATACTTGGTTTCCGCCCATTCAAATACAACCGAAGTTTTCACGAATCTGAATGCTGTGTTTTATTGTATTTGTTTGGTTTCAGCATTTGTGCCGTCGCCCGTGCCCGCACCCAACATGCCCGGTGCCAGTGCTCCGTTGAGGGCCAGGAATCCGGCGACCATGCATCGCGAACAAATATTTTATCAACAGGTTGGATGATTAATTTTTTTCTGCATTTGCTGATCATATTATCTGTGAAACTGGGAACCTACTTAGGTCCGTATTGATTATACCTTTATTTTATTCCAGGTACCCGCTGAAACACTCCTTCAAAAAACTCACCTGGTGATTCTGACATTCGTCACCGATGCCAAGGACATGTACCTACAGGTTGTGATGTGTGTTTGGTTATGTGAATTGTGTACTAAAAAATGAAATTTCTTGTTTAATTTTGAAGTTTGTCTTTCGTGACCTACTAGGCTGATTTTTTTATTTTCCCAATCATTTACACTGCAATTAAATTCACGTCACTTGAAAACTCTGATATGAAGGCATATAAAAATTATTTTGTTTTGGAAATGGACTACGTGACCTATCAATTTGTCTAAATTTGTATTGTTTCCAGATGGTTTCGGCAGCCACACATTCGGACCGGAAATACAAGGACACGCTTACAAAACTCACCACGCTGCTGAACGAGTTGGTTTATGTTGTTTTTCAAGATTCAAGATTTTATTTCAATTTCACACCATAATGGCAATGAGGAATACCAAGTCACAAAGTGAAATAACGGTCATTCCTAAATTACAATGTTGTCTTCTTTTTTAATGTTCCTGCATTTAATGGTACTTCAGTTGCTGCAATGAGTGCTTACCGTGTTGTTGAGTTTGTTGCTGAAATTACTAGCAGCGATAGGATCAGATAATGATGTCTTATTTCTGTTGTTGTTGTAATTACAAGTTATGATTTTAGTGAATGTGCGGTCACTCGGAACATGCCGGCTGCGCGCTTGACTCCAGCCGATGTCTACACAGGCATGCCCGTCGCCGTCTTGTTTGCCGCTGAACAGAAATGGCATCGTGGTCAGATTCAGGTGGGTGGTGATGGTGTCAATCAATCAATCTTTTTATACTTTAGAAGGTAATGGAGCAGGCACAAAATGGCTAGAAAATAATTAATTGCGTAATTTGCTGAAGAAAATAACGTGTATGAAGGATTAGTGAGTGACCAAGTGGTAGTGTAGTTGTCAGTTAGTGTATAATCGATCCAACATGTAAATCATTGAAACAAAATGAATAAAGTGTGATCAAAAGAAAAAGGTGAGTATTTGAATTGAATCAATTCACATTTCTGGTTTTTTCAGGTATTCGATCCCGCCACACAACTCTACGAAGTCTTGTTTGTCGACTACGGAAATTCGGAAAAGGTGTGCTAGTTTTTTTGGTAGTTTGTCACCCGAATGTTTGTCATTCAACTAGTGTTGACTAAATGATAAGTACAGTTCTTCATAAGAGACATCTGTATTTGTGTATTTTTTGTTTGATTTGGATGATATTTAATTAAAATTATAGGTACCACTGGGTGACATCTGTCGGTTGGATGCCAAGTACGTGAATGAACTGCCTGTGCTGGCAGTACGGGCATCGCTGAATCGTGTCTGCCCACCAAAAGGTTACGTGTTGATTTCTCATATTTTGGTATTCGTAGTGATGGTTATTGGTTTTTATATTTGTCGTCGGTCTTGTGTAGCGCGTAGGGCGCTTACATCGGAAACTGGTGATCCTAAGTTTGAATCCGGACTAGAGACACAAATCCTAACGCTTTGCTCTGGGGTTCCCGCCATTGCCCGTCTGTTGCTTGAATTTCTCTCGCCACTATTAAAACACCATTCTGAATGATTTTAGTGTGCCCTATTGGTTTCATTAATAAAGAAACTTTAGAAACAGAGAAAAAAATTCTATTGATTATTTTAGGTCTTGCAACATTCCCGGATGGCTCATGCGGTGCCAAACTGGAGACGATGTTGGAACACGAGCTGTATGCTTCGGTGCAGAGTCGATCCAGTGATGGCAAGTATGTGGTCGATCTGTTCAATATGGTCAACAACCCCGTGTCCGTCATTGACTGGCTCGTACAGCAAGGTAAGGTTACAACTAATTTTTCATTTTCATGTCAATCAGCATGTGCACCCAGCCTAAACGTGTTCATCTCAACCTATTATATAACATCACTTGATAGATGATTTACTGACTGACTCACTGATTAACTGGCTGATTGATTGATTGATCAACTGACTGAATAAATGGCGGACTGATTCATTCATCGATTGATTAACTGACTGAATGAATGACTGGCTGACTGATTGGTTGCTTACCTGACTTAATGATTAAATGATTGATTAATTAACCGAACGACTGGCTGACTGATTGATTGAGTATTTCACTAAATGACTGATTGATCGATTGATTAATTGACTGGATGGACTAACTGGTTGACTGACTAACTGACTGACTGACTGATGATTTGCTTTTTTGGATGGAAATGAATGTAATTAGTTGCAGGTGTGTGCAGTGCCCAACCGTTGGCTGGTCCGGTCGCCAGCGGTCCGTTTGGTGGGATGATGCCGATGCAGCAGACACAACAACCACAGGTCGTGCCACAATCAAAGATGGCACCTTCCAGTTGGTTATACTTGACTTGTTATCAAGACGTAAATAAGACGTATTTCATACTCAGATTCTACTTTTACGATATCCCAGTTTGAGAGTTCGGTTATTCTTTCAAGTGTTTTTCGATTGATTCAAACGTGTGTAAGTTTTTATCTGATAGATCAATGCAATATTTCCGTTAATTCAAAAATATCTAAATTTTCTTGCTTCACCCGTCAACCGTGGACGGCAGAGGTGGGCCGCTGGGGGGGGGGGTAGGGGTGGGTTACCCCCCCCCCCCCCCACACACTTCACAGGGTCGGCGGGTAGCCTCCCCCCCTAGACAAAAATTTAGGTCGCCTACCCCCTCCCCCCCTACTCGAAATTTTTGAGAAAATCGGCCTCAAAACCTCGATTTTGAGGCTCATTTTCAAAAAAATTTTGGCTGTGAAAATTTTTTTTCGAACAAACACGTTTTCTGGGTCAATTTTCTTGGTTAAAACCTGAAAAAAACCGGTATATGTGGTGTTTATACCTTATAATAGAATTTTTTTTTAGCAAAAACAAGCAAAAAACAAGGTTTTTTTTTTCGAAAAAAAAAATAATTTTCTACCCCCCCCCCCTCTCTACCCGGCCTTACCCCCCCCTCTTTTCGGGGTGAGGGGGGTAATCTGAGATTTCAAAATCCTAGCCCCCTCCACCCCCTGCAAAACGCCCAAAAAACCCGGCCCACCCCTGGTGGACGGAATACAATTTATCCAGATAATCTTGCAGGTTATCAAGTCAAACCGGCCATGTCCCCGTCACCAACGATGGTTCAGCAGACCAGTGTGACGACACTTGCTCAACAACAACAACAACAACAACAACAACAACCGCTCTCCGTGCAGACGTCTTCACCAACTTCATACCCGCAAACGTCATCAGCGATCACCACAGCCAAATCACCCGGCTTCAACGTCATACCCGCGTCGCCTGTCATGCATTTTGAGAAGGCCCGGGTGCCGATTGGTTGGTCCGTTTTAGAAAGGTTTTATTGTTTTGTGTTGCGTTAAGTTTTTATTTCATTTGTGTATGCCAGTTACTTCCTAGACCTAGATAATGAACAGTAGTTGTATTTAGATGTTATGATCAGTATTAAGCGATTTTTATATCTTACGTGAAACACTAGCAGACACTCAATAAAATACATGAAACATTCAAGCATAGAACATCATTGTTGCTTGAAGAAAACAGGCGGGGGGGGGGGGGCAAAACCTTTTAATTTATCAAATATTAATTGTAGTATTCGGTGAGCGTGGGGTTGTCAGTGAAATGGATAGACTTCAGAAAGTTGTCGAGGAGTTAGATTGTTTTTTTCGCAGACACTGTATCGAGCAAACAAGCGCTGATTGTTGGTGATGACTGCGACCTGTTTGTGTGTCAGCTGATCATCCATGCCAGTGAGCTGACTGCCGTCTTGCAGGTTGGCTCATTTTGTTATTTTGAGTTGTTGGTGTGGCTGTTCCGATTATTTGCTTAATCTCAGTGAGTGAGTGAGTGAGTGTGTGAGTGAGTGAGTGAGTGAGTGAGTGAGTGAGTGAGTGTGTGAATGAAGAAGTGAGTGTGTGAAAGAGGAAGTGAGTGAGTGTAAGAATGAGGGAGTGAGTGTGTGAGTGAGTGCGTGCGTTTGTGACTGTGTGTGTTTTTTGCGAGTGATTGAGTGTGTGTTAACTCGCATAATTACTTTTGCGTGGTTAACCTTGATTACAAATGGCAGGCATGTTTGGCGTTCGATGCAGTGCGATCGCCACCGGTGATGCGTCCACTGCAGCAACGTGCCGCGTGCATGGCGTACTACGCTGAAGACATGAACTGGTTACATTATAAGCAATTATGTTGTCGCTGTGCTCTCGGAATTTGAGCACGTCTATTTGCAATGTTATTGTATTGTGTGTGCAACCTTATGCTGGATCAATGGCAATCATAAAGTCCTCTGTCATCAATGTGTTATTGCTCGCGTAAGCCGTTTAAAAAAATTAAGATGTAATTTTTTTTATCAATCACAACTTTAATGTGAACATACTAAAAGAAAGATCAGTGGCGTACGTTCACGTTTACGTGTCAGTTCTTTGAAAGTGATTGTAAATGGTTGTAATGTTTTTACAGGTATCGTGCCGAAGTTTTGCAAGATGCGGGCCCTCAAGGCATTGAGGTTTACTTTGTCGACTTTGGTAACACGGCGTTCGTGCAGCAAAGCGAGATTCGAACGGCCATTCAGGTGGGTGCCTGACTCATCGTGTTGTAAATACTATGATGGGAATACTTTATTAGTTGTCAAATTGAATTACCTTGGAAAGTTTTAGGATCAAACGCTGTTGAGCACACCGACGCTGGCTATTCGGTGTGCATTCAGCAACATCAAGGCTGTAAAACAGGCTTGGATACCTGGTAACACACGCACCACATTTGAGGTAGGTTTTTTTTGTTGTTGTCATACCGGTTAACACTGAACAACAAGCAACTCATTCGATCAGCAGCTAACTTTGTAGCAAAGTCACTAACTTTTATTATCATTTCACTGTCTCTGGTTGTAAAACTTTTCGCAAGTAATTTTGTGCTCACGTGGTATCCAGTCTGATAATCGATCAAAAAAGCGATGATGATGATGATGATGATGATGATGAGTTGTCAATGACGATGATGATGAATGATGATAATGATGATGGTTCAACTTGCAGAGTCTGATCGAGAACTGTCAGATGCGCATCACCGGCTACGACGTTGCGTCCAACATCCACCGAGTGGAGCTGACCACGCCCAACGGCCAGTCGCTCTCCGATGTGCTCGTCAATCAGCAGTGGGCGCAGTACGTCACTGGTTGGTTGGCGTTCACTCAATGATTTGCTTCTTCACACTCACTATTTGTAAAAATTCAAATAAGCATGAGGAATGTGTTTTGAATTCATCATTTATGTTTGGGGAAATTCCTGACTGGGGTGGACCAGAATCCATTACATCCGAGTGCTGCAGCCGTACTTTTTGAAACAATCACTCTTAAAAAGGCTTTTTCACCGTCACTCTCAAATACTGATAAAGTTATTGAAATGTTAATGAAATGGTAGTCAATTGTGTTATAATTGCAGGTGCCGCACCCACGCCGATACCCGACCAGAATGCCAGTCCCAACGATCCCATGTCCTCATACCAACTACAACAACAACCGATTCAGTCAGCCGTTCCACCACCCGGACCGCCGGAGACGAGCATCACAATCGGTGCGTTCCCGCCTATTGAACTGCCGTATTCGTCTGCTGATGGCTACTTGGACGTACAGGTGCTGCAGTCCACGTGTTAGTCAATCATTGATAAGTATAAAATAAGCAAGTTAATATTGCAATTCGCAACATAACATTAAAAGAACAACACATCAGATTTTTAAGGAACATTCTCCCTTATTGAAAGTGAATTATTGAAAAATTTCGTGTTATTGATGTTGAATCAATGGAAAATTTCATGTTATGTTGCTCTTTGGGAACTGTTGTTGTTCTTTTTGTTGTTTATATGGTATTCATTGTTGTGTTCTACTTAAGATGTAATGTTTTAGCTAGCACGGATTGTGTGTTTGTGCGTGTGCTGACGGGCATCGAACCGACTGAACACGAGCAGCTGCTGCAGAACGCATTCCACCACAATCAGTATCTGACCCTGCAAACTCATTCCGGGCCGACAGATGGTGAGTACGTTTTTGTTGATGGTGTTATTGTTATGGTTAATGTTGTTGTTGTTGCTGCTGCTGCTGTTGTTGTTGCTGCTGCTGCTGTTGTTGTTGTTGTTGTTGTAGCTGCTTCTGACTGAGTCGGTCTTGTTTGTTTGCAGGTGAATGTGTGGCCGTCAAGATTGACAGTCGCGACTGGGAGCGTGCTCTCGTCCTCAGGAAACAGCATCCCGGCGCGTTTGAGGTTTGTTGTTGTTGTGTTATGGTTATTGTATGTTGTTGTTGTTCTTATATGTTGCTGTATGTTTTGTTGTTGTTGTTGTTGATGTGGTTCTATGTTGTTGTTGATGATGGGGTTTGTTGTTTTTGCTAAAAGTAGATGTCGCCCAACACTACAATCGCCCATCTCCATATTCGGGTACACACCGCTCATTCAGTAAAAACACCAGAATATCACGAGTAAAAAATGAACTTTATAAGTTTTAGGTTCTGCTAGTAGATAAGGGCATAATCCAATCGGTGCCCCGTGACTTGATTTACCCGCTGGTGGAGAGCATCCTTTCAATGCCCCTGTACGTGTTCCCAGTTGCACTGCACGACATTCGACCTGCCATGCCGTTCCCAAAGCCAGTCATGGACCACTGCCAGCTCACCAACACTGTTCTCCAGATTGGTTCGTGCATTTTGCCTACTTTTGAGTTGATTTATCAATTAAATTCCAATTAATTAAAAACTTTGACGGTTCAGTAACTAGGATAGTTAGTAAATTTTTCATCCAACTTTGAATTATTCAGTATCAGAACCAGGGGTGGGCCGGGTTTTTTGGCGTTTTGCAGGGGGTGGGGGTGGGGGGGGTAGCCGACAGAAAAACCCATTTTACCCGACCTGTCTGAAAAGTGGGGGGGGGGGTAGAAAAAAATTTTTCACATAAAACGCTTGTTTTTGCTAAAAAAATCTTCTATTATAAGGTATAAACATCACATATACCGGTTTTTTCAAGTTTTAACCAAGAAAATTGACCCAGAAAACGTGTTTCTTCGAAAAAAAATTCTCACAGCCAGAAAATTTTGAAAAATGAGCTTCAAAATCGAGGTTTTGAGGCCGATTTTCTCAAAAATTTCGAGTAGGGGGGAGGGGTAGGCGACCTAAATTTTTGTCTAGGGGGGAGGGGTAGGCTACCCGCCGACCCTGAAAAGTGGGGGGTAACACCCCTACCCCCCCCCCCCCCCTACGGCCCGCCTCTGATCAGAACACGTTCAATAGTGATTGAATAGATTTGTGTGTTTTGCAGAGGGCAGTGCCAATGGTCGTCTTCTGGTCACTCTGCTCGCTGACACAGGTTTGGAACAGAAGGACTTCACGAATCTGAATCAGGTGATTCTCAAGAATCAACGACTGCCCGTTCTGCTGACCAGTGAGCCGGCGACGCGTTGATTGTTTGACTGGTTGTCGTTGTTTATTTGGGTGGTTATCGGTGATTTTATTGGTAGACGGCTGTCATTGATCGTGTTGATGGATCAAGTTCTTTATGTGACTGTGTTCTCTTACAGTCATATCATGACATCCGTGTACTTATAGTTTTTGCCGTTAACCACGTTTTTCGTAGATCACTTGGGTCTTCTTTGGCTGTGAAAATTCGTCGACCCGTTCTCTATTCTTTGTGCCAATCTTGGTATGTCATTCTGGTTTGGAAGTATCTATTTACAACAAGTTCTTCACGCTGCCCCGAATTAAAATGTCTTGTCTGACAAAACGGTTCTTCGGGAACTGAATATGAGTGTCTGAGGCCGCAAAGTTCAACATCAAAGTGGTAACAATTTAGTTGCGTTCAGTTTATGTTTCATCACCACACATGTTAACAATCCGATTTCACGTTATTCATGTGCTATTCTGCTGTATTTTGCCAGATTTGGTCTTCAGCGTATAGTCTTATATTGTCAATTTGCCGTTTGTAAGGAATATATAATTTTGTTTGTTTAACAGCTAATATCACGTACAATGATTGGTTGCAGTGCGAATTATTATTCACTCCCTGCGTGTTCGGGTATTTAGTCAATCTCTGATCAAATGCATGTATTCCAGATTATTCGTTTATGTTTGCTATTGTTGTTCTTCGCTCGTGCACGCACGAAATTTAGTCTTGTTGGAGAAGAGTTTGTTTAACGCAGAAAAATTTTTATTTCTAATTTCAATAAGTTTATAAAAGTTTCAAGTGTTGTACCTTTCTATCGGTTTTGACGCTAAGTATGCGGGTGTATTTCTGATTTCGTTAAGTCATGTTGTAAACCATAACCAGAAAATTCTAAATCAGATTTAATGTGTTTGATTTGTTCTTTCCATTACGTATTTTAATGTGCTAAAGTATTATTTAACCAGCAAGGGACGGACGATAGTCTGTTTACTTAATATCAAAGTTTTATTCAGATACATTTATCTCGCCACCATTCGTTGCCTTGATCAAAATGATCAAATTCATGCCAAATTAAAATATCATAGTTGTCAGTTCTGCACTGCATTTCTCGTTGTCAGAGAACAACTGAAAATGGAGACTGTTTCGTGTTTCATTTTGAGAAAAGTTATGTTTATTACGGTTATTATATACTATTTCAAATGTTATATGCAATGAAAATTTTCTTTGTTATTTGGCCTGGTTTACACTAAACATATAGACCAGATAGAACAGTTGTTTAAAAATTCAAATAAGATAACGAGATGAATGAATGGTATCATATTTTAAGTAAGTATAATTTGAGGAATTTATGAAATGATCACTTTTCGTTCAGATGCCAGTCATACGGTAACATTGACAATTTTATCGTGTCTTTCTGTTCCGCCATCCACAGCTGAATCTTGTTGCGAATACTCACATCAGTGATGTAGGGCAATATGAAGTTAATGATCTGCAATTTTTTGTTTGATTTATTAGACTTTTCGTATATTAATTCAACCAGTCGACTTATCGGGTTAAGACAAAAACACTCGAAAGCTTGTACTTTTTTCCATGTGAAATTTTTTTCAAAACTCCCAAATTGCATTGCTTGCGGATAACAATTGCTATAATTTGCTAGCAATTGCTGTAAAATAGTCTAAAATTTCTAAAAGCTGTGATAGCCTATATTTTAATCAAAGTTACATTGAAGTCGTTTTCTAGTTTGTTTTTTTAAGACAGATTACACCGGAGAAGTTTTTTTGCAACCGGCCGTGAAAAGGGTAACCAGAAATCTGGCCACCTCTGAATAACAAATATTCACCTGCACATCACTGCCATCAACGCCAAAATCACTACGATACCAATCAAAGATCTGTGAGACGGCCACACCGCTGATTTTGCCTGCATATGGTTAGAATTCGAACAAAAAATATTTATTGAATTTAAATATTATGAAGAAAAAAATTTGTGAGTAGATTACGGTTGAGGGTTTAAAAAATTTAATGGTTGCTGCAGTAACTGACCCGAGGCATCACGAATTACATGGACGTTGCCGTCGTCTTCGATGAAACTGCGTGCAGCTGTGGCCAATTCATCCATGATGTGCTGACATCAAAAGGTCACAATCTTATGTTACTATCATTTATTACATTATAAAAATTTTGTAATAATTTTATTTTACCAAATGTTACGCCTTTTAAATGCCGTGATCAAACAACGGGTTTGGACACAGACATCTGACTGTAACCTCAGTGGAGTAGGTCTTGATTGGTGGACAACTCTTGCCGCCACAGTTAAGCGCAAAGTGAATGAGTGGCTGAACCGTGGTCAACGAAAGCTGAAACCAGATGTTTGTTCTATTTGTGTTGGCATCGGAATTCATTTCACGTTTCGCTAAACTTGTGACAACTGCTTTTAATACTTCTAATTAAGAAAACCTACCATTATTGACTGGATTAATCTGCTATACTTTCAAGCGCTGCTGTCATTCTTGTGCACAATATACGCTATAATGAAGATTTTCCTCGAACATGCAGTCTGACCTCAACCGACCTGCAATCTGGGATCATCTTCTCTGAATTGTGGCTGCACGGCACCGACACCAATTTTATTGCCTCTCAGAATACCATGTTCAATGTCATTCAGACTGAACCTGAGGTTTCCAATCTTATAGCTGACAGTTGTGAAGAACTGAAATAAATATAATTGTTGCGATTGTTTTTTGTTGTTGCTGAATAACAAAATACAGAGTGTTGTTGTTGTTGATGTTGCTTTTGTTTTTGCGGTTATTGTTGTTATTGTAAAACCTTGGATCGTTGCCACAGTGTCTTAGCAGGTCCCAACACCACGGTGGCGTGTATCATCAATGCATTGTAGATGTTTATGAAAAATGCCAATCGCGCTTCGATGGATGTGCCAAGTGCCGAGATATCGGCATTTTGAAGTTGTCGGACCAACGATATGTAAGCCACAAAGTCGGGATCTTTTAGGATGCCGGCGTAGTCAACTGCCTAAAATAAACTCAATCAGAAATATATTCAGTCAGTCGGTCAGTCACTCAGTTAGTCAGCCAGTCATTCCATCAGTGAGTCAGCCAATCATGTCAGTCAGTCAGTTAAACCTTTCCGTCATTGCTCAAATGTTTGGCGTATACCTTCAAGACCTGCTGCCGGATTATGACCGATAGTTCGTCTAAATTTTTCGTTGAATCTGATGGAATCGGACCAGCATTCAACGTATCCCCATCACTGTCCTCGAGTAGCTGATAGTATCTGCGTGTTGCTAGTGAGTGAGTGAGCGAGTGAGGGAGTGAATGAGCGAGTGACTGAGTGAGTGAGCGAGTAAGTGAGTGAGTACGTGGAAGCCAACTTTTCCAAGTCGAAATCTGTTTTATTTTCCTCTTTATTTTGACCGAAGCCTGGGATAACCAACTGTTTGACCATCAAAAGCGCACTATCAGTTCCTATAACCAATATTTGCATCATTATCATTCTGTGACCAAATGCTTCTCATTTATTCACTGATTTGAATGTTTTCTTTTATTCACTGGCCTAAATGATTCTCATTCAACAACTGACCTAAATGTTTTTCGTTCACTAGCCACGTGTGTAAATCGCTTGCCTTAAAAGCATTTTTCAAGATGACATCATTCTCTACGGTCCGATCTTTCAATAATCCAGGAACTTGTCTTATTTGCCAAGACATGAATGCATATTCATCGTGTTGAACATGATCTGTAAAGCAATAATTTCAACAATAAAAACAGCAAGAACAACAACAACAACAACAACAACAACAACAACAACAACAACAACAACAACAACAACAACAGCAGTAACAACAACAACAACAACAACAACAACAACAACAACAACAACAACATCAACAACCATAGCAACAACAACAACAGCAACAACAACAACAAAAACAACGAACCAACGTCCAATTTCATTGAATCTTCTGGCAATGGGGGAGCATCCGGACCCACTGGGTTGTTCTTGAGATTCAATAACATTTCGGAAAACCGCTGTTGATCACTCATCTGAAATGTTAGCGTATTAATAACAACAAAAAATAACACAACAACAACAACAACAACAACAACAACAACAAAACAACAACAACAACAACAACAACAACAACAACAACAAACCAGTTTAATCAGGTCATCGCATCCGCCAATATGATGTTCATTGAAGAATATCTGAGGCACACTTGTTCGACCACCGGATAAAGCGCTCATTCGCTCACGGACCTGAAACGATTCAATACCACACAACGGTAATCGTCAGTGTAATCGGTTAATTGATCTTTTTTGATTTTTTAATCATATTACCCAATGAAACAGAAGATTGGAGGATCACAGGACTCTCTTGGAGTCTCAAGAGTCAAGCAAGAGTCTCTAAGGAATTTATCTGGTTTCATGAAATCGAAAAAAATTCATATTTTCTATTGTTCAGTGTAAATTGTGTATATTTCAAATGATAACTAACCATCGGTCTGTACCTGTCTACTGGTATCTCAATATAGGGCAGATGGTGTTCCACCAGCTCATTCTTGGCCCTGAGGCAATGCGGGCAAGCCGTTGACGTGAACATTGTGATGCGACCCTTCATTTTATCCAAGTAATATTTCTTGTGTCACTGAATTAAAAGTGTTACCAGAAAAACCATTTTAAAGTCATGAATAGTTTCAAAGTGACTATCTGATGCAAAACTCCTGCAACAAGTGTGGACTTTATTTTGTTCAATTCAGAATGTTAAAGTAACAAACGTTTTGCTCACAAGCTACACGTTACATGAAGGAACCATGCTGTTCTTTCACATTTTTCTTGCTGGCAAACTCATACATTTCTTAACAGACTTTGTCTGAAAAGTCAGTTGATTTTCGCGGTATAAAAATTGCTTTCTTCCTTAGAAGCCGTTAAACAACCTAATGCAACCTTATCTTTTCTCAGAGTTTTCCTGATGAAATATATGATAAGGCAGAATAAAAACCATATGTTATACAAGTGTACATTTTTTGTGGTATTATAGGAGTATTGGTCTCATCTGGATGAACCAGAAATTCAATTTGTTTTTCGCACTGCATTTTAGCTAGGTGCTTCGATTTTCCTTGGTCAGCTCACACGAAAAATATGTTTGTTCGGGCAGTGGTGGAACGTTTTAGAACAGTCAAACGAAATGTAATAAAACCTGTGCGCGCAGCCCATTAAACCAAGTCAATGACAAATTGTGAGATACTGACTGACTCTTGTTGAAAGAAACTTAATTTTGTTGATCAAGAATATGCATGCATGGGCTGAAGTTATTTTTAAAAGTTCACATTATATAAAAATCGAATCGTATAACTTGTCAGTATATCCGCATTTGATATGCATATATTTTTTATGTCTACTTGTTTATAAAGTAATAAAAGCTATAAAAATGCGTACAATATCTAAACTGAGGGTCACAGTAAAAACTAGGCACATTGTTTTTTTTCAGAAGTTCAATCAACAAAAAAGAAGCATTCGTCGTAGAGCACCCTATATATTTATTACCCTATGTAGATAAATGGAAAATAAATATGATAAGCGATAGTAATATAGTACAGTAATCACATTACATCATATCACAGTGACCTTGATTTGATCATGATCTTCCAGTTCGGTATCATCTTCAGGTGTCAAGGTGCAATCGACACATGTTTCCAGGGTAGTCGGATCAACTATCGTTTGTTCGGCCAGCAATGGCACTCGATCACGGGCGGCAATGGTCCTGCCCATCCTTTCATCTTCGGTGACCATCAGATGCTCGTCCTCACCCAGAAGCTGTTGTCCTGTCTGAAATGGATTTCGGTCACTTCCAATCGTTTTACACTGAGTTGCATACTACCGTCTGAATCCAACAAGTATGCTTTATTTGACCGTCAGTCGTTCAAGGCACACATGTGCCACTGATCATGGGTTCCACGGAATTGGTTCAAATTCACCCAAAATCGTAGGAGTAACTCGGATTGGTGAAAATTGAGAAAGAAGCATGTGACTTACTTCTGTCTCCTTATCGGATGATCTTAGTGTTTAGCATTTAGCAATAGTGACCTTTTTTCTGATGGTGTCATACACAATCTGGCGAACACTGGTGGGCCTGCGACACTGGCATACCGCCTGTTCACTGCGCACTCTACAATGAAAATATATTTTCTAAAAAAAAACATATTCCAGTTTATGAAACCGCCAAAGAACAGGGAATTCTGTTTTTCACCTCTTCTCGTCCGCTACCTTATCCGAATCAACTGACTTGAGTATCTGGGTCTTGAGGAAAGCCTGTCGCTGTTGGTGCAACCTGACGTGCTTGACCCGAGTGGGGATGAGTGTGACCAGCAGCTTCTGAACGAATTGGACGACCAGCATAAAGCACAGCACAAACGCCAGTCGACTCACCCACACGTGATACCTGCAACGAGCTCACTCACTCACTCACTCACTCACTCAAACACTCACTCACTCACTCACTCACTCACTCACTCACTCACTCACTCAATCACTCACTCACGATCCGTACTTGCTTCGTAAAACTTTTAGAGAAACGCTGTTTTGATAGCATAGGACAGAGCATTGCATTAGTAATAATGCTACCTCACTGTTGTTATTTTCTTTATCATACTTTGATCATCGTGGTCATTTCAAGTTCCATATCTCGGATACGGATTCGTAACGGAAAATACATTTCTATGTATAATATTTTTTTCTGTATATCCCGATGTCCGTCTGCTTCGATCTGTCTATTTTGAACCATTTTAAAGATAAAAAGTTAAGTGAATTCCATAAATGCAATAAGTATAATGAACTAAATAAGTAAAATTGAATTAAATAAGTGTGGAATAGCGTTACCATGCGTGGTTGTAACGGTAGTCAAGCTTGGGGCCGTGTCTGTAGTCGCGTATCAAGCACTCCTTCACTAGTTTTCTATCCAACATGCGAATTCCTCTGTGACAGCTCTCGTACGGAGTATAGTATGTGGAAAATCCGTGGATGAAGCTCCAGTTGGTCACGTTTTGAGCTTCCGCAAGTTCTATCAAAAAATCTCTGCCCATGCTAAAACAAATATTTGGCTTAGGCTGTGTATTTGGCAAAAGCTTAAACGCTGCGCGCCCAAGCCATTACCATATACAGAGCCTAAGCCTAAGCCTAAACTGAAAACTAACTCTATAGTCTCATAGGCGGCGTTTTCTCTTGTTAACGAACATTCTGAGTTAACTCCTAATCTAAGCCAAAGGCTAAAAGGTAGCCTATATGGATGTTTTTTATACAAAAACAGTACATTTACTGGTGCCGGCAAATGTCCGCCGGCAAAATGTCCTGCCGGCAAAAGTCCGGTTACCCTAAAACGACTTCAAACTGGCTGAGTGCATCTCTCACATTTCCCATTTTCATTGAACATGTGGGATAGTCACTATAGGCAACGTTAGATTTCGGAACGAAGTTATTTAAGGTATATTTATATTCGGAATAGTTTAAAAACCTGTATACCTTAAATATCGGAGTAATTCATCGTCTTGATTCGGATGATATTTTCGACGGTTTGCGTATCCTTCTAATACCAAGGTATAGATATCCAATGTTTCATCCAACCACGTCTCGTTTGATATTCGATTCTGCCAAAATAGAATTTCTTGTTTCGGACAGAACTCGATGGTGTCAATCCGGAGCAACGTGAAATCAACGTAGTTGTCATATCCTGTTGACGTGTTGTAACGCGTATGGAAAGCTTGCATTGAACGGTACACCTAGAATATGAAATAGGGTCATAGGGCGTCAATAGGGTAACAAGCTTGCATTGAACGGTACACCTAGAATATGAAATAGGGGTCATAGGGCGTCAATAGGGTAACAAGCTTGCATTGAATGGTACACCTAGAAAATGCAATAGGGGTCATAGGGCGTCATTAGGGTAACAAGCTTGCATTGAACGGTACACCTAGAATATGCAATAGGGGTCATAGGGCGTCAATAGGGTAACAAGCTTGCATTGAACGGTACACCTAGAATATGAAATAGGGTTCATAGGGCGTTAATAGGGTAACAAGCTTGCATTGAACGGTACACCTAGAAAATGCAATAGGGGTCATAGGGCGTCAATAGGGTAACAAGCTTGCATTGAACGGTATAGTCGAAAATGAATTACTGTTCCCAAAAGCTTCTTGAATTCTCGATAAACAACCTGATGTTTTAGGGTATCACATTTTTGTCGATGAACATTTCGTCTGTACAGGGAAGATAAATCACTTTTATCCGACGAAATCTTAACCGACAAAAAATGTGAGACCCCAAAACATCAGGTTGTTTATCGAAAATTCACGCAGCTTTTTGGAACAGTAATTCATTTTCGCCTATACACCTAGAAAATGCAATAGGGGTCATAGGGCGTCAATAGGGTAACAAGCTTGCATTGAACGGTACACCTAGAATTTGCAATAGGGGTCATAGGGCGTCAATAGGGTAACAGGCTTGCATTGAACGGTACACCTATATTATGCAATAGGGGTCATTAGTGCTTCAATAGGGTAACAAGCTAACATTATACGATACACCTAGAGTATGCAATATGGGTTTATAAAGGCGTCAATAGGGTAAAAACCGCTAAGCCAACCAAGTAATCAACAAAGTTTGATGAGAATGCGAGTACACAAGCATTGGTGAGGACACCGATTTTAGTGAACGTTATGAGAAGACCCAACCACGGCTGGATGTCTCTCGCTCGTGTCGGAATGCATCTGACAATCGGATGTTTTATAATCAAAATAAAAATATAAAATGTTTTGATTAATACAGTAACTCTTAGCGTATTCGTGCCATCTGATATAACACTGGCAACTTTATGGGGAAAGGCAGTTTTGGATTTGTTTTACTCACGCCTTAAAAAACTAATTTAACTAACTAATCATCACAGAGAAGTATTCACACGTTTTCTTTTTCTTCTCATCCATCATCATGGTGAAAAACAATACATCAGAAGCGACAACTTTATGCTTCATGCGCTTTCACAGACGTACGGAATACGCTATAACATTCAATGTCAGCTTTTTACAAAATCGAACTTTTTATACTGAAAAGGAAATCCGAAAGTTAATTGAGGGTACTCTTTCATATCAGGTACCCTTTCATATCAGGTGTCTCCCAACCTCTTAGTCTGTGTCAAGTACTTGAACGCATCCAATCTGATCTCAATGATGTTGTTTAGCAGCGCGAACAGAGGTGCCAGAGGGAACGCAGCCGCGAACATGCAGCAGAAACCGTATTGGATCAGCATTTCGTGGTAGTCGCTGAATAATGACGGCTCCTCCATGTCAGCCAGATAGCTGTCTAAAATCATAAGCAATATTATGGGCCTATTTATAATTGATTATGAAAAATGTTGATAAAACGTGAAAACCAATGAAGGTGAGAATCAAGTTCCGGCATAGCCAGAACCAGATTATCAATTTCTGGAAATTATAGACCACGTTCTAGAAAAGTCAAAACCAAATTTTCAACTTACTTATTGGGAAAAGTTTTATTCAGCGTAATTTAGAGGTCGTGAATCAATGTTGGTTTTCTTAGAACTATTTATAAGGCCTAAGAATAATAAAATTAGCAACATAATCGTTGTATTATCAATAATGAAAGTATTCGATAACAATAACGATCACAAGAGAAAAATTTCGTTTTTAACTTTGTCAAATAGATGATTGGAGAGCACAGGTTTGGACTGTCCAAATGTCCGCAAACTTTGGACTGTCCAGATGTCCGCAAACTTTGGACTGTCCAGATGTCCGCAAACCACGTGCACAAAATGTATTGTCCAGTAACAACAAACCCTTCATCCATCGTGGCATACCGATCAACGCCTTGTTCTTGGATGCCCTGAACCAGTTCATCAACAACGGTATGCCCAACTCCATAATATTGTTGATGGCTTGTTTGCCAGTCATGATGATGAACAGCTGCAGCATCACATCAACCATACATCCCGATGGAGCACAACTAAACAAAAACACTTAATTCAAAATGGCAGCTTGAACAGACCTTTTATTGTTGTCTCTTTCGGATTAAGACTTCGCCCAGTCCTAATCACGAATGGTTCCTTAACCACTCAACCAAAAAAGCACAAAACTCCGGCAGTTGTTTAGCTGAGCTTACCGATTAGGCATATCCACACCCATCGGCGTGCCTGTAAATACGGGTCGATAGAAAACCAGATACAGCAAGGCGCCATAGAAGTTAATGAACTTGAACACGACTATCTTGTAGATGTAACTCTTCTCGAAATGCGTGTCGGTGCGTTGGTATTCAAAACTGGTGAGAGCATAGGCTATCTGCAAAATATGATAGTGCGTTATCGCCAAAAACTGGCTAAGCAGGCATCCAACGCATCAAGTAAAGTCAAGTAATCGATTCAAACTACTGTAGGACCACCAGTTTCCGAAGCTGGTGCCCTACGCATTAGACTGAACTACATATACAAGCGACAAAACAATGTTAACCGACCCTACAGTAAATGAAGTCCATGATGACAATGCAAAGTCCGTTGGCCATTGACGCTGAGATGGAAACCACAAGTGTCGGGTCAATGTAATACCTGTGTAAAGTGGACAATCATTATAATAACCACTTAGTAATAAAAAACCACCAGACACTGATTTACAGAATGCGCTGAATAATGGGTTTGTAAGACGGACATACCTGTCATAAGCACTGGTAGCGTCTTTGTACTCGATCAGCCAGTCCCACATGGCATGACCCACCATCCGATAGAACATGACACCCACCAGCAGGGCAATCACGATCAGGATGAAGAACAATCTTAATTGAACTTAGTTAACGGAAACAACAACAACAACAACAACAACAACAACAACAACAACAACAACAACAACAACAACAACAACAACAACAACAGACAACAACAAACAACAACAACGACAACAACAACAACAACAACAACAACAAAAACAACATCAACAACAACAACAGACAACAACAAACAACAACATGAAGGCCAACACGGAGCACACGGATCCAATCAGTCTGTAAATGGCCGATCTACGTGGCAAATGTGCCTGATATGTCTGAGTTACCGGGTCGTATTTGCTGGTGCTGACACGGATGTTGAAATCGGGACGATTCTGAATCAGAGTGTGAAGCAACAACAACAACAACAACAACAACAACAACAACAACAACAACAACAACACCCACCTTAACATGATCGTGTTGATCACCGACATCGCTCACACTCCAGTAGCAACTGAGTTCGTTCTGTTTACTCCACCACTTCTGCATGAACGTCACCGACCAGATGGCCATGAACATGGCAAAGAAGGTGGTGCCCAGGTTGTCGAACACCAAGTTTAGTCGTGCCTGCGAGCACAGGTCGGCTGGACGGCGGAATGGACACGACTGCAATCAAATACATGAAAACAAGACACAAAACAGCATAAAAATCACAACAATCATCATCTTAATAAGTATTTATTTCGCCAGTCAATCTGCAACACACGGGAAATAGAAAACGTTAATCATGATAATTGAAAACAGAATGAATTCTGTTACCTACAGAGTTTTTAATTGTGTTCTCAACTCACTAACCCGATCGTTGCAGTCCCGGCAAAACACTGCATCACTGTCGTTACGCTGATTGCAGAAGTAATCGGTTATTTCCTGGACGGGGCCGTCGATCAGCCAGAGTGGTCGGACGAGCGAGTTGTAGGCGACCAGCAGTGAACCCAGAATGGCCGGCACGATTAGCGATTCCGTGTAGAGTCCGAGGAATGCAAAGTACAAACCCATCTGTAACAAAGCCTAGGAATTTCAAGAATGATCTACTCCGACGGTCTTATCGAATCTATGAATGTAGGCATATGCAATATGAGTTGTTGAGTAAGCGGTATGGGAAATGATATACCGGATAATCTAAAAAATGTTAAAAAAAATAAAGGAATAGTTAAAAATACTTGAGGAGTAATAAGCTATTTACGTAACTTGCATATATATAAAAAATAACACAAAATTACTTTCAGCAGCCAACCTTCTCGCCGAAATACTCGGCAATCTGTTGTATGGGCTGAAATTTGAGGAACTGACGGGGCGCCGCCCAACTGTGGTAGAGGTATTGGCGAAGTGGCCAGGACGTGGGTGGCTGCGTACTCAAAACACACACTTTTGCCATATGGTATTAGTGTAAAAAATCCTCATGAATCAATTCTGTATGTATATAAGATTTGCTAAAGATTTCCCTTGAATATTCATACAGCCGGAATTTTTTTTGTGTTGCGTGTTTTTTTCTACAATTTATCAAAGACACAAAAGTTGCATTTATCATAAAGCAAACAATCAACAGCAGCTACCTTTTGCACTGGCCAATAGGGATGGGCACCGGGACAAAAAAACCGGGACTGGGACAACCGGGAGTCAAAAATCAAAGTCCCGGTCCCGTCCCGGTCCCGGTTTTTCTCAAAAAATCAAATTCCCGGTCCCGTCCCGGTCCCGGTTTTTTTTCAAGAATCAAAGTCCCGGTCCCGTCCCGGTCCCGGTTTTTTCTGAAAATCAAAGTCCCGGTCCCGTCCCGGTCCCGGTTTTTTTCAAAAATCAAAGTCCCGGTCCCGTCCCGGTCCCGGTTTTCATCAAAAATCAAAGTCCCGGTCCCGTCCCGGTTTTTCTGTCCCGGTGCCCATCCCTACTGGCCAATGACAGTCATTTTCAATCGTCGTGTAGCACAAATAGTATTTTTGCACATGCAACAAAATTAATTTTTCCGGCTATTCAAAACATTCGATAACATTATTTCAAAAGCCAATTTGATAACTAACAAGTCGGGAAAGGTGCCGTGATCGCAGTCGTGCAGCGGGTATCCATGCTCGTATATGCCTTCACGTAACAATCGCTATAAACTTCATGGCGATTTAGATGTTGGGAAAAGCATATTAAAACATCGCATTCTCTATTCAATAGGAGACTAAGTTTGAAAACTGGCGCTCCATTCCGACCGGAGTAAAACTCTGCCATGCTTGCTCAAAAATATAATGAGGTCAGTTTCATACTCCCATTTTATAGCAGCAAAAAATGACACACAAAATACTTTCCCATTTGGCTGAGAATCGTGGTGCGCAATAGTCTTCAGTGATTATTTCAATGTCTAATTCAATTAAGAATGCTAAATATTATTTGATACCAACCCCCAGTAGTGCCAGCCGACGATTGCCACTCTCTTCCGTTACTTCAAAGCTGATCTGCAGAGTGATACTTCATCAAATCTAACAAATACTGATCAATGTTTTACTGATATTAATATGGCCGGTACGTTCTATCATTCCAGGAATGTTCCAGAACCAACATTACTAATGATTGACCAAGTGAGCCCGGCTCTTTCAGCTGGTTTGAACGACTGTGCCTGGTCAGGATGCAACGTAATAAAGTCAGACAGGTTGCTGCGTTTGAACGTGTCCGTGAAATACCTACAGGTCAATGGAAAACGTAAGTTACGAAACAGATTTACAAAAAAATTATTTTTAAAAACATTTGTGAGATAATGGTGTATTTGATGACAAACCGACCGTGGATTGGAGACCTGATACTCCTTCTGCAGTAAAAACGGATTATCACAGCTGTACAAGTCTAGACATCGAGTTATGTGATCTGGTGGTGGGTCGGGCAAATCACTTTCCAGTATCGGAAACTCAAATATTTTCAAACGTTACAAAATAGTTGTCTTGTTAGCATGTAATATTTAATTATTATATTTATAGAGACCATCACAATTCAAAGAAAAATATCCATGCTGGTTCATAAGAAATTTTTTTGACGAATTTAGATTTTATTCTTCCAGACCAACTTGGTACTTGAGCTTTTCTGCTTCTTTACTGAGCATCTCGAATGAAACATTGATTTTAATGAACACACGACTTCCGATACCGTTGTCGTTTGGTACTGTTTCACGTTCCAGTGAGATGCCTATCGTGCTGCAACATCGATGATCGAAACAACAACAACAACAACAACAACAACAGCAACAACAACAGCAACAACAACAACAACAACAACAACAACAACAACAACAACAACAACAACAACAACAACAACAACAACAACAACAACAACAACAACAACAACAACAACAACAACAACAACAACAACAACAACAACAACAACAACAACAACAACAACAGATCAACATGCTTACTTCTCCAGTTTGTATTCGAAGGCATTGCGGGCATCGTTGTCATCATCCGCATGAACGAGCACAAAGTCGATGATACGCTGACCATCCGAAAAATAGGAGTCTGGTGGCCGTTTTCTGTCCGTCATCTTCAATTCATTGTCAAGTTATTTCATCATAAAAGTAGTCTGATTGTAGAAATCCATAACCGGATAACATTCTCAAACACCGTGACATGTTAACGTCTGGACTCAACTTATTATACTTTAGTTTTACTTGGAGTTCACAATTATCAAACTGATGTTAAAATTAAAAAATCAAACATGAACACTAGGAATGATAGTATTAGTTGCGCAAGTTTATATGGCACGAAATAGCTTTAAAGAACATAAAACATGTTACATGGGTGATGTTTTTGGCCGCTTCCAGTCTGTCAAATAGATCAATTAGAGTCGAACATCTCTGTACTGAAGAGA
>OZ038445.1:18860328-18895328 GCA_964036265.1 Daptonema setosum
ACCTGAGGTGCCGATTCGGATGGTGCCGTTGTTTCCAACATCTGTACCAGACGTTTGAACTCGGCTGCGTTTTGCGTGATCTGAAGAGGAGTTGGTCTGTTATTGAATAATATTGTTTTATATTTTAGTTTTCTAATAAAAATTTACTTAAAAATAAGAGAAAGAAGATTGACTAAGAATGAGGGTCGTTAGGAATGCTAGTGGAATGAGTATGATTTTCAGAGTAAATGACCTAAGCCAATTATTATTATACAGCTACCTAAGCTGAATCTCGAGCATAATCGAGAATCTGCTAGTACAAACCATTGCCTGAAGCTCCTCATAACTGCCAATATGAACATCGTTGAAGAAAATCTGGGGAACCGTCGATTTGCCGCCCGTGCGCTTCTTTAGGTCGTCTCGAACCTTTAATCTTGGTTAAAAGTCAGTTAGCGACAATATATGTACATGATCTATCATGATTAGGTAGGTAAGAGATTGATGCGCAGTAAATGTTGATAAAGTGAGTAAGATGATGTGTAGGTGAGATCCCACCTCAGAATTGTACTTATCAATGGAGACATCGGTGAACTGTAGACCCATCTTGGCCAGGGTGTTCTTGGCCCGCATACACCGGAGGCAGCCCACCACTGAGTAGACCATAACGCGACCCTTCATTCTCACAAGTTCACTCACCTTTATCTGAAACTGAACTTCGATGAGAGATTGGAAATAATATCTGTATATAGAAATAACTAAAACTCGGTAGAATAAGGACTGGTTCATTCAGATTTTTCAATATGGTTAAATGGAGTTTGATTGATTTTGCGAAAGGTTTTATGCTGTTGACGACGTGATGGGAATGCAGATGTCTCCTTTGAAACCTGAGTAAGCAGTTTTTCAGCTCTCCTCGTATAATTGTTTTCATAAATTGAGACTAATTCTCTACACACATACATGTATGTTATAATGCATAAACCGTTCGAAAGGTCGAACTATTAACTCTGATTTATAAATGCAAAACTACTGATAAAATTAGGTTTTTGTGACGTAAAGTAAATAAAGGGTCAAAATTTTCAAGTAAACAATGAATCTCTTGATAGACCGATTATAATTGAGTTAGTGTGAGTTAGTGAGAGATTGAGTGAGTGAGTGATTGGGTAAAGGAAATATAAAGCAATTCATGATTTCGTGTCGGTCATTCAATATGGCAGCCAACTTTTTCAAGTTGAAATTGGCCTCACTTTCCTCCTTTCTTTGTTCATAACCAAGTGTTCGACCATCAAATGCGCGCTGTCAATCCTATAACCAATATTTGTCATCTCTGACTGAATCAATCACGTCCTGTTTTCACTAACTCATTCACACTCTTAAGTAAATCTTAATCATTCAAGGACCTTGACCTAAAATGAATGCTTCTCATGCACCAACTTTTTCAAGACGACTCCCTTTTTATCACCCGATCTTTCAGTAATCCAAGAACTTGTCTATTTTGCCAACACATAAATGCGTCTTCATCATGTTGAAAGTGCTCTGTAAATCAACAACAACAAAATCACAACAAAAAACCACAACAACAATAACAACAACGCAACGGACCGGCGTTCCATCTGACCTAATACTTGGTATTGGAGGATATTTGGATGGACCGGCTGAATTGTTGTTGAGCATTGCGTAGCACGTCGAAAGTTTTTCAGTTGCATTTTTTTTCTTTTGGCATTAAAGTTGCGACATTACTTCCACAGAAGCTGTAAAACAACCTTATCAGTTCTCAGAGTTGTCCTGATTTAATTTTATAAAGTAGTCATAAAAAACGCTTGTGTGTGCAGTGGTGAAACAGACTAGACACCGTTTGAAAATAAAGGAAATTTTAGAACAGTCAGATTAATTGTAATAAAATCTGTGCGCATAGCCGCATGAAATTTTGCAACGACAAATTGAGATGATCTGACTCCAACTTTATCCTGTTGTTCAAGAATATGAATGGATTAGCTGATATCATGGTCCACGTTGAAATAAAATTTACGCTAGTCGCAACGCTAATCAATCATTAACAAACCAAGTTCACAAGAAACTGCTTTCAAAAAAATTCCAAGAATTTTAGAGTCCTCATTTTATTTTTTTGTTCATTTTTTATATACCGATATTTACACTTTTTTCTAATCGTTTAGGAAACGTGCATTACCAACTGTAACTGCAACTCCAAAGTAAATTAAGATGAGTAAATTCATAGAAATTGAACGGTATTATAGTGCAAAATTGACGATAAATAAATTACCAAATGTGACAACTAGAATACTATCCAGACCTAATATAATATAAGGTTAATGATAAATTAGCACTTAAATGAATGAATGAAATGCGGTAATCATATAATGTAAATCACAAGCGGATGAATCACAGGCAGGTGTTGGTCCAAAAGACTGAACGAACAAAATACCAATAGCATATATACAAAAATAGAGTTGGTGAATAACGGATAATTGGTATAGGCTATGACTTAGTAATAGGGTCGGTGTAAAAATTTCGCTCATTATACGGTTGAACTCATTTTGAGTTATGTCCCCAGTCGTAGGGCATGTATTGCACACGTTGTTTGTTGCTGGACTGTATTTTGAGAAGCTGCATTTTGCGCTTACCTTCTCCCAAATTGCCAGCCACCCATTCGACCACCTGAAGATTTTTTTTTGTTAATGTAGTCTATCTGAATCTTGAGACTACTCTAAAGTACATGTGTTTAGTGATAAGAACTTAGCTCAAGTAACTTCATGGTGCAGCATTGAGAGGAATAAGAAATCTGAAAATGTGAGTTTGATAACCAGAAAAATGATTACCTTTTCATCGCTCCCACCAAAATCCTGTTTGTACCACTTGAAAATCTGCGATAAATGTACGGTATTCTTTTCGGTATCCAACTTCAAACCATCATCGCTTTCCAGGAAGGCTTCGGTAGCAGCCTTGAGCTCGTCATCCACACCCTCAAAACAATAAACTTACTGTTTAGCCTCACTGTCTGAACGGTCAAAAAGCGAATTGTCTGTTCGAGAATGATAAACATGATGTTGATAATGATAACACTCACAAGCAAATTTCGAGGCATAACTTGAGGTATACACCTCGTATGAAACTTAAACAGTCATCCTTCCTATAAGTTTGTCTACATAGCAACAATGCGACAACCTTGGCAGAGAAGGTCTTAATTGGAGGACAGCTTCTGGCACCGCAGTTCAGCGCAAAGTGAATCTTCGGCTCAGCATCTTCCAGCGCCACCTGCATTTCACATATTACCATTCACTCACTCACTCACTCACTCACTCACTCACTCACTCACTCACTCACTCACTCACTCACTCACTCACTCACTCACTCACTCACTCACTCACTCACTCACTCACTCACTCACTCTCACTCACTCACTCTCACATACACAATTAACTCTCACTCACTCACTCACTCACTCACTCACTCACTCACTCAAAAAGTTTGTTTTAAGCCAAAACATCAATTCAACGAACTATCATAATCAAATCACTAGTCATAATCATGGATTTCCTCAAGAAAACGTGTGAACGCGCTCATCAGACTGTGTCTGAATCCCTGGGTAATGCACAAAAACACTGAATTTAACCCAGTGGGTTGTTCTCATTTCACTCACTCACTCACTCACTCACTCACTTTCAAGCGAGGATCGTCTCTACTAAAAGGTTTCGAGAACATTCCAACGCCTTTGCGATTTGACCGGAGAACACCGTTCTCAATGTGTTGCAGGTTGTATGTTTGGCCACCGATTATGTAGCTGACTGTGTTGAAGAACTGCAAACGATGGGATGAGGGAACGATTGAATGATGCATGATTGCTTTCGAAAAAAGGAGTTTCTAGTTTTACGTCAGTGTTTGACACACCTAACACATAAGCATGACAGCTCAAACCAATGAATCCGGCTTTTATAGCTCGAGTTATTATAATGGTAAAACTGTTTGTTTTTTCGGCCCACTCTCTACGTAATTGATTGATAAAACCTTCCATCTCTGCCACATATTGGCTGGCACTCCTTTCACCACGGTGCCATGAATTACCAATGCATTATAAACGTTAATAAAGAAGGCCAGTTTTTCCTGGCGGTCGGAATTGAGAACGTCGACCCTCTAAATATTGAAAACGTTGCGTTAGTGTGTTAGGAAGTGAGTGAGTGAGTGAGTGAGTGAATGAGTGAGTGAGTGATTGAGTGAGTGAGTGAATGAGGGAGTGAGTGAGTGAGTGAGTGAGTGCGTGAGTGAGTGAGTGAGTGATTGAGTGAGTGAGCGAGTGAGTGAGTGAGTGAGTGAGTGAGTGAGTGAGTGAGTGAATGAGTGAGTGAGTGAGTGAATGAGTGAGTGAGTAGAAAACTGAGTGTGAAGCAACCTGCAGCTGTTTGGTCATGTCTACATAACTTTTGAAGTCAGCATCCTGTTTAATTGCCACATAATCGACTGTCTGGAAAAAATTACTCCGGTAATCAAGAAATCAGGTAGTTTGCATCTAGTCCGCAAATGAATCAATCAATTCGTCAATGAGGTGACCAAACACTCAGGTTCAGTTGATAAATCTTTCAGTCAAGCGAACAATCAATCAATCAATCGATCAACTAATCAATCGATCGATCAACTATTCAACCAATCAATCAATCGATCAACTAATCAATCAATCGATCAACTAATCAATCAATCGATCGATCAACTAATCAATCGATCAATCAACTAATCATTTGATCGATCAACTAATCAATCGATCAATCAACTAATCAATCGATCGATCAACTAATCAATCAATCGATCAACTAATCAATCAATCGATCGATCAACTAATCAATCAATCGATCGATCAACTAATCAATCAATCGATCAGTTGCTTTTGCGTCACCAACCGCCCCATCTGGACTGATATGTTTTGAATAAAGTGCCAGGATCAGCAATCGTATAGTTTCACCCAGTTCTGAGGCAGGCAATGGCTGGCATTCGGACAGAGCACCGGCATTCAGTGCCGAAGAATCATCGTCTTCTAGTAAACGGTAGTATCTAAAAATAATGAAAATACAGAAAAAAACTTAAAAAAATGCGGAAATGCTGAAAGATAACAAGGTTATTTTGATAACATTCTCACATCTTACCCATCTTTCTCTTAATAACAAGAACAACAATAATAACAAAAAATACAACAATAAAAGTTACAACAACAAGATTACCAGCAATAACATAAAAACACTGACTTGTCAACATCAAACACGTATTCACCCGCTGTACCTTTACCAAAATGACCATCAATCAATGCCTGTCCGATTTCAACAGCTCTTTCTGATGCTGAAACAATCGTTAACATTAACAACTAACACTAACGACAACAACAACAACAACATCAACAACAACTAACATATTTGTTTCTCACGCACCAGCCAATCGATCATATCAGAGCCCTTGAACGACTGTTTGCCTCCACCGAACATTTTGGAACTGTTTCGGACGACCCCGGCTGATTTCATCTGATGTACGAGGATGGCGTACTCATCCGGTTCGCAGATGAATTCATGCGCTGCAAAACGTTTACGGAGTCATACATAAAAATTACCAAATAAAGTGAGTTAACGATAAAGAAATATAATGAAAGTAAATCTGATAAAAATTTATGTCATTTATGCTGAAAGGATAAAAACGGGAAAGAAAAAGCACAACAGAAAATGCCTACTTTTCTTGCCCTCTTCACTGAGCATCTCTTCCCCGGGTACCTGAGGTGCCGATTCGGATGGTGCCGTTGTTTCCAGCATCTGCACCAGACGCTTGAACTCGGCAGCGTTTTGGGTTATCTGGATTGCAGTGTAGAAACACAAGGAGAAATGTTGCATCCGTTTAACTACGAATTTTTACGCACCCTCTTAGTACATTTATGCAGAACTCGAAAAACGTCATAAACATAGCAATGGAGGTTTTCCATATTTTCAGATGGTTGTTTGAGGGTACCAAGTTTCAGGTTTATACGACTGATATACGTATTTCAGGTCATGGACTTTTTGAATGACATAATATAAGTGTGATTTGTTATCAAACTTTAATATTGTGTCATGACCTGAATAAATTAGCTTTTTTAGTTTGAAAATCTTTTTCATATACCATTGATTGAAGCTCCTCATTACCGCCAATATGAACATCATTGAAGAAAATTTGCGGAACCGTCGTTTTACCGCCCGTAAGTCGCTTCAATTCATCTCGAACCTGAACGTGTAATCTTGGTTAAAAATCTTGTGTCGAAATTAGCAATCAATCAACAATCAATCAATAAAAATTTTAGGATCCCACCTCAGATTTGTAGTTATCAATCGAGACATCGGTATACTGTAGACCCATCTTGGCCAAAGTGTTCTTAGCCCGTAAACAATGGGGACATCCCACGATGGAATAGACCATTATGCGGCCCAACTTTATAACCGGCTCATTCATCTTTGCCTGAAACTTATTCATTTGTTATGTTGAATTATTAAAACCCAGATCAAGTTTCAAAATGATAATGACGTGTTGTCCAATGCATTGACTTTTTCAGTTATGAAACCCATTTAATCATTCGAAAAATTCAAGGGTAAAACATTTTGAACCACAAAAGCTGTTTCTGTCGTTACGGGCAATGTAACCAAATTACAGTGCTTGGTTAGGCGCTTCCAGTAATCAAATATACCTCTGCTAACGGCAATGTATGCAAACATGTGGTAATTCGACACCGTAATACAAACTGTCATACATTTGTTTTATTTGTAATATAGCTTCATTTCATCATTTCATATGACACTCGGTTTGTGATTAAACAATAGAGTACACACAAATTGAATAAATTAATAGCATCATTAGTGATTCTTTCAATTCAATGCGGTGTAATCATCAAGGGACGGCCGCTAGGCCGTTCCCTTAATATGGTTCGATTAAAATAAGCTTTTTTGTGTACTTATGTATCTCCAACAAGAAGATTGTGAACCGTTAAGTTAGCTAACATTTTTTAGAAATGACTATCTAACTTACTTAAAACAATCCTGATCACATCGCATGAGCCAAAAGCGATAATAATCAACTACTATGGTTGATAAGATTATCATATCACTAATATCAACTACCATCGCTATCATTATTATCATTCCATGATGCCTCCGAATCATCAGATGCGTACTCGTTGCCCAGCAGACCAAGAGCGCTTGGACCAGATGACGGTTTTGAAGGTGATGTAGACCACATGTTGGCACCAGTATCTGCAAATCGCAAATTAGTTATAGAAACCAATACTAAAATTCTATTGATTGATGATTTCTCTAAAACAGAATTTTAATTGGATAAAAAATTACAAAAAACTAAAATTTTATTCGACACCGATTTTAATCCGACTGTCATGACTCCAAAAAGCAGCCAGTTATTTGATACAGTCTTAAAACTGTTGGTTATCAATATTTCGTTGTGCTAACCCAAGTCAGGATCTTCTTTCTTAACATCGACATCGGTTTCATTCTTGACCTCCACCGCCATGGTTAACGGCTTCAATTTCCGACTCGTCGGACTATCCGGCTCCTCCTTGATAGTTTCTTCTGCTTTTGGTGATTTTATAGATTTTTTTGTCGAAACATCTGGTTTTTCATCCGCGTTAATACTGATGTTGAATCCAGTTGACGACGACGAACAACTGGTTGAAGATGACCTCTGACATTCTGTTGTTTTTGACCATGTTTCTTTGTTGGATGAAATCGGCAAAGATTTCAGTTGACTAGTGGAAGCTAATTCTGAATCATCAGGTACCAATTTACCATCAACTTCAGGTGCGTTTCGGATTTCAGTGGCCGACGAATTTTTCTTCTTGACAACCAGTCCACCGGTTAATAAAGCGTTCGGTCGTTTTCTACTGCCGGTTGTCGAATCGATTGATTTACGGCCACTTGAAGAAGAAACGCTTAATTTCAAACTAGAAAACGGAGTTTTGGTCGGTGATGAAGTTTTGGACGAATCAACGCCGGTTGAAGTGGACGGCTTGAAGATGGACTGGGACGTGATGGCACGACGACGAGTGACCTGCTGCTCATCTGATGCTGAAACACGTATGCATTAGTGTAATTAACAATTGTGTAATTTTGTATTCACTATGTCAATCCATCAAACCCAATGAATCAATCAATTGAAAAGTCGACTCGAGTCGAAAAGATCAAACTATAATCATTCAATATATTCATAACATAATAGAAAAAATTCGATTATGAAGATACCTATATTACTTATAGTTTGAAAAATTAGATAAGTAGTAACGAAACCGACAAGCAACAGTGCGGTACTGAGCCATCAACGATGCGAGTCGCCTGTCCTGTTCATCCTCAGGCAGCAGCTTCAGGTCGGACGGCAGCGAGCTCTTGGCCAGCAACGCCTGATCCGATGCGTGCACTTTGGCCAGTTCCTTTTTTTTAGTCTGCAACAATACTAGATATTATCATGTCCTCGTATCTCATTATCAGTTTGAGTCCTAGCTGGTTCGCAAAGTACAATCATGACACTTACGGTTGGTGGGTACAGCAACTTTAATTAGTGACATTGACATTTAATTAGCAATTCCGGTTTCTATTCGTTTGATTTTATTCTATTTTTCACCGATGAAATTTTTTGCTGTAATCAGAGCTAAAATTATAATAAAAATAACAATCAAAAACTCACTCGAAATTTGCTCCTCAAAGCTTGATTGGCGGCAAAATCATCGTTCATCCGATCCTGGATGTCCTCGATTTGTTCGACACGTGGTTCATCGTCATCCTTCTTCTTTTTATCCACTTCGACATGCTCGAGTTTGTACATTGGATCCGAGGCTGCAACAAATATAATATTGATCATAATACAATCAATTAAGTAATAAGCAGGAAAATACAGAAACGTTTTCCAAGACTAACCGAGTTTCAAAGCTTCAGTTCGATCGTGCACCGCATCTCCGTACTCTTCAGCATCCCAACGCTGCTCCTTCCTCTGCAGACCCTCCACACATTCGTAGTCAAAATTCTGAAACACCAAGTGTCCAAGTTTTATTCAGGGCCATCACTATAATGGCAACGAGAAATTTCAAGTCACAGGAGTTAAAGTTCTTATTTTAGATCAAATAAAACGCTAACCGCCGGATCAGTGCGAATAATGAAGTAGTTCTCGCAGCGGTGGCAGCGCATCTTGAACTCGTAGATGGGCGTCGTATAGTACTCACCAACTTTTTTCTTCTCTGCATTGTATCGGACGCCCATCGCCACGTGATTCTCGCAACCGTGACACCAAACGTTGAACGGCATCTCGAATCTGAAACCAAATCAACGTGAGACAAGTTACCAAATCTTGAGAGGGTAACTCAAGTTAACTTAACCTCAGTTTTGTTACAAACATTTAGTGACTCACTCAGTAACTACCTTACCTTATGTTTGAACGTTTGATACTGGAGTATCCAACTAGCTCTCCGACTGAGGACTGACAATTACTGACAGAAACGGACCGAGTGAGAAACATGAAACCGTATATGGGATCAACAACTGATTGATAGATAAAGACAAGCGTACTACGCTACTCAAAAGATGTCTGAAAAACCACCTAAATAACTGGTCAGGTCTACTACAATAATGAATGACTTGGAAGGTTTGATTTGATTGAGCGTTGGATTGAGACCTTCCTGGCAGAATAATAGTTGATAACTTGGCGAAACCATTTAGCTAATCGCAAACGGGTACCCACGAATGTGGGCTTTGCTACATGTATTTGTATTTGTGTTTAAGATGTTTGTTTATATATATTTAATTACATTTTATATTACTTCACTACAATCCTTACAGCCTCGACTAGCGAGGTTGCATACCTGGTCTCATTATCCCATTCAATACATCCCTGACATATATACTTGATATGATTACATATAATGTGTAGACCACGAATAAACAAATTCAAAATTCAGGTTAGGTTACTAATTGAGGAAAAACGAAACATAACTAAAATACACCAACCTGATAATGAGAATACCCAAGTGTATTTTATTGGCACGTTCCCGCAACGCATGGACCCCATGATATCGATTGAGGTTGCCATGTTTAACCGGATCAAAATCTGGTGGATAGTAGTGGTTCTGACCCTTGCGTTCACCCTGGAGTTACATACTTTGTCAATGACTAAACGATACTGGTTAAATTCAATCTTTCATCCACACCAGGTCTTGCTTCGTTAACTTCATCAGCCTTGTCAGTTGGGCAATAACTCAGTAGGTCACTCAAAAAGTCAGTCTGTTAGTCAATGAATCAATCAGTCATTCAGTTGATTGGTCAGTCAGTTAGCCGGTATTATAAGTCAGTCAAGGAGTCAGTCTGTTGATTGGTCATTCAGTCAGGTAGATAAGATATTGGTCAGCCAATCAGTTCATGCAAAGCTTTGATGTTCGTTAACCCCAATAACCTATACTGATACTTTGAAATTCCGAGCACTACGAAGCAAACACCACTACCTCATTAAAATTAAATAAACACATATGGACCAACCATTTTTCTGGAGTTTTGTTGTTGCTCAGTTGCTGACAGAAAGCGAGGCGGGATACCGGATGATTACTTTAGTCCTCTATTGTCTCTCTGCAGGGAACGCGTTATTAAAATTATTTAATCGTCAATAAATGAAAAAAAAAATTACTCAATAACAATAAATTTTTTCTTTTTTCAATTTTAACTCGTTGACGCTAAATAAAAAAGGGAATGACTAAAAGCTCTTCTGGAAAAGCTCTCTTGGATAACCTCTCGGAGAAAAGCTCTTCACGAAAAGAGCTTTTAGTCAATTTGCTTGGAAAAGCTCTTCACGAAAAGAGCTTTTCTGGGCAAAAAGACTAAAAGCTCTTCTGGAAGAGCTTTTCTCCGAGAGCTTTTAGTCAATTTGAAAAATTGACTAAAAGCTCTCGTGTACAAAAGATAGGCCGTGAAGAGCTTTTCTCTGTCAATTTGACTAAAAGCTCTTCACGGTATTTGGTACATGGAAAGGTCATTTGAAGAGCTTTTCCAGTCGAGTTGTGTCATAAAATTTGAAGAGCTTATCTCCGAGAGCTTTTGTTTTGACAAAAAGACTAAAAGCTCTCTTGGAAAAGCTCTTTTGGTGGCGGATGGTAAAAATTGTTGAAATTGATAAAAAGAAGGGTATAGACTATTTTAAACAGGTAAGAAAGAGCAATATAGGATTAGAGTATGCCCAATAGTCACAACCTAATGTTTCATTGCATTTGAAAGTTTATAAGTGTTACATTCACCTCATGTTTCTCTTCCGCCACCATGTTGAGTGCACTGTTATGTACTGCCAGTTCTGTTCTTAACGGAGTTTTGATGAGTGCGAGCGTTGTGCACCATGGCTTAACGGTTAGTACACCAGTCCACTAATCCACTAATCTTAAAGTTATCGGTTCGACCCTCAAGTCATGGTGTACCGATCGGTTAAACATCTGTTCGTCGAACAGAAGGTGGTGGGTTCGATTCCTTCATGCGGTATGATAAAAAATCGCTGAATGTACTTACGGTTGGGTAAAAATCGACCTACTGCGTGGGTCTTGGTTTAAGTTTTACAAAACGTCTGCTGTGTGATAAGTTAGGCCCCGTGCACGTCCAACGGCCGGCTCTCGAGGAGAGCCCCGTGGGCTTTCCTCGAGAGACCAGTCTTAGAAGCAAGGTCATTTGTACGAAATGAAAAAATTGGATAATATAGAAAAATATTGGGTATTTAGAACTGTGATTACCTTTACACTTTTGACACTTTACCGTAACCCAAAAAGATTACGGTAATCAATCTAAACTTTACCGTGAATAGGGATATTTTTAATTTTTTTACAAACAATTTATGCGAATTCATTTGTTCGAACGCATCGTTGTAATCCAAATGGTGTACCCATATCTACGGGACTGTATAATATGGATCGTTCGTTTGCGGAAGTTTATTAGCGGAAGTCTTTTCTCCGGAACTGTTATGTGCGGATTGTTTGTTAGCGGAACTGTATGGATCGGATTTTTTTTCATCGGAACTGTTAAAATCGGATTTATTAAAAGCGGAAGTCTTGCCAGCGGAAGTTTATTTGCGGATATTTTGTTTCCGGAACCGTTCTTTGCGGATGTGTTTTCAGCGGAACTTACGACAGCGGAACCTTAAATTCCGGAAATTGGTTTTGCGGAACTCGGTGAAGTAAATATTTTTTGCTATTAACATTTGGAGGGCCTATTTCATTGTTTATAAGGCTTCGGCTTAGTCATTAGCACAGACTGTTCGTTCTAAGTGAGATCGCCGAGTATGAGGCTAAGAGTTAGTTTTCAGTTTAGGCTTAGGATTAGGCTTAGGGTTTGGGAAGGGCTTGGGCGCGTAGCGCCCGAGCCCTTCTCCAAAGGCTAAGCCTAAGCCTAAGCCTAAGCCTACACTGAAACCTAAGTTTTATGCCCCCGCCTTGGACCGTTAGCACCGCGAAGCGGAGGTGTCCAGCGTGGTTTTCCACTCATGAAGGGCACTTTTATAACAGTTCCGCTTTTGACGGTTACGCTTTTTAAAGTTCCGCTTTTGACGTTTCCGATTTTAACACTTCCGATTTTTATACTTCCGATTTCTAACTTTTAAATATCCGGAAATGAAAAAATCCGCTGGGTACAGTTCCGCTAAAAAACGATCCGGTTTATAAAAATCCGATTTTTACGGATCCGCTTATAACAATTCCGCTGGGTATTGATCCCCACTTAACGGTTCCGATGCGAACAGTTCCGCTAATATAGTTCCGCAAATGAACGGTACGCTTTTAAGAGTTCCGCTCCGTAGGCGCGATCATCCAAATTTACTTGTCGTTTTTACTCGAATTCAAATTAGGGGAATCAATCACTTTTATAACTCACTCACTTACTCACTTTTTCACTAACTCACTCACTCACTCACTCATTCACTCACTAATTCACCCACTAACTCGCTCACTCACTGACTCGCTCGCTCAATCACTCACTTACTAACCCACTCACTCATTCGCTCGCTTGCTCACTCACTCACTCAATCATTCACTCATTCACCCGCTCACTCTCTCGCTTGCTCATTCATTCACTGACTGATTGACTGATTCAATCACTCAATCTCTTATTCACTCACTCACTCACTCACTCACTCACTCACTCATTCACTCACTCACTCACTCACTCACTCACTCACTCACTCACTCACTCCATTGCTCTCTCACTCACTCACTCACTCACTTATTCACTCTCTCACTAACTCTCTCACTCACGCGCTCACTCAATCTCTAGTTAACTGACTGGCTGATGGATTCATTCACTCAATCCTTTATTCACCCATTCATTGTCTTACTTACTCGCTCATTCACTCACTCATTCACTCACTCATTCTGTCAGTCAGTCAGTCACTCCCTCACTCACACATTCAGTCACTCAAACCGTCACTCTGTCACTCATTCACTAACTCACTCACTCACTCACTCACTCACTTGTTCACTCACTCACTCACTCCTTCACTCACTCACAGCCTCACTCACTCACTTTTTCACTCCATAACTCACTCACTCATTCACTCTCTCACTCAATCACTCACTCAGTCACTCTGTCACTCAGTCACTCAATCACTCACTCACCCAATAAACAGCTTTCTCAGTCACCTACTTAAACACTTAACCTCTCACGTATTCATTGCCTTACTCATTCATTCAATTGATCAATCATTCGTTCATTCACTGTCTCACCCACTCACTCTCTCTCTCATTCAGTCAATGGGTCAGTTAGTCAGTCAGTCAGTGAGTCAGTCAGTCAGTCCAAATGAGTACGAGTGAGTAAGTGAGTAAGTGAGTGAGTGAGTGAGTGCGTGTGTGTGAGTGAGTGAGTGAGTGAGTGAGTGAGTTAGTGAGTGAGTCAGTGAGTCAGTCAGTCAGCCACACGATCCGTGAGTCACTGCCTCATTCACTCACTCAGTATTCATGGTCATACCATACCTTTGTCATGTGTACATATGCTTTCGTATGTCATGGGCCTGGCCCTAATGAAATGAAATAAAAATGAAGTTAGTCAGTCAGTCAGTCAGTCAGTCAGTCACTAACTCACTCACCCAACAAACAGTCACTTTCTCACTCACTTAATCAATTACTTTGAACTCTCACTTATTCATTCAATTGATCACTCACCCATTCACTCATCTCTTACTCATTGTCTCAATCACTCACTCATTCACTCACATATTCATTAATTCACTCACTCACTCATCTAATTACTCATTTACCTGACTTGCAACTTAATCTTGTTTTCCAATTGTGCTTATCGAACAAACAGTTCGCACAAATGTGTTTTTGCAAATCAGTTAACTTTTTTTCCCAACACCATTTTACAAGCATTGCAAGGCGCAAATGCAGAAGCTGATGTTTCAATTTTTGTATTTCCATGTTAATTTACACTTTGGAATCGTATGTAAACTACCGTAATCTTTGTATCGGATTCCAATGTGTGATTAATCAGATTTCTAAGAACCAAAATCAGTTAACTTTTTTTCCCAACACCATTTTACAAGCATTGCAAGGCGCAAATGCAGAAGCTGATGTTTCAATTTTTGTATTTCCATGTTAATTTACACTTTGGAATCGTATGTAAACTACCGTAATCTTTGTATCGGATTCCAATGTGTGATTAATCAGATTTCTAAGAACCAAATATTGAACATAAAGAAATATAAATTAATTAAAACCCCTTGAAAAAATACGCCATGAATTTAAAAATTGAATTCAGCATTGCTTCGTCGGCGTGCGGATAACGCATTAATCCATAAGTCCACTACCGTAATTAAGTGTATTATATTGGTTACGGTATTTATTACAATATATAAAAAAGTACGTAGCGGTCCTTTCGAAAAATGTGGTGACAACAAATATGGTGACTACTTAGTCAGCTTTTATTTCAGTCACCACTTATTTTCGGTGGTTTTGTCACCACAAAAAGTACTGACAACGGTCGTTGTCAGTACTTTTTGTGGTGACAAAACCACCGAAAATAATTGGTGACTGAAATAAAAGCTGACTAAGTAGTCACCATATTTGTTGTCACCACATTTTTCGAAAGGACCGCTACGTACTTTTTTATATATTGTAATAAATACCGTAACCAATAAAATACACTTAATTACGGTAGTGGACTTATGGATTAATGCGTTATCCGCACGCCGACGAAGCAATGCTGAATTCAATTTTTAAATTCATGGCGTATTTTTTCAAGGGGTTTTAATTAATTTATATTTCTTTATGTTCATTAATTTTCTATATTATCCAATTTTTTCATTTCGTACAAATGACCTTGCTTCTACGACTGGTCTCTCGAGGAAAGCCCTTGGGGCTCTCCTCGAGAGCCCACGGGGCTCTCCTCGAGAGCCGGCCGTTGGACGTGCACGGGGCCTTAGAATCTGAACGGACTTTTTTATGTAGAAACACTCATATTATTTATTGGTGATGAAGTGGTGAGTGAGTGAGTGTCTTTTTGCATGTACATGAGCTTGCGACCAGATCAATTGCTTTTTTATATTTCATGACCAAAATATCACATACGGTAAGTGAGAGAGTGAGTGAGTGTGTGAGTGAGTGAGTGAGTGATTGAATGAATGAATGAGTGAGTGAGTAAGTGAGTGAGTGACTTTTCTCATGTACAGGGTGTCCCATTTAAAAATGAACGTTTGTATTTGCCCTGAAAACCGCAATTTTCATTCGATTTCAAAAATTTTTGCGTCACGTTGTAGACAATTTTTGGAAATTTTGTTTAGTTTTTTAATTTTTTAAAAATCGAAGACACGAGTCGATATTTATGACAAATTTTCTAACACCCCTGTTTTTGGCGTTTTTTTAAATCAGTTTGTTGACGTTTCAGTGTGCAGTATGACCACAGCAAACGCAAGTTCAGCTACTTGTTTATACGTCGAGACAAATAAAATAAATGTCTTTATTATTATAACAAGGAAAACATGAAAACCAAATCGGTGTGAGCCTAACATAGCCAACTGCCGCATACCAGTACCCTGGGCTGCGCGGCAGCACACCACACAAGTTCAACACCGGAACCGCAGGGGTGCGCTAGCGTAGGCAACCCAGGTATTTTTTATATCGTATTTCATCACTGAGAAACTAAACCGTGTGTTTTATTCACACAAAAAAATATTAAAATTATATAAAAAGCTTCGGAATAGTCAGACTTCTCATCGGAGCGTCAACTAACGGTTGCCATGTTGAACTGCGAGACTGCGTGCTGCCGCCCAACGGAGGGTACTGGCAGGCTGCAGTTGGTTATGTTAAGTTTTCACCCAGTTGGTTTTCACGGTTTCCATGTTATATTCTAATATAGTCAGTTACCTTTATTTGTCTTGATAAAACCAAAATGATTGAACTTGTGTTACCATACTGCACATTGGAACGTCAACAAACTGATGTGAAAACGTCAAAAACAGGGGTGTTAGGAAATTTGCCATAAATACCGACTCGTATCTTCGATTTTCAAAAGTAAAAAATTAAACAAAATTTCCAAAAATCGTCTACAACTTGACGCAAAAAAATTTGAAATCGAATAAAAATTGCGGTTTTTAGGGCAATGACAAACGTTCATTTTTAAATGGGACACCCTGTACATGAGCTTGCAACCAGATCAGTCGCTTCTTTATATGTACTAGGGTAAACCCGTTGCTACGCAACTGTTTCTTATGTTAACAAAAATCAACTATCCTAAAGAAACATTGTGTAAACCCGTCGGTTAATTAAATAACTGTAATACAAACATAATAGGAGTAACCTAATTACATTCAAAGACATGAAATTTAACACATTTATAAAGTTTCTAAAGTTCAAATAAAGTTAACAGATTCAAAACATTCATAAGAATATGTTATTTTAACCCGTTGAAATCAAACGGTTTGATAAAATTTTTAGCTTGATTTAACTGCTCTGCTGGCATACAAAAATCAACTATCCTGAAGAAACATTGTGTGAACCCGTCGGTTAATTAAATAACTGTAATACAAACATAATGGGAGTAACCTAATTACATTCAAAGACATGGAATTTAACCCATTTATAAAGTTTCTAAAGTTCAAATAAAGTCAACAGATTCAAAACATTCATAAGAATAGGTTATTTTAACCTGTTGAAATCAAACGGTTTGATAAAAATTTTAGCTTGATTTAACTGCTCTGCTGGAAAAATTTCTTTATATTATTCAAATTGTAGTGAAATTAAGTTTTTCGCTTACATTCAAAGACATGGAATTTAACCCATTTATAAAGTTTCTAAAGTTCAAATAAAGTTAACAAATTCAAAACATTCATAAGAAGAGGTTATTATAACCCGTTGAAATCAAACGGTTTGATAAAATTTTTAGCTTGATTTAACTGCTCTGCTGGCATAATTTCTGGCTGACGATGATTTTCAAAGTTTCCCATCAAATGTAGGAAGGGTTTGAGAGAGTTATTTTGTTACGTTTGAATTTTAAGTGATTCAATAAAGTGTTAATGAATTGCAATTATCATGACCTAAGCACCGGTTGAGGTTAGTGTTGGTCAGGTTGAAGGGTATGTGATGATTTGTGTTCTTCTTGCCATCAAGAGGGTGACGATGATTTTTTCAAGTTTCCCATCAAATGAAGAAAGGGTTTGACAGAGTTATTTTGTTACTTTTATACTAAAAAAGCGTGACATACATACACACATCGTCTAATTTATATATAGACTAGGGTAAACCCGTTGCAGGGCAACGGATAATCAAGTTAAATAATGACCGCTTGTATGAAATCATAAGTTTTATGCTCCGAAATCGATGAATTATCTATGTACGTTTTTATGTAAACCATAAAAACGTTTTATTCAGTTTAATTCACCTGACCTGTGTACTATAAAAAATGGGTTCGCATAGTAGCTTCTTAACATGATTAAAGTGAGAATAACCCGTGGAAAAAAAGTTTGTCACCGTACAGTTCCCAACTCATACCCGCTTTTGTCATACTTACATCTCATCTTTATAAAACAATAAATTCTTTCAAATTTCTACTGTATTTTTACCCGTCCCGTGGAAAAAAAACAAAAAAAACAAATTTTTATTTGAACCAAAAAACATAAGCACCCACAACAGTTAGCAGCACATTAAAACTACAATTTCAGTTAAGATCAATGATGTTTCCAGTTCAAAATAAAGGGGAAATCCCTGGGTGTCGAAGACAACATTTATGTATGATAGAATCCGTAGTTTCTGAATGTGATTAGTTATGAGAATGAAACATTTCAAATAATGTTAAACTTCATTTTAATTATCTTGACCTCTTGGATAATTGAGGTACATCAAAGTTGAGTTGAGATATTATGTTACGTTTAGTTCAGGAAATCGGTGTTGATCGATTGGTAGGGTGGCGATGACTTTTTTTCATCGAACTTTTGATCTCAGAGTAATTTTTCTAAATAAATGATTAAAAGAGTTTTTGGGCGTTGCGTTTCTGATATTTATATCGAACTGGCTCTGGACGACGACATACATACCGACATTGCTATTTTTATTATAAGATATCATGACTGAAAAAATCACATGTTGTAAAATCAAGATAACTTTGAGTGAGTAAATGAATGAAGTGGATGAGTGGATGAGTAGTGAGTGATATAGTGAGTAAGTGAGGGAAAGAGTGAGTGAGTACATGAAGGAGTGATTATTTGCATTGAATATACAGGGTGGCTGTAAAGTAACGACGCGTTTTCCGGCCGCCCCTTTCTCAAAAAATATATATTGTGTGATCAGTGTTTACAGTCAAACTGGCGTAAAAACACCTGAAAAATCAAATTATGTGTTCAGATTTGACCTGTTATGATGTATTTGTAGGCCTTTTGTGGAATTTCTGCCAAAAACATTATTTTTTTACTTCTTGGGTCCTAGACGGAGTTTTTTCAACATAAAAGCATTATAGGATTTCAAAAGTTTACACACTTTTTAATAAAAAAATTTAAACAATGTCATTGCCAAATAACTATTGGTGTTATCTAATGGTGAATATTAAGCCAGCTTTCACATGTCACTTTTTATATCAGAAACTTATTTCTGTACTTTTCACCAATTATTATGCCCCTTAATGGTGTCTTATGATATGACACCAGAATTGTGTTATAGGAGTTATGAAAGTATGATAATTCTGCTTAGGACCTAATTCTTTGACTTTCGAAATTTTGGAAGTTTATCGAATTTTGCAATTTTTCTTTATTCGTTGAGACTTTTTGGTACTGAAGTACTATGAATTCTTGTTCTTTCATCAATTCTTTAACACAAAACTCAACTTACCATTTGTTTATACCAGTATGAATCCTGGTTGAAACCAATTGATACTCAATTCGTATTACTATGGTCCGTTTTCATGGAATTTCCGTCAGTTCTGTTGAAAAACAACGAAATTTTTGGAAAAAATTTAACGTGAGCAGTCTTACACTAAAATGAAGCTCATAATCTAAATTCTCAGATATAAATACTTATAACTGTTTCGTTAAAGTTATTCATGTATCATATTAATTTTGAGGAATGGGCGGCCTGAAAACGCGTTGTTACTTTACAGCCACCCTGTATATTCAAGATTACTTATGTAGAAGAATGGCGCGCACCCCATGATGGACTGGGCTTTTCAAGAACTGCCCTTAACACTGGTGCGGGACAACAAACGGTAAACTTTATGGTACAAATTCAAAATGAAGTTTTTTGAATCACAATGCAACACGATTATAATATCATTTTTAGCAGATAACTAAGCTATCACAGTTTCACACTAACCGATTAATGTACGTTTGCCTATAGTACATATAAATATATTATGTTATATGACATTCATAACAAACTAACAAAATCTAATGTAATTTATTTCTAATTTCCACTGAATACTGAGTTATTGATTAACTCATGGCTTGTATTTCTATACGACTGGCTGACCTCGTTATGGTGATGATATGAGGTGATCCTGGCTTAATATACTAACTTATGGACCACCTGTCACCTTTGCCCTAATGTTAGTGTGGATTGGTTGCGGTTGGTACGTGCTTGGGTCACCCAGAGGGGGCGGTGAGTGGTGGATCGTACAGTCGTTATAGTTCAACAGCTATTCGATATTTCGGGATGTCAATGTTCATTCAATATGTCATCAATGGTAATAATTAGAGTGCCGACCATAAGGTGTTGATACGACTGATGATATAAATAGTTCTGTCTTATGTATCAAGAGCCGAATCAAATATTAATATATCGTACAGTATCGTAATTGTATCAGTCGGGTATCGATGATGACGTTGATGTCGGTGCTGGTGTTGGTTGGTCACTTGACGGGTTGAACACAGAAGATGAGCACACGAATGACGTCGGCACAAAGAGTGGCACAAAGACACGTTTTATGAGGTGGTTTGCAGGTCACCGTTAAGAATGTGGATAAGGTGCGACACCGTTGGAAGATGGATAGCGCACAACCGTTATGAATGTGGATAAGGTGTGACACCGTTGGAAGGTGGATAGCGCACAACGGATAAGGTACAGACCTTGGAGTTATATGATGGACAGAAGGCACCTTGATAACACAGCGACACAGCAACAGTTTATGAGTCTTGGGGTGTCCTGGCTGGCGCAGCAGATTGCGTCAAGTGAGAAACCTTGGGACGGTCGGCAGGCGGCTAACCCGATATCACACACAACTATATATGTATGTTTCGAAGATCGACCAGTTCAGATGGTATGAGGTATAAGTTTTAGAGGATGAGTCAAATGAACTGTTCAAACAACGGTAATGAATAAAACAACGGTCGAGACTCTATTTGACTAAACTACGTACTTGCAACTCGTACTCGATAATTAATACAGTGAGAGAAAATGTCCGAGCTGTAGGTACTATAAAGAATTACTTGTATAAGTTTTAAGAGAGAAGAAGATGTTTGGTATGATTCTATCCGATGGGGTCCTTACGGGATTGAGGTTACAGCTAAACTAATATCTAATCGAAATGGTGAAAGGTTTACGCTCATGTGTAGTACCGATGGGAGGTTGTTTCAGGCTTAGATATCTGGCTGCTTGACGGGGATAGAATAGAATAGAATGGAATAGGAATTAGAATGAAAATGTGATGGATTGGTGTTTGCTTATATAGGATTGAGAAGAGGAGGGGTGCTGAGGGAAAGAGTTTGTAAAGGGGCATGAGTGGGGATTCAACCGGTTGATGAGTCGGGGCGGGTCAGTGGGAGTGAGTGAGGAAGGGAATGATCATGTGAGAAAACCTGTTGGTGACTAATAATAAATCTAATAATAAAAGGGGTGAGTGTTGATGAGTCGGAATGAGTCAGTGGGAGTGAGTGAGGGAGGGAATGATCATGTGAGAAAACCTGTTAGTGACAGGGTGTGGCTGAGGTGACTAACCATGGGAGTGAGTATGAGTGAGGAATGTGTGTCATGTGAGGGAAGAGTGTGAGTGAGGAATGTGGGTCATGTGAGAGAACTGGTTTGTGAGTATGAGTGAGGAATGTGTGTCATGTGAGGGATGAGTGTCATGTGAGGGATGAGTGTGAGTGAGGAATGTGGGTCATGTGAGAGAACTGGTTTGTGAGTAATGTGTGGCATGTGAGGGATGAGTGAGGGATGTCATGTGACGGACATGGGAGTGAGTTTGAGTGAGGAATGTGTGTCATGTGAGGGAACGGGTTTGTGAGTATGAGTCATGAGAGTGAGTATGAATGATGATGAATGTCATTTGTTTTGTCAATCAAACAGTCAGTTAATTAGAGTGTGAAAACAGTCATTTAATTAGTCAGTCAGTCAGTCATTTAGTCAGTCATATCCTGACATGCCCATAGTAAAAAATTTAAAACGTCCTCGTTTTATGTTGAGTGAGCTAAATATGGACTGAAATGGAATCTGAAATGGCTGAAAATTCTGGCGCCCAGCGATTGATGGTTCAATCCTGAAGTCTGTTTACTCGCTGATGTGCTAAAACCTGTGATGAAAATGTTGGTTATGTTGACATGCAAATGATTTATTTATGGGGCCTTTTAAATGAAGTAGGTTTACACTTTTGAATGACATAATTGAATTAACTGTGTATTGAAGTCAAGGGTTACAGTTTGTTGTCTTACGCATGTAGCGCAATAGTTTATAATGATGTTATGAATGGTATAAAAGAGCATTTGGTGAGCTTAGAAAGATACGTCAGTGCACATAACAGTATCAATCCTGGCTGAATTAGGTGAGAGCAAAGTAATGGGTGACAATCTGAGTAAACTCCGAATACTCACATTCATTATTGGATACCTTTTGTATTCTGGGTATTCCGCAAATTCATCTGTTTCTGAGTAAATAAAATGGCGATAGACCGTAGTTGGTTCACAAACTGCTAAAATTCCAAATGAAACGTTTTCATGTACGTAAATGGCATTAGTCCACACTGTACACTTTCTGTACTTTTTGTAACATAATTAACAACACAACTTTTCTTTTAGTTTACAGGTATTTGGTTAACTGTCATTAGACGTCAAAAAAATACCACAAAATAGTAACAATATTTTTTCATAATAAACGTTGCTTCTTCAAAGCAAGAACTCGTGAAACGTACCTGTTTCTTCGACGATTGGTTGAGACTCTGCGTTATGATGACTATACCTGGTGCTCGATTGCAGTTCGTCGGGTTTCCAAGTGGTAGGTGACTGTCTGATTGTTTTGCGTTCCATGTTGACAACATGGATCCACGGTGATACGTGACTGGTCGCGTGATGCAGCAGCTTTTTGGGTTTGCCACGATGTTTTCCTGTAAATATAAATTTACTTGAGTCGCACGGGTCATATTCTTCCGGAAAATTTGACGATTGAATCGATTGGGAATGGGATGAAACTGTGTCACATTTGACGGGTTTGTTGTTAGCTGTTGACTGAATCGCAACCGTATTGATGTTGTTCGTGCATGTGGTGAACGCTAAAAGTATGAGCAGAACGCGACACGCAAGATTATAATCTCGAAGATTGAGCACACTGTTGTTACGCACCAGTTGATTGGCATCGTGAAACTTCTTGTCTTCAAACCGTGTGTTCAAAACTGTTATTTCATTGTTTTCCTTCATATCGCTGAATGTTGTTTGTGGCGTGTTTGTGGTTCGGTATGATTCAACCGGTTTCTCGATGATGCTACTGCTTCTGTTGCGTACCTTCACTTGTTTGGAAACTCGTTTCCGCAGCTGTTTCTTGACTGGTCGCACGATGTTGTTTTGATGACTTTCATACTTCTTTCTGTCTGTCTTCTGTACGTTGTAGCGTAAACGTTGAACTTCCTTCGAATTAGCTGCATGTTCCGTTGTCTTCGAATCACTGGTTACAGACGTTGGTATGACTGGCTCCTCGACAGATTGTGGTTCTGCAAGCTGCTCAGGTTGTGGCTTGACGAAGTCGTTGGCCATTGGAGTGCAGTTATTATTGTTGTTGTGGCCAGTCACAGAATTTTTATCAGTCGATGATGTATCGTTAATACACGCCATGTGTTCGAATGTCTGTGGATTGATGACCGTGTTGGTGTCAGGCGGGGTGAGGTTCGTACGGAGGCGCCTTTCTGTTGGTTCGATGCTGCTTGTGTTGCACTGCTGCGGTTGCATTGTCCCCTTGATGGTTTGAAAGGTGTCCTGAACTTCGGATGATGGAGGTAGCAAGTTCTCCGAAGCTGGTGACGCACTTGGTGGTAAGCGTATTGGTTGATGACTCAGCATGTTGATCGTCGGTATAGGATTGATGTTGGTCGCTGTATTCGGCATTCTGTCATAACGGCTAATGTTCTTTTCAAGTTCTGCCATTTCGTTTTTGAGCTGCGCGATCTGTTGTTCCTGTTCTTGTTGTTTCACCTGAGCGGCTTTGTTGTTGTCAATGTTCAAACAGTTGGTATATGGTGGTTCGAAGTTCTTGTTCAGGGACGAATGGTGTGCTGAAATCGGCTGATTTTGGCGCTGGTTGTCATAACGTGACTGCTGGTATTCACTGTAGTGACGACCATTGTGGTTATAATTTTTGGGCTGCTGATTCTTGTGAAGCTGATGGATAGACGCACGGTTGGAATCTGGTAGTCGGCTGTTGTTGTTGTTCCATTGTCGGTAGTAACTTCCGTTGTTGTCGTGCACTGGGACTTGCGAATGCCTCGGGTACTGAACATAGTGATTACCGTAATGCTCTGGCAAATGCTCACGGTAGTTTGACTGTTGCATACGATCGTCGTAGTACTCAAGTGCTGGTGATCTGTACCTGTTACTGGAAGAAGAATGTTGTGGATTAGACAGTTGATTTTTAGCCTGAATTTGAGCTCTGTCTCCACTTATTATCTGATTGAGAAGAACGCCGTTGAGATCGTAAGCTTTTTGGAGAGCCTTGATGACCGGATCTGAGTTAGATTGACTTCGAGACTGTGTTTCAATGTGGTCCAGCTTAAACTGAGCCTCGAGCGTCATGGCTTTGTACTTAGCATCTTCAAAGTTCTTGGGATCGAACATGCGTACCTTGTTTCTCAATTCTGGACGCATCTTACTCAGAAAGTTTACCAGAACCAATTTGGAGATGACATCGACTGCGAATTCGGGGTAGCAGCGGCGCACAAGTTTCTCGATTGATACAGCAAACATGTTGACGGTCTCGTGCTGTCCTTGTCGTCGTTGAGCCAGCTGGATCTGCGCGAGTTGTTCGCTTTCTGGATGGCGCAGTTTCTCGTGGAGTCTTCTCACCAGTACCTCGTAGTCGTTCTGCTCGGCTTCTGTGAGTGATTTGTACGCGCTCAGTGCTGGATCCTGAAGGTAACATGGCAAAAGCCCTGCACGTTTATTGTTATCGAATCCTGCGGCTCGACAACACAAATCAAAATTTTCCCACCACGATTTGAAATCTTGATCAGTCCTGTCGCCCATAAATATAGATAGTGTTTCAGACACCGGATTCAGGAATCGCTTGGATGATAGTGGAAAAAATTCCTGACTCATGGTGTTGATTACTGGTAACCTTGGGTTGACTGGTTGGGTCAGCATGTTGTCGTGTTCGCCGACCTGACGTCGTAACCTGTGCATGTCGCGCTGAAGTTCGTCGAGTAGCGTAGGCAACACTTCGAGCATTTGCCTCTGGTCTCGCATCTTTGGACGTTGAGCGCGAGGATCGTTCGTGCCCATTGCAGCTATTTCTGTGTTGGCTACCGGAGTGGCAAATTCTGGTTCGTTTGAGACAGTTGATGTTCGTGCACCTTGGAAGCTCATGGTGTATTGATTCGAAGAATGTTATGGTTGAAAAAATTTCTATCGAAAACCACCGGTGCTTACCATGTCACCTTTGCCCTAATGTTAGTGTGGATTGGTTGCGGTTGGTACGTGCTTGGGTCACCCAGAGGGGGCGGTGAGTGGTGGATCGTACAGTCGTTATAGTTCAACAGCTATTCGATATTTCGGGATGTCAATGTTCATTCAATATGTCATCAATGGTAATAATTAGAGTGCCGACCATAAGGTGTTGATACGACTGATGATATAAATAGTTCTGTCTTATGTATCAAGAGCCGAATCAAATATTAATATATCGTACAGTATCGTAATTGTATCAGTCGGGTATCGATGATGACGTTGATGTCGGTGCTGGTGTTGGTTGGTCACTTGACGGGTTGAACACAGAAGATGAGCACACGAATGACGTCGGCACAAAGAGTGGCACAAAGACACGTTTTATGAGGTGGTTTGCAGGTCACCGTTAAGAATGTGGATAAGGTGCGACACCGTTGGAAGATGGATAGCGCACAACCGTTATGAATGTGGATAAGGTGTGACACCGTTGGAAGGTGGATAGCGCACAACGGATAAGGTACAGACCTTGGAGTTATATGATGGACAGAAGGCACCTTGATAACACAGCGACACAGCAACAGTTTATGAGTCTTGGGGTGTCCTGGCTGGCGCAGCAGATTGCGTCAAGTGAGAAACCTTGGGACGGTCGGCAGGCGGCTAACCCGATATCACACACAACTATATATGTATGTTTCGAAGATCGACCAGTTCAGATGGTATGAGGTATAAGTTTTAGAGGATGAGTCAAATGAACTGTTCAAACAACGGTAATGAATAAAACAACGGTCGAGACTCTATTTGACTAAACTACGTACTTGCAACTCGTACTCGATAATTAATACAGTGAGAGAAAATGTCCGAGCTGTAGGTACTATAAAGAATTACTTGTATAAGTTTTAAGAGAGAAGAAGATGTTTGGTATGATTCTATCCGATGGGGTCCTTACGGGATTGAGGTTACAGCTAAACTAATATCTAATCGAAATGGTGAAAGGTTTACGCTCATGTGTAGTACCGATGGGAGGTTGTTTCAGGCTTAGATATCTGGCTGCTTGACGGGGATAGAATAGAATAGAATGGAATAGGAATTAGAATGAAAATGTGATGGATTGGTGTTTGCTTATATAGGATTGAGAAGAGGAGGGGTGCTGAGGGAAAGAGTTTGTAAAGGGGCATGAGTGGGGATTCAACCGGTTGATGAGTCGGGGCGGGTCAGTGGGAGTGAGTGAGGAAGGGAATGATCATGTGAGAAAACCTGTTGGTGACTAATAATAAATCTAATAATAAAAGGGGTGAGTGTTGATGAGTCGGAATGAGTCAGTGGGAGTGAGTGAGGGAGGGAATGATCATGTGAGAAAACCTGTTAGTGACAGGGTGTGGCTGAGGTGACTAACCATGGGAGTGAGTATGAGTGAGGAATGTGTGTCATGTGAGGGAAGAGTGTGAGTGAGGAATGTGGGTCATGTGAGAGAACTGGTTTGTGAGTATGAGTGAGGAATGTGTGTCATGTGAGGGATGAGTGTCATGTGAGGGATGAGTGTGAGTGAGGAATGTGGGTCATGTGAGAGAACTGGTTTGTGAGTAATGTGTGGCATGTGAGGGATGAGTGAGGGATGTCATGTGACGGACATGGGAGTGAGTTTGAGTGAGGAATGTGTGTCATGTGAGGGAACGGGTTTGTGAGTATGAGTCATGAGAGTGAGTATGAATGATGATGAATGTCATTTGTTTTGTCAATCAAACAGTCAGTTAATTAGAGTGTGAAAACAGTCATTTAATTAGTCAGTCAGTCAGTCATTTAGTCAGTCATATCCTGACACACCTACATACCACTCACTTATTCCTATTAGGTTTTAATCTTAGGCTCACTAAGTTAATTGCGTGCACATAAAAAACAGTAATTTTAGAAAAAGCTCCTCAAGGGGGTTTTAAGAGTGAAAACGAATAAAAATAAGCCAAAAACTAGGTCAACAAAAAAATTCTAAATTGAAGTTAATGGGTTAAAACAAATGCCCCTGAGTCCCTGAGACCGCCCAAAAAAATTTTTTTCAATCTGATTCGTAATTTCCGAATAAGGCGCCAAAAGGCGCAAAAATACTGAAAAAACCGATCAACTTTGAGCCGAAATGCAGGCTGCAATGTTAACGACCTGATATCGACGTTAGTTTAGCTGGATTCTACGCTTCAAAAGCTATCTGTATCGTCAATTAATACTTGCACTATTCAGGTTTTCTAACAGGAGACGCTGCCAAACATTTCTGAAAACACAAAAATCGTTCGATTTTTTTGCGTGCGTTCCAGACGACCTTTGGGCTGAAATATTGATAAATTGGCTGACGACTGACCATCGTCGTTAGTATATCTGAAATCTACGGTTAAAATTATCACTGAAAATCGTATTTTATATCAATGCAACAATGTGGTTGTCAAAGGGAGAGGCGCCAACCTTTTCTCGAAACAAAAATATTTTTCGACGCACAGTTGATATGAATAGTTTTGAGCTGAAAATTTTGCTTGAGATAAACTAGCTGATAAAGCCGTTAGCATAGCTGGATTCTACGTCTAAAATAGTATGGATTAGTCTCGTCTCGATTAAGTCGATTTACTATTTGTTTTTCCCCTTAAGATCGGCCGACAAACATTACCTCGAATGCATGTCCCTCATCAGACCAACGTGTACTGCACAGCACGCGCGTTCGGCGTTCGTATACAGCATGTTATGTCATGCTAACCTATAACAGCAACTTGGTATAGTGGTTAACGCGTTAGACTTTCATGCGACAGGTCGCGGGTTCGAATCTCAATAAATATTTTTGCTCATTTTAACTATTAACTAATCAGCGAGAACAAGTGTATCAACAAAACAGCCTTTTTTGATTTAAAACATTTGAATTTTATCGCATTATCTTCCTTACGTTCTGAACTTCATGTAGAAATGAAATCTTGTGAAAGTCACTTTCCAGAATTGTGAAATAGAATGGAAGGTTTAGAGTAGCTGTAAATTTGGGCCCCGATAAAAACTAGTGTCGACACGAAGTAATTTTATTCATTCTTGGAAATTTGATTGGATTTAATTATGTGAAAGTATTTTAACGCATTATGTTGCGCAATTGCAACAAAAGCATTGTGAATGAAATTTGTAAACCCCGATTGGCTGTCGTTTTCCTTATTGAATTTGGGTTTTATAAACAGGAAGGCCGCTACGATGGCCATTGGGTTTTCATAAACAGGAGGGTTTTCTAACAGCGACCCTTGAACCTGATCTATTTTTTTTGCAAATGCATTTTGTACATAACATTGCACATTTATGCATCGAACGAGTTATGTATGTATGAGCTAAATACAGACGGTTGAGTTCACAACTTATTATCGCCGAAATCAGTGCAGCTGGAATCTACGCCTCAATTGCTGAAAAAACGCCTCGATTGCTAAAAAAATCAAATTTATGCACTAAGAGTTTTTTTTTCGAAAAAGGAAAGCTCCTTAACTTTTCGTGAAACTGACACCGGCATAGAACTCTCAACTGGTTAGAAGAATGAATGTTTTCTCGGTGTAGAAAGAATAGGAGTGTCCACAGATCCCATTGCATCTGTATAACTAGGGTCCAATAAATACCGGATTTCAAAATTGATCTTATTATCATTTGAGAAGAATATAATTGTGCTATATTGTTTGCTAAATAATATTTGACGTAGAAAACATTTGTAGTTGTCTTGTTGTAATCGTCTTTTAAACCAACCGATTATTTGTGTTTTTTCGAACTTAAATCGACTATCAAAAGCAGTCGAAATGAATTTAATTACAATAATAATACATATGTAGAACAACAGCCAATCGGGGTCTATAAATTTCAATTAAAATAGCATTTTCCCAAAGGAGCGTTATAATAATGCTTTTATAAATTTTACTTTCAAATCCATTCAAGTTTTCAGGAAAAAACGTTAACAAGTGTTTGAAAAATAGCTTCTTCAGAGATTGAAATAGGTTGTTTTGCTGATACACTTGTTCTCGCTGATTAGTTAACCGTTAAAATGAGCAAAAAGATTATTGAGATTCGAACCCGCAACCTGCCGCATGAAAGTCTAACGCGTTAACCACTATACCAAGTTGCTATTATTGGTTTGCATGACATAACATGCTGTATACGAACGCCGAACGCGCGTGCTGTTTAGTACACGTTGGTCTGATGAGGGACATGCATTCGAGGTAATGTTTGACGGCCGATTTTAGGGATGAAAAACAAATAGTAAATCGACTTAATCGAGACTAATCCATACTATTTTAGACGTAGATTCCAGCTATGCTAACGGTTTTATCAGCTCGTTTATCTCAAGCAAAATTTTCAGCTCAAAACTATTCATATCAACTGTGCGTCGAAAAATATTTTTGTTTCGAGAAAAGGTTGGCGCCTCTCCCTTTGACAACCACATTGTTGCATTGATTTAAAATACGATTTTCAGTGGTAATTTTAACCGTAGATTTCAGATATACTAACGACGATGGTCAGTCGTCAGCCAATTTATCAATATTTCAGCCCAAAGGTCGTCTGGAACGCACGCAAAAAAATCAAACGATTTTTGTGTTTTCAGAAATGTTTGGCAGCGTCTCCTGTTAGAAAACCTGAATAGTGCAAGTATTAATTGACGATACAGATAGCTTTTGAAGCGTAGAATCCAGCTAAACTAACGTCGATATCAGGTCGTTAACATTGCAGCCTGCATTTCGGCTCAAAGTTGATCGGTTTTTCAGTATTTTTGCGCCTTTTGGCGCCTTATTCGGAAATTACGAATCAGATTGACAAACAACTTTTTGCGCGTTCTCAGAGACTCAGGGACATTCGATTTAAGCCATTAACTTCAATTTCGAGTTTTTTTGTTGACCGAGTTTTTCCAGGGTGTTACTAAAACCCCAGCACCCCAGCACCCCAGCACCCTTTACTATAACCCCAGCACCAGATGTTTCGCATTACTATAACCCCAGCACCAGGTGCTGGGAAAACATGTGGGGCTGGGGTTTTAGTAATTGGCATTACTAAAACCCCAGCACCCAGCACTGGTCTCCTTGATTTTCAGGCAACAATTATGACGTGTGCTGGGGTTTCATGACGTCATTACTATAACCCCAGCAGTTTTGATGCTGGGGTTTTCTTCAATTTACTAAAACCCCAGCAGTTTTCAGTGCTGGGGCTGGGATTTGAAGGTCTGAAAATTTACTAAACCCCCAGGCTGGGTGCTGGGGCTGGGGTTTTAGTAAGTCAGTTTTGAAGTTTTAGTATGTGGGTTTGGCCGAACGGTTTTGGCCGAACGGTAAATGCACCCGCTCTTAAAAAGCTTTTTTAAAAAAAATTCGAATTCGCCAAAAATTGATAAAATTACATGTGTGAGTGCTGGGAAGCTCGTGGTAGGTGAAAAACGTTGAATTTTTGATTTTTTTAAAAGCTCCTCGGGGCCTTTCAGGCGTTCTCACGAAAATACATCTAAATTCGCTGACAATTTTGCTGTAAATTGGTAAAATGACATGTATTACTACTGTGAGGCTTATGGTAGGTCAGTGGTTTCTTACTTTTAGACAAATTTTTATTGAAACTCAAAAAACTTCATTTTTTCGAAAAAAAATCTAAGTTTCTGAAAGTGGAAATTTGGGCATTTTTGATGACTCTGAAGTACATGGCAAGTCCTCAAAGGGGTATTTGTAGAGCTTTTAAAAAAATATCGAATTCGCCAAAAATTGGTTAAATGACATGTGTGAGTGCTGTGAAGCTCGTGGTGAGTCAAAAACGTTGAAATTCGATTTTTTTAAAAAGCTCCTCAGGTCTTTTTTAGGCGTTTTTACGAAAATACATCTAAATTAGCGGACAATTTTGTTGTAAATTGGTAAAATGAATTGTATGACTACTGTGAGGCTTGTGGTCGGTCAGTGGTTTGCTACATTGCGATGAATTTTCAGTAAAACAAAAAACCTCATGTTTCGAAAAAAAAATTCTAAGTTGATGAAAGTTGAAATTTAAGCATTTTTGATTACTCTGAAGTCCATGTCAAGTTTGCGACACGACCAAGAGTAATAAAAAATGCCGAAACATCCACTTTCATCAACTTTGATTTTTTTCGAAAAAATGAGGTTTTTTGAGTTTTACTGAAAATTCATTAAAAAGTAGAAAACCACTACCCTACCACAAGTTTCACAGTAGTCATAAAAAACAGATCATTTAACCAAGTTACAGCAAAATTGTCAGGGAATTGAGATGTATTTTCGTAAAAAAAAACCCCGAGGAGCTTTTTCAAAAAAAATCTAAATTTAACGTTTTTGACTCATCACGAGCTTCACAGCACTCACACATGTCATTTTATCTAATTTTGGCGAATTCGAATTTTTTTTAAAAAGCTCTTCAAAACCCCTTTTGTTCAAAGGTTTGCTTGGGTGCGGTAGGTCTATGAACACTGATCACACAATATATTTTTTTGAGAAAGGGGCGGCCGGAAAACGCGTCTTTACTTTACAGCCACCCTGTATAGTCGAATTTTTTGGTTACGCCTTTTTTTGGGAACTTTTTTCTGTGTAAAACCTTTCCCTGACCCAGAAATCGGCTGTCGAAAGCAGCAGTTTGGGTTGATGAAAAGGTTTTACACACACAAAAGTTCTTAAAAAGAGTCATAATCATCTTTTAGAGAACTTTTTTGTGTGTATAACCTTTTCATCAACCCCAAATTGCTGCTTTCGACCGCCAATTTCTGGGTGAGGGAAAGTTTTTACACGCAAAAAGTTCCCGAAAAAAGGCGTAACCAAAAAACTCGACTATATATAAAGAAGCAAGCTCTGGTTGCCAGCTCATGTACATTCAATGCAAATAATCACTCCTTCATTCACTCACTCACTCACTCATTCCCTCACTTACTCACTATATCACTCACTATTCACCCGCTCATCCACTTCATACATTTACTCACTCAAAGTTATCTTGATTATACAACATGTGATTTTTTCAGTCATGATATATAAAGAAGCGACTGATCTGGTTGCAAGCTCATGTACATGAGAAAAGTCACTCACTCACTCACTTACTCACTCACTCATTCATTCATTCACTCACTCACTCACTCACTCACTCACACACTCACTCACTCTCTCACTTACGTACTCACTCACTCACTCACTCACTCACTCACTCACTCACTCACTCACTCACTCACTCACTCACTCACTCACTCACTCACTCACTCACTCACTCACTCACTCACTCACTCACTCACTCACTCACTCACTCACTCACTCACTCACTCACTCATTCTCTCACTTACGTACTCACTCACTCACTCACTCACTCACTCACTCACTCACTCACTCACTCACACACTCATTCAATCTATGACTCACTCACTCACTCACTACTCACTTAAAGTGATCTTGAAAATACCATGTGTGATATTTTGGTCACGAAATATAAAGAAGCAATTGATCTGGTTGCAAGCTCATGTACATGCAAAAAGACACTCATTCACTCACCACTTTGCACCAATAAATAATATGAGTGTTTCTACATAAAAAAATCCGTTCAGATTCTAACTTATCACACAGCAGACGTTTTGTAAAACTTGAACCACGGCCAACGCAGTAGGTCGATATTTATCCAACCGTAAGTTGTAAGTACATTCAGCGATTTTTATCATACCGCATGAAGGAATCGAACCCACCACCTTCTGTTCGACGAACAGATGTTTATCCGATCGGTACACCATGACTTGAGGGTCGAACCGATAACTTTAAGATTAGTGGATTAGTGGACTGGTGTACTAACCGTTGAGCCATGGTGCACAACGCTCGCACTCATCAAAACTCCGTTAAGAACAGAACTTGCAGTACATAACAGTGCACTCAACATGGTGGCGGAAGATAAACATGAGGTGAATGTAACACTTATAAACTTTCAAATGCAATGAAACATTAGGTTGTGACTATCGGGCATACTCTAATCCTATATTGCTCCTTCTTACCTGTTTAAAATAGTCTATACCCTTCTTTTTATCACTTTCAACAATTTTTACCATCCGCCACCAAAAGAGCTTTTCCAAGAGAGCTTTTAGTCTTTTTGTTAAAACAAAAGCTCTCGGAGATAAGCTCTTCAAATTTTTATGACACAACTCGACTGGAAAAGCTCTTCAAATGACCTTTCCATGTACCAAATATCGTGAAGAGCTTTTAGTCAAATTGACAGAGAAAAGCTCTTCACGGCCTATCTTTTGTACACGAGAGCTTTTAGTCAATTTTTCAAATTGACTAAAAGCTCTCGGAGAAAAGCTCTTCCAGAAGAGCTTTTAGTCTTTTTGCCCAGAAAAGCTCTTTTCGTGAAGAGCTTTTCCAAGCAAATTGACTAAAAGCTCTTTTCGTGAAGAGCTTTTCTCCGAGAGGTTATCCAAGAGAGCTTTTCCAGAAGAGCTTTTAGTCATTCCCAATAAAAAATCCGCAAACAAACAAATGTTTTTCTTTTAACTTTTATTCAACAGTGTTGGAACTGTAGTGAAATCGAAAATAATCAGTGAGTTTCAAAAAAGTTAAGTCTACTAAAGCTAAGGGTTTCCTATTACTCGGAAGTCGGAACAATTTTGGCGCGCATTCATATTATTTACATTTGAATTGCCCTCTCTTTTTCATACCAAGCGGCAATCAAAACTAAATGATTGACATTTGCCCAACATTATTTATTTTCTGTTTAATTCATTGTTTAGGGTACGTTCATAGTTTTCCCTGGACTTTCCCTAGACTTTCCCTGGACTTTCCCTGGAAATTCCCTGGACTTTCCCTGGACTTTCCAGGGAAAATTTTGTATGGAAAAATTTTCCAGGGAAAGTCCAGGGAATTTCCAGGGAAAGTCTAGGGAAAGTCCAGGGAAAGTCCAGGGAAAACTATGAACGTACCCTTATGCGTTTAACCAGTTCATATAATTTTTGACAACAGGTACTTCAATCGGATGATTTTTATTACAAACTGTGAAACATAAACCTAGACGAAAAAATCTGAAATAAATATCATAATTAGAATAGTACCTGTTTACGTGTCAAAAAAGAAAAAAAGAGATCAATATTCATGAAATATTGTTATGATCACAAAATGTAAGTTAAGGGACATGACAGGTTAACGATGGCGTAAACGACGAGGCACTACTAATGGGCTCCGTCGATGAATGCTCGGTCCACGTCGTTCGATGTCTGCAATGTTTTAGATCAGACATTCAGTTATATCAAACAAACTAATTAGTTAACGTAGAAATTGAGAACTACTTACCCGCAGATCGGCTTCAGCGCTATCGACTTTTTTGAGTTGTTTTGAACCGGATTCTAAAAGGCATAAAAGTTACTATTACATACCAACAATTCCAACCACAACAACATCAATATCAGTAACATCGAAATGAGCAAACGACATCAGTCCCAACCGACTTTTATAATGTTTGATGATGTGATTGGTTAATCGAGTATGTCCATCATGGGAGAAGGTACAATGGGGACATTGGTAGCCTCGGAGTGGTACGCTGTTGTGATGCAGCAGATGGCGGGCCAAGGTTTCTGGTGTTTTGAACACCTCAGGACAGTGCCGACACCGGTGCTTTTCGAACCGACATACATAGCCTTAACTTATGCTTAATATGGTTAACGTTTCATAAACCTACAATAA
>OZ038445.1:18897828-18987568 GCA_964036265.1 Daptonema setosum
AGTAACTGCATCCTCGGCACTGGAACTTGCCTGGTGGCACTCTAGTATGGTGGATCATGTGTGCAACCAAACTGAATGATCGGGTGAATTCCGTGGCACAGATATGACATTTCTTCTGACCTGGTTTGATTAGCTGACGCGGACGAGGAACGGATGCAGCTGAAAAATACATGTGACAAAATCTCAAGCCACAAGTAAGTTTTGTTGACATCAACCACAACACCGGAAATAGTTTTATAGCAACAGTGACACCTACAGAAACGATGAAACACACCATTTGCATTTGATGCACCAGTGACTCGAGGTTTCACCTTCACTTGTATGATTCCCGATGACCTGGGCGGCCGGTGTAGGGCTGGTTTATGGGGATTGATACCTGAAACACTAAGTATCAAAGTAATAATACTCAGTTAAAATAACAACTTCAACAGGAACAAAAAAAAACAGCAACAACAACTACAGCAACAACAATAACAACAACAACAACAGCAACAACAACAACAACAACAACAACAACAACAACAACAACAACAACAACAACAACAGCAACAACAACAACAACCGTGCGCACGAAGATGTCGATTGATGCGTAGTTCGGCATTGGTCGAATAGTCGCACACAGAGCACTGATGAGCCAACGGGGGCTTTATGTCATGATGATCAAGGTGGATTTTGTTGAGTGCAGGAGTTTCGAATGTTTCAGGGCAGTACGGACAACGAAATTCTTCCACTTCATGAACTGGACCTGCAAATGCAATCCTCAAAAGTTACTTTCAACACGATATAACAACAATAACTTGTAGTAACAACAACGGTAACGTTTAGTAACAACCACAGCAACAACTGAACAAAAACTAACGTTTTTCACGGATAGAGGCAATCACAAAGTTCATCGTGTTTGAGTCCGTAGCTTTTGATGTCTCAACATTTGCAGTTGAAATTTCAGCAGTCGAATACTCTATCATTTCTTCTGTCACATAGCTGTTCTTGTATCCTAGGTTCGTGTCATCGTCAACTGAGATTAACAACATTATAGGAACAACAATGAAAAACATAAATGAGAAAATACAAAAAATATTTACCATTTGATGAATGCGCTTCTTCATCTATTGGCACCACTTCCCGTTTAATGGGAAAGCTCGATAAAGCGGCTTCATCTACTGGCACCACTTCCAGTTTAATGGGAATGCTCGATACAGCGGCGTCAATACGTCCGTTACTGTATTGAAAAATATAAAACAAGTTTATGAAACATCTACGATAACAAAAATATCAACAACAACAACAACAACAACAACTACAACAACAACAACAACAACAACAACAACAACAACAACAACCACGACAACTACAACAACAACAACAACAACAACAACAACAACAACAACAACAACAACAACAATAACAACAACAACAACAACAACAACAACAACAACAACAACAACAACAACAACAACAACAACAACAACAACAACAGCAGCAACAACAACAACAACCTCTGTGTGTCTTCGTAGCACAGATTCAGCGTTTGATCGACCACGTTAGATTGCCTAGAATCCGATTCTTTGAGTCTGCATATCTGAAGCAGCCGTCGGAAGGCACCAAAATAACGATCATCAAGATCACCGTAATCACAACTCTGCCCCAAATCATGTTGCCATTGGGACAACGTGGATGTAATGTTGTTATTATCCATTGCTACTACAACATTAAGTACATTTACATAATTAAACATCAGAAAACGAAATTAAAATTCGACAACAAGAACACTACCGTAACCGGAGCGAGTTGTATTCTGTAAAATTTTCCCCATTTTCCTTGAAAACAATCGGAATGTGCGTCAGACTTTATATATGTAATACCAACTTTCTAAGATATGTATAATAATTTTATTTTCAAAGACAATTTTGAATTTAGAGCAAGTATGGAAGATGTTTACATGACCATAACTCGCTACACGGTCTATCATCGATTTGTTGACAGGCGAGAAATTAGGTTTCCTGTTAGGATAACATTTTTGGGTGTTTTTCAACATATTTATCTAGAAGCCGAATTTTCGACTGTTTAATTAGGAACTTAATCACAGGTTTCATATACTCTGAACTGAAACAAATGAAAAATTTTATCTCTGCGTACTGTTAAGAAATATTAGAGCAAGGAAAATTAAAAAATTTGGCGGGGAAACAATTTGTGTGGATATTTTTTTTCGTTCAGAAGGTTTACAGCCTAGCCTTTTAGTTTTTTCGGCCTGTCATTTTACTCTGCTTTGACCTCTGAAAACGATGTAAATGAATGAGCTGCATGCAAGACCCTTGCCATGGCAATACATGTGGCTTTCCCAACGTGATGTTTCATCGTGTTTTGACAGCCGCGCTTGACGCAGCACACACGCAGTTTTTGTACATGTACTGCATGTAAGACACATGTGCGCCGTGCCTTCAGTGCATTGCACGCCTCACTTACATTCAAATGCTTTATTTATGAAGGTTTAGGCGATATTATTTTTGTATATTTTTTGTTTCATCGGTTAACTTGAAACTGCGAAATAGCTCGCGACATACCACCAACTTACTCAACTTACCACGCACATGAAAAATTACATGGTGTGTACTCATAATTGTTGTTGTTGCTGTTGTTGTTGTTGTTGTTGTTGTTGTTGTTGTTGTTGTTGTTGTTGTTGTTGTTGTTGTTGTTGTTGTTGTTGTTGTTGTTGTTGTTGTTGTTGTTGTTGTTGTTGTTGTTGTTGTTGCTGTTGTTGTTTTTGTTGTTCTTGTTCTTGTTCTTGTTGTTGTTGTTGTTGTGGTTGTTGTTGTTATTGTTTTTGTTGTTGTTGTTGTTCTTGTTGACGGATGTTGTTGTTGTTGTTGTTGTTGTTGTTGTTGTGGTTGTTGTTGTTGTTGTTGTTGTTGTTGTTGTTGTTGTTGTTGTTGTTGTTGTTGTTGTTGCTGTTGTTCTTGTTGTTGTGGTTGTTGTTGTTGTTGTTGTTGTTGTTGTTGTTGTTGTTGTTGTTGTTGTTATTGTTGTTGTTGTTGTTGTTGTTGTGTTGTTGTGTTGTTGTAGTTTTGAATAATAATGTCGGTAATATGAACTGTTTGTTTCAGCACCTCAACACGAATTACCTGATGAACAAGTACGGTTAAAAACAGAGTTGACCACCACCACATCGCCTACGAAAGGTTTTTTGTTGTGATGATTGTTGTTATTTTTCATCATCAGCTCGTAATACGATTGGCGTTTATCACGCTTCAGATTACGACATGGATGAAATGAAGACCATTGAAGACCTACCATATCCCGAACAGCCAACATCTTTTGAGGGTTATTGGCTTTGTTCTTTTTACAGAGAAAGAACCAGAAAAAACGACGATTCTTTGATCTGACTTGGAGGTGGATGTATCCATTACTTTGTCTTGTCGTTCTCAACATCTAATAAAAATATATTAACTTAGTTTTCTTTAAGTTTCCAATATGATTCAAGAATCTTATCAAAAGTTGGGCACGTGCATCCAAAAAAACGTCCCACACATTTTCACAAAGGCCAATAATGTCACATAATCAAGATTTTTTAACGATTTTGTAAAAAGTGAGCGCAACATTTTCAGTCAAAAGTGCAAAATTCTTTTAAAGCTGAACCTATTCTTAGTAGAACTAAGTTTATACTATATGTTTTTGACAAATAGTGAAAACTATATCAGATCAAAGTGTCGTCGTTTTTTTTGGCTCACCCTTTATATATTTTTTCACATAAAATATTACTTTCTTATTCAGACATCGGCACGGTGAAGGTTGAAACTGTTGAAAACACACCAGCTGACGAAGGTGAACAACCGATGACAACTGAAGGTTGTCAATATTGATGAGGACGTTAAAAACCATGTTGTTGTTGTTGTTGTTGTTTTTGTTGTGGTTGTTGTTGTTGTTTTTTGTTGTTGTTGTTGTTGTTGTTGTTGTTGTTGTTGTTGTTGTTGTTGTTGTTTTTGTTGTTGTTGTCGTTGTTGTTGTTGTCCTTGTTGAATTTTTTTTTTGTTTTTTTTGACATCATCATTCTTTGCTCTGTGTATTTACCATCTAAACATGATTTCAGCACTCATCATTGGTGCTGTGAAGCCAGAAACCAGTGAGTACGTACCATCAAACCGTGAATGTGGACAGAGATCAAAGCGGTTTTTTAAAGTGGAAGACTCAACGGAGCTGAATCAGCAATCAAGCGTGGACAGCCTGACCAGAAAACTTCTGATTTGATCTAAACCTGATGATGATCTTCTTATTTCAATTTTGCTTCCAGTGTAGTTTGCATCATTTAATTAAAAATCCATTATGCAATTTTTTCTGTAAATGTCATTTTCAGACTTACAATTTGAAAGCTCAAACTTTACACCATCTATTTCCGAATAAAAGTATAACCGAAAAGCATGATAAAATCACTCCTTTGATTTTGTGCATGAGTATGTATGTGGGAATGGGTGTATGGGTGAAACAAGTGAGTGGCTGAGGCTGATAAGGTGAGTGAATGGGCAGTTAAGTGAGTTGATGAGCGAGTGAGTACATTAGAGGGAGGCGCTGGGTGATTGAGTGTGGATGTGTTGAGTGAGTGAATGAGTTAACGATTTCACGGTTTATTCGCAAATCTGAATAAGTTGGGTGAGCGGCAAGAGCCCTTCGGAATAACATGAGTTTGAGTGAGTGGGTGAGTCAGTGCATGAGTTAGTAAGTGTTTGAATGAGAGCTTGTTTTTTCCAGCGGGCAGTTTTTCCAGTTGGTTTTTTGGGCATTTGGTGAATTAATTAATCCATTTGTGCAACCGTAACCCTACCGTACTCATAATTACGGTAGCAATTACGGTAGTTTATTGAAATTTCTTCGTAGTCAAAAATTATCCCTGTTTCTTCCTGAGTCGGCTGGAGTTATCAATTGAAAACGGTTTGATGAAAAAAAGGTTGGGAAAATAATTGATGCAAATTTAGTTTGGTAAAAAAAATGTGATCAAAAACTGAGAATATGAAGCTTTTTAGAAAACATCTATAGAAAGGAAATCGATATGGTTTCATGGAAGTAGACGGGATTAATGGAAAACCTTTCAAAAGATCTCTTTGATAAGTATTTCTTAGCGTTTCTTAACTTTCTCAGCGTTTCTGTAAAATTATATAATAATGTGAAATTTACCTAGTGTTAAAGTATGTGGTAAAGGAAAGTAAGAGTGGTCTTCCAGCAAGAGTACGACTTTGGTGTGGTGAGTGGCATAGTGGTGTGATATGGGAACTGATGAGCGGGTAATGAGGCAGTTTTGATAAGGTGTTATTGTTCATATAAGGATGCCAACTCTTGTCTGTTCGGGTGTGTTCAGTGTTGTAGGATGTACGTTAGGTTGATAAAAAGAAAAAATCTGTGAGTTTTGATGTTATAATTGGCCTTAGATGATTCAATATAGAAAATCTGTAACGTGTATTATCGTTTGTAAGCACTGATGGTATCAGTCTCACATTCACATGTATTTGATCCGTGAATAACTCATTCATTTAGTCATTAAAATTAATTTAAGACGGAATAAGAATCGTCAATACATCAGTGTTTGGGATGATGACAGTGAATACCTTTGCAGTTTTGAGATAAAACAAAAAAAATGACTCCAACATGACTTGCAGACGCGTCAGCACGCTTATGATAGATGCATATAGAAATATCTAGGCTAGTGGCTGTAGAGAATAATAAAATGATCGAAACTACTTTATAAACGAATCACCTCGGTTAAGATAAATCGTTTTATCTTAAAACTGCTAAGGTATTCACTGTCATCATCCCAGACACTCATGTATTGACTAATCTTATTCCATCTATATATCACTTCTAATGAATAAATGACTGAGTCATTCACGGATCAAATCTAAATTGAAATAGTTTATTATATTTCAGTCCAAGATCCCTATTTTCCTCTGCTAACAAGTGTCAGCTCAAAACAGAGTTAAATAATGGCCCCGTTCACGTATCTATCCGGGGTCTACAGATTTAAGCCGCAGCTTTTTCGAATTTCAGTAGTTAAGAGTTTTAATTTTAAGCCGCAGCTCAAAATTTAAGCCGCGGCTTGAGCTGGCCCTATACTTTAACACTAGGTCCGGCTTTAAGCTGCGGCTTAAATCTGTAGACCCCGGATAGATACGTGAACGGGGCCAATGAGCCACTTAAGTTCATTTTACTTATAAAGTTCAATTATAATCATCGTTAGCATGTTAGAGTACCTTGGATCCACTATTAATTGGTTTTTTATCAAGGATTCAGTTAAGGCATTAAATAATTGTTTGATTCAAAAACTAATATGAAATTCGAAATCAGCACCCTCGAAAACCCCCGAGTGATTCTTGATATCTCAAATAGTTGATTATTCAATACCAAAATCATCTTTGAATCAAATCTGTAAGTTACCGTAATCCTTGCATCCAAATTGCACACTTTGGATACTGTATTGCACACATGGTATATTTATTCCCTGTGTTATAACATAGCTACCATAAACTAAAAGATTACGTCCACCCGTTTTTTTTGGCACAAAAGTTGTCTCCGTTCTCTATCGCGAAAAGTTTATTTTGATCCATCCGATTTGTTTGTTTGTTCTGTTAAATACATCGTGCATCAATGCCCGGATGGCTGGATCTGCTCTGAACGCACAGGCACGCACCGGTCGACGGGTGGACCTGATCAATTGGCAGTGGAAATTGGACACGTTACCCTTTGATCACGTTGATGTTGGTTGAATTTATCTATTTTAAATAGGGATATTTCAGCTTGATAAACTTTTTGAACCGCATTCGCTCTTGTGTGCTTTGGTCAGAAAGAATGAAATAATTTCCCATCTATATCTCTAATTTCAGGTTTCAATTGATGAGCTAGCGGACGCCGATTGTGAAACGCTACCGTCAACCGTTCGTGCTCAGGAAACACCGAAGGATTTGGACAAACGCTGGGACGATCTCGGATTGCACGCCATTTTGCAGGTCAGGTTCTTGTTCTACTTCCAGCGTAGGCATGCACGATGATGGAGCGGCGGCTGTGCACACCCCACGTCCCGCCACTATCACTTCGTCCCTGCCCAATACTGCTCACCCTCCGCGGCTTAATAGTTATCTGTCTGAGATTTTAGATTATCGATGGTTGGCTTACTGAAACTTATTTCTCGGGAGGAAGGACTCTCGATTTCGATTTGTTCGTCATTGCATCCCCTTTTGCACTTTGCTCAGCTTGATGCTGGACTGGAATGTGTGTGATGAATAATAATTTATTTTGATACTTTAACTGACAAAATTAATGATTTTTAGCGCGCCCAACTACAGCGTGATTCTAACGGTACGCAGTCGAACAACTGATCAGTTTCAACAATCGTTAGCCACCCGAACTTCGTCATATAACATAATTTAAAACATCAACTTCAAAAACTACAACATTGTAACGACAACTATTCATCAATTCAACACTGCTGTCAACTACTAATATCCATCTCGAACTGAACAATACAGTTAAATTTGGTGCGCTTTGAGCAGCCAATTACTATAATCTACAATTGAACTGAGTTTCTTTGGCCGTTCCCCAAATTCTTCAAAATGGGTAACGAGCACAGCGGTGTCTCGGGTGATATGCAGTCCTCAGGCACTTCGCTACTCGATCGTGTTAAGGTGAGAAACAAAATAAACTCATGTTTCAAATCGAGTTTAAAAGTACAGACAGTCTGTTACTTGCTTTAGTACTTCCATTGATGATTTCTATATTTCGAGTTCAAGTTTCCACATTTAGGGTGTGGGAACTCCCCGTCAGCCTCGCACCGACAAGATCATCGTGGTCAGATCAGCCAGCGAACTACCCAAATTCGATCCCGATCAAGACGAGTGCATACAAAAGTTGAAGGTTGGAGGCCCATTTTTAAGGAGATTCAATGAATAACCACGGCATTTTATTTCCGATACGCATCATTCCCTAAATTTTAAATGCCAAAAAATCTATGTATCAATCTGTATTTCAGGAGATTCCTCAATTCTATCCGGTGCTACGGTCGCTGCTCAACCTGCCCCAGCTCAAGGACCCGGCCGATCTGCATAATAAGTTCAGTGCTCGACCGCTGACGCTGATGGCGAGTCGACTCGAGGTTGGCATTGTTGTTCGTTATGATGATCTGATGAGAATCCTAAGTGAATAAATGATAACTTGTGGTGAGTGGTGATCATTATTACCGACATTACAGGAACATCTGGCCATCACTAGTCGAACTGTGGCTACCGAGCAAACCGCCATTTGCACGCGAATCAAAGAGGTTGATTATATGTATACTAATTCAGTTTCAAGTATAATGAACGGGCGAAACATATGTACTTACTTCCTCATATTTACAAATACAATTTATCCTTATAAGTTAATTCACTCATCTATTTAACACAACCAAAGTTAGGGTGCTCTCGTAGTCCATTGCAACACCGTTTGTTGTAAGCAGCATCCACTGCAACCAATATATCTAGCGTGTTGGCTTACAGTAGCTGCGGTGGATGCTGCTTATAACAACCGGTGTTGCAACTTTGCTGCAACGAACTGTGAAGGCACCCTTACAAGCTACCTTAGACGACCGTTTGTTTGGAAATAACCGAATTTGTTATATTCAGGTCGAGTTCATCCTAACGCAGGCATGTACGCAAATGAATGAACGCAAGAAATCTTACGAAAAGTTTGAGCTCACTCTTGCCAAGGTCAGAGACATTCAGTCGCAGCTCAAAAAGGTGGCCGTTTCTATAGAACAGATGGTCAGCCAGATCAATACCGTCAATCAGTGGCTCACTCCTGGTTCGTTTGAACGCTGTTTTCGGAGTAAGCTATTTCGGAATGAAGCACATTTATAATATTCGGAATAAGCTATTTCACAACTGGTGTAAAATTGTGAATTGATGGAATGCATATTGTTTTGAAATTTGAGTTGTATTCGGACACATGGGGTTGGGGATGGGGTGACTTCGATCCAATGTTATAATCTGCCTAAGATGCTGAGAATCATTCCTTACGGCCATCTCAATTAAATGACGTTTATTATGAGTGTTTCTACAGAATTACAGATTAAATCAAGTGTTTTATGAGTGTTTTACAGATCAATATCACATGAATATTTTCACATATCAAAATTTAATGCGTTTTTCTGGTAAATATTACAATATTGTTTCTTCCAGATCAACGTCTGCCTCGTCTGGACTTGTCACCAATCTGCGACCAGATGCTGCTAACGGCGATGGCCCGACCGCTGGCCCTGGACTCGCCCGAGCTCGATACCTCGGCTGTGTCCAGCGAAAACGAGAACGTTGAGGAACAGGTGGTCGTTGATGCCGAGGCAACAGCTTCCTGATATATGTGATTGTGAAGATATTATTGGTCATTTGTCGCTTGTCTAGTCTTGTGCGTAGGGTGCCAGCCTCGACAACTGGAGGTCCTGGTTCGAAATCTGACGCGTCGTTCTGAGGTTTCTGTCATTGCCCGTCAGTTTATCCACAGGTTGTCACCGATTTCAGTCGATGATCAATGACTATTCTATTATGTTTAACGAAGAAATTTTTTAGTTTCGTCCGTTTAGCACTGAAATTTTAGGACAACCCTACCCTATGATGCATGGAAATGTGTTGATTCGACTGTCGATCTGCCTGTGTAAAACCGTAAAAGATTGAATTTTTGTTTTCAAAAGTTGGTTGTTCTTATTTGCTAAATCACTTGATCTACGCTTTGTTGTGTGAAAGAATGCTGCGCATTACCGCGATTTTTTTGGTTTGTTGTATAGATATTATTTGTCATGCGGCTGTACTTCATTCACTGTGTTGTTTTTATCAATTGTTTAAAACCGTTTCTTTTATTGTGATTTGCCTACTTGTGAGTCACAGATTTTCATTATTCCCTGGTTCGATGTTGTATAATAATTACACTTATTGGTTGATTACTTGCTCTCTGTTATACATGCCAATTTTTTCTAATTTACTACAGTTCCCATTAGATATCTATCTATGTGTTATCGTAGATGAAAAACTAGAGGTTGAGTATAAAGAGCAGCCATTTTCTATTTGCCGTTTCCTTCTTTCGCTCAACCGTACGTGTATTCTCATATGATTATCTTATTTATAATTTGAAACTTTGAATAAAAACTACCAATCGGAAATTACGTCGAATATTTGTATTTTTTTGGATCTTTGTACCGTTGTTATAACTCGGTATCACATATTTCTTTTGTTATCAGGGAGTTTTATTTCACTTTCTACGTTTCTTTTACACAAACATAAGTAAATGTATTGTGATGTTTCAGTAAACATACACGATGATGAACGTGAACGATGATCTGTCGTTCGTTGGCTCGGGTGTCGACTACAGTAAGGTTTGATCTTGTTTACAGTCAGATTATGATCATTTATTCTTACTGTCATTGCCACTTGGCATTAATTCGTGTTCATTGCTTATTGGTTCGCATTTGAAATACTCCTATTGTGATTGGTTGACATGTGGTAGTCGATGATTGGATGATGATATTGATATATAAGGAGCGTATATGTGGATTTGGAGTCATTGTTTGAGAGACGTGGTTTTGGATTAAAAGTTATTTCTGTTCTACACGTGGATGTTATCATATACCAGAAAGCATAGGCAATCCGAGATAGTTGGAAAAGCTGACTGGCGCTCCATAAATTTGGCGTTACCAACAACTTTTGGAAGTGCTAATTTGCAAGCTGGTGTGTACTACGCGTGGTGAATACGTATAACAGGACGCAGACTAGGAGGTTACGTGTTGGCTGTACAGGTGATTTGACCCAAGTATTTTCGATCTATAAAGAGGTACGACTTTGTGTCTACCAATTGTGCGACTTTGTGTCCACATTTATTTTCTGTTAGTGTGACTTTGTGTCCACTGTGTGACTTTGTGTCCACCAAAAAACTTGTTTTCTGTTAGTGCGACTTTGTGTCCACTGTGTGACTTTGTGTCCACCTAAAAATTTGTGTGACTATGTGTCCACATCAAAACTAAACGTCTTCGAAATTGCATAAAATTTTTGAACAAAAAGTGGGTCAATAATCACTGTACGAGCTATTGCGTAAACTAGTCATGCCGGTGGTCGTGAATCAATACGGATATCAGTATGATCACTGTATCTCGCTACGAGAATGTCGCAAACTGCTACGGTATTACGCGCACACGAATTATCAACAGGCAGAAGTTCTCTTTCGGTCAATTAGGGAACTGTGTAGGCTAACCCCAGGCGCTGACCGTGTGCATATGAATCGTATGAAGGCAAGAGATGGGGTACAGCAGAAATTGAATAGGATGTACAGCTATCTGGGTGAAGTGTACGACATTGTGGATGAACTTGAATGGGGAAGGGCGAATCAGGAAAGGTGGAAAATAACTGATATTGCACATGAAAATAACGGTACACAGGCAACAGATCTGACACAACGATCAGTACAGACAAATGCCAGTAACAATCGATCTGGTATGGGTTTGGTTAACGAGTCTCAACAAGAATCGAATAATTCTGAAGGCGGCGTTACAGTAGACAATACCAATTCGGTTGTTACGGCTAATTCACATTTCACGGACAGTAGTATTGGTCAGGATATACAACGTGTGAATCATAATAACGTGACAAATCTGACACACGATTTTCAACAGTTGGGTCTTAATAACAACAACAATGTAACTGGTCAGCCATCTGTTTGTCGCACGAGCACACCAATACGTCAGGTACAGAATAGTATGAATGAACAGAAAAAAGGTGATAAACCTAACGTTTTGTGGAGTCCGGATTTGAATCAATGGGTGATGGTACCGAGTAGTGCGTTTATGTCGTCCCCACAGATGGGTTTGCAGCAGATGCCGATTCCTCCTGCAACGCCGTTGATACAGAGCCCTGAAATGAATAGAGGATTTGAAACACAGAATGTACAACAGGTGAATGAAACAAACGGTAATGTTATGGAACGAATGGTTGAACAACAACGTCAACAACAAAAAGATCTGGTTCAAATGCAGTTGTTTTCACACGTGTATGAAAAACTAAATGGACTGGATCATACGAAGTATAAGTCATGGGCTGAATCTGTGCAGAAGAGAATTTATCTGTCAAAGGCGGATGATGAGGTCGCACTATCGCATATCAGGGTATGTCTGGAAGGAAACGCGCTGATGATGTATGAGAACGCGACGGACAATGTGAAAAACAGTGTGACTGAGACGTGGCGTTTTCTGGAGAACAGATTCGGGGAAAAACGCTGTGCGGCAGTGCGGGAAAGCACGTTTTTGACGTGTGATCAGCTACCGCAGATGAACATCCGACAGTACCTGGTTGAGTTAGAGAGCAGGTGTTTCTTGACTCGAGATAACGTGGGATATGATACGGTTATGATTCAACGTATGACTACGGGTCTGAAAGAACATAACCAACGTGTTATGGCTACTGATGCGTTACTGAAGGATAGTCAAACTCGTTTGGATGACTTGGTCAAAGCCATCGAAATTAGAGAGAATAGTCAGAAGATTCAGAATGTGCAGTTCAAACAGATGAATGGTGACCGACGAGCAGTACAGAAGCCAGGGTTTTATAACGGCAATCAAGCTGTCAATAGAACCAACTTCAGCCGAAATGCCGTCAGTCAGTCCAGTAGACTGTACTGTACATACTGTAGGAAAACGGGACACATATTTGATGTGTGTCAGAAGAAGGCTTATGACAGTCAACGAGGATATGGTCGTGGCATGGTAAATCAGCAGTTACCTAATGGAGTACAGGGTGGTGCACAGGGTGGTTTTAGACCATTCCAGGGTCAGAATAGAGCACCACAGAGTCAACAAACACATCAGAATTCCAACAATTCCAACATGAATCGGTCAGGATATCAGAACCGTTCTATCGGTGCTCCTAAAGAGAACTCGGCAACCACTTGCTATAAATGTCGTAAACCTGGACACATGATTAGAGACTGTCCTCAGAATGGGAAATCAGTGAATATGGTAGGGAATGAACAAGGGAATAGGGGAACAACACAAAGCACTGAAAATGAAGAGTCTGAGGAAAACTGCGGTCAGATGATGATGTTGGAGGATAGTGATGTGGTGTCAGAACAGAATGGCACTGAGAATCGGGTGCAACAAGCACTGACAGAGCACATAATGAAGGTGGCAAAAAAGAAGGATAAGAAGAAGAAGAAACGGGAAAAGTCACCGGATACAGAGGGTAAAAAGAAGGATTTGTTCGTAAACGGGATGAGTTTGACGGACAGTAATCGCTTCTTCGATACTGGAGCTTGTGGTAATTTGATCGGTCCGAAACTGATTGAGATGTTGGAACGAAAAGGACAACTGGAACCAAGACAGAAATGTTCCTGTAAGTTCAAGAGTATCAACGGAACGAAAGTGGAGTGTCTGGGAAAATACAGATTGAGTATAAATCAGACTGGCAAACCGGTATATCATGCTAATTTCCATCTGACACCCACGTTGGAGAAACAGGGCCATGATATTCTGTTTGGTCGCGATGCCTTACAGAAATTACGAATCAAGTTGCTGGATGAGGATGGTGAGGAGATAGTTAGTTGCATGGGAAAGAAGGGCAAAACTGTCATTGGCTGTATGTATGATTCAGTAGTGGAGAACAAGTCAGTGATCGATTTGTTACATGAACGTATTGAGTTGGAAGAGGATGACGTGGAAGCGATCGTCATACTACAACACTCACTAGAGACAGTGGGAGAAGATGTTATGGTATCGATTGACCTGAAACAATCCAACGGTCAGGATGATAAGAATCAGGAGGTCACATTGAGTAAATCATCAGAAGTACAGTTGATTAACGCAGTGATTGAGAAGAATGAGAATGAGTTGGACTTCGTTCCAGATGACGAAGAGGAACCATTCGGTGAGTCTGTATTCGAACGTTACGAGATCCCAAGACCAAAGGAGAAGGTGTATGAGAGTGAGGAAGAGGAAAAGAAGATGTTTTTCGAGAAGATACAGATGGATAAGACAGTGCCCGATCAGGAAGCTCAGGAATGGAAAGAGTACCTGTTCGGTATGAAAGGAGCTTTTTCTACGGGCTACACAGTCGGCGGTATACAGAATGTGGAGGATATTGGTCGTACCAATTTCAAACACAAAATACACACTGGAGATCATGCACCGATCAAGGAACCAGTACGACGTATACCTTTGAATTCCCGTTCGGAAGTTAAATCCATGATTGAGGATTTGTTGAACCAGGGATGCATTCGGCCGTCGCAAAGTGACTGGCGAGCAGCGATCGTACTTGTGCGAAAGAAGGACGGATCGTTAAGATTGTGTATTGATTACCGCAAGTTGAATGAGGTAACCAAACAAGACACATTCCCAATCCCGAATATCGATGATATCTTGGATCGAATTGGTGGCTGGCAAGTAGCCTCGTCTTTGGACATTAAGAGTGGATATCATAATATCCGAATGGATGAAAAAGATGCTGAGAAGACAGCATTTTCTGCGGATGATCGCTTATGGGAATGGACGGTTATGCCGTTCGGTCTAACCACGGCACCGGCCACATTTTGCCGAGCTATGAGTGTCGTGTTGGAGGAATATATCGGATCATGCTGTGTTGTCTATTTAGATGACATTCTGGTGTTCTCCAAGAACAAGGAACAGCATAAGATCGATCTACGTAATGTGTTACAGACATTGGAACAGGCGGGTTTTAAGCTCAACCCGAAAAAATGTACGTTCTTGTGCCAAGAGGTGGAATATCTGGGTCATTTGATTTCGCCAGAGGGTATTCGAGCAGATCCGAAGAAGATCGTGGCCATCTCTGACTACCCGAAACCACAGACGAAAGCAGAATTATGGCGATTTCTTGGAATCGCCGGGTATTTACGGCGATTTTTCGCTAATCTCAGTCGAGTGCTTGGACCATTGACTGATGCGTTGACCAAGTTGGAAAAACACTCGTCACCAGTAGTCTGGACAAAAGAACTAACGGACGTTTTCGAGCTGGTCAAGAAGAAGATGACCACTGCACCGGTATTGATATACCCAACGCCGGGTAAGGGATATCGAGTTACAACAGATGCTTGCGCGGATGGCCTAGGGGCTGTAATTGAGCAAGAGCTCAAAGAGGTGTTCCATCCGATCGCGTACGCATCTAGACGTACAACAAAGTCTGAGAGACGATTGGATGCAACCATGCTGGAAGCGAAAGGGGTGCTGTTCGCGATTGAGAAATTTCATTATTACATCTCTAATGAAAAGGTGATCATGGTGACTGACCACAAGCCGTTGCTTGGTCTGTTCAGAAAGGAGAATCCGTGTTTGAAACTGCAACGTTGGACAGTACTTCTACAGGATTACCAGATTAAAATGGTATACTCTCCAGGAATCAAGAACAAAACCGCAGACGCTTTGTCAAGGGCTGCGATTACCGAAGAGGCGCCAAAAGATCAACATCTGATCGGCCTGATAACGGTGATGGACCGAGAAAAACAGCAGGAATTACTCGCGTTTCACCATAATGAGATTCATGGCAACGCAGATAAACTGTATCACACATTGAAACGTTGGTATGACACCAAGGAATGGTCGACAATGAAGTCGGACTGTAAAAACTTCGTGTCAAAGTGTAATGTGTGCCGAAAACGGTCGAATCGATATGAGATCCTGCCACTGATGGCACGAACTCCACCGGAACAACCGAGAATGCTCTGGCACCTCGATTTCGCAGAGATACGCAAATCGGCGGTGAAACAGTACATGTGTTTAGCGGTGGACGCATTTTCGCGTTTTATAGTGGCTATTCCGGTACAAAAACAAACCAGTCAAATGGCAATCAAATTAATGGAAATAATTTTTGCCAGATTCGGAGTTCCGAAGGAAGTAGTGACTGACGGTGGATCACACTTCGCGGGAAAGAAGTTCCAGGAATTTGTTCAGGAGAAGGGAATCATTCAGCATTTTACTACGCCATATGGAAAAACCGGCAATTCATTGGCTGAACGGGCTATACAGTCAATTCAGAACTGCATGTCTAAGTACATGGCTGAGAAGGATCTGAATCTGAACAGATGGTATGAACAGTTGGAGACAGTGGTGGGCTGCTATAACAAAGAGTGGCATCGTACACTGGAAACGAGCCCATTCAAAGTCATGTTTGGAGTTGAATGCAGCCTAACACCGGAACAGTTCGAAGATCACCCAATTTTGGCAGAATTTTGGGACGAGATCAGAAAGAAGATCGTAGAGGCACAGAGAAAACACGCTAAGTACAGTCGTGCCACGGTTCAGGAAACTACGTTTCGTGAAGGTGACAAGGTGTTCATTAAGAACACACAAGAAATGGCACAGAGAGCCAGAAAGATCGACCTGCCAAACAACAAAGAGGCTGAGGTCGTTGAAATCAAACGCAACAGTGCGTTGTGTGATGATCGGAGTAAGCGTCTGAAACGCGTACCCGTCCGATTTTTACAACATCGCATGTAACTGCGATAAACAGGATTACTTTATCTATAGATGTTAATCAATAATTTATGTTGTGTATTGATTTTTGTCTCATTTGTTGATTAGTCTACTTTTAAAATGCATAAAATTAATTATTCACATGCAATTTTGGTTATGTTCTGAGACAGGGTAAACTTGATGTTTCACTATTTTTTTTGTGGTCTTGATAATTCAGGCAAAATCGGACCTACAGTAATAATTACGTGGAGATAACATTTGAATGTATGTAAAGGGTGATGATGATTGGAGCAAGTTGAGGCAACTCGTCATCCTGATTGGTCCACGTTGGAACACGAGGAATGTGGTGATTGGATGTATAGATAGAGAAAATGAGGTATAAGAGTGAGGTGCGTGGCAACATTTCTCATTTTCATCTTCAAGTATAAATTTTGGAAAACTGTTAGGATATAATGTATTAACTTGAGAAAGTTTGGATAATGATAAAAGATTGTGTTATCTATAGATTTGTTTGTCTTGAAGATTACTTAACAGAGGGATTATAAATGGATATTTTATAGATTTTCATTTATCATAACGACAATGAGAGGTCAATTCCGCGGTCGTGGTCAGAATCACCGCTATGGGGTGCGAACGACAACGACAAATGTGTCACAATTGCCCAATCTGCCGAATGCAGCAACAGCAGCGATAATGCTTGAACAGATTTACGGAGAGGCCGTTAGACTGCGACAGCAAGATTTTGTTCGGGCAAATAGGATGGCAGCACGTGGTCAACACTCGGGGCGTGGTCGGGGAAATTTCCGCCAAAATATGGCAAAATGTTACGGCTGTAATATCGCCGGTCACAAAATTGCGACCTGTCCGGATATAGTCTGCCCAACCTGTCAGCAGAATGGAAGTCATGTCGCCTGTCGTCCACCCATCGTTAAGCAGAATCAACCAGAAGCCGAGGTCGTCGCAGTACCGACCGTGAAATCACCGGCAGAGGAAAGTTCTGCGGTGCTGAAAGGTTGATTTAAATATATATTGATGCGAAGGAGTTGTTTAATGTAGTCGATATATATGCATTATTATGAAAATTAACGTTATATTATGTATCATGGTTAAGTGTTATTTAATAATGGGAAGTTTTGAAAATTAGGTAAAGAGTAAGAAATATGTTGAAGGTAATGGAGAAGAAGACGAGGAGATGGAAGAGGAACCGTACTTTCGTAAGGATCAGACGATCGAACACGAACACGCTTTGATGAAAGAAGCACAGCGTCGTCTTAAGGCTACGAAACTCGGGGCAGAACGTTAGTTTGGTAATAGTAAAGATTTGAGTAACGAGGATATATAATAATAGGAATATAGATTAGTTGATATATAAATATCGAATTTGTAGAATCATGAGTTAGAATTTTCATTTCATTTTATTTTAATTTCATGTATATGTAGTATCGTAAGTAGTATTAGTAATTTATTGTAACAGCATAAGGTATTAGTTAGTTAGTGAGAATATTATTCAGTGTGGATATTATAGAATGGATTGTGTTTTGGTATAAGGATAACATATAATGATTGTTGGAGATAATATGATGTTTCATTGGTATGGATAAATGTGATGGTGGAATTATAATATTTGTAAGGTGTTAGAATTAATTATGTCATGCATATATCAATCTTTGTGATGAATGAACTTTTGCATTGTCTTTATGTGTGGGGAAGAAGTAGCTGAAAAGATTGTAGTAAAGAGGATAGAGTAGAGGTGAGAAGTTAGTAGAAGCGAATAGGGTAGTAATAGTGTATAGGTGGCTTATCATTTATGTTGCAGTTGCTAACCAAGGAAAGGGAGTCGGATTGGCATCAACGAGCGGTGGCGTCAAACCGGGTTCGGTCGGTAGGGCGGTGTCGATCAATGGGGCGAGCAGCTCAACCAGTGGTACATCGACGGATGCGGAGAGTTCAGACGGATCGAAGGCGTTCTTTCTAAAATAGCATGATATTTAGGCTTGTATCGAAGTTTAAAAGTATTAATAGTTATGAGAGCAAAAATTTGAATTTTTTATGTCTGTTTTGTTCATGTTTTTCTTCTATCAAAATAGGGGAAGAGTCAGATTATGATCATTTATTCTTACTGTCATTGCCACTTGGCATTAATTCGTGTTCATTGCTTATTGGTTCGCATTTGAAATACTCCTATTGTGATTGGTTGACATGTGGTAGTCGATGATTGGATGATGATATTGATATATAAGGAGCGTATATGTGGATTTGGAGTCATTGTTTGAGAGACGTGGTTTTGGATTAAAAGTTATTTCTGTTCTACACGTGGATGTTATCATATACCAGAAAGCATAGGCAATCCGAGATAGTTGGAAAAGCTGACTTTACTTCTTCATGTGAAAGTCCTGTTTTTTGTGTGATTTACCTGTACGGGGCAGGGTGGGTTTGGTAATGTTCATAACATAAGTCAGTTGCTGAAGACGAAATGGGGTTGGCAAAGCTAAACGGGGTATAAAAGATAAAAACACTTGTCATTACAGGTTGCCGCCTTGGACCAGAAACGTCTGATCACGTTCGTCAACTACTTTGTATCAGAACTCAGCGCACACACGAATCAGTTTAACAATCTGGTCAACGACCGGCTGCATCGCGTCGACGAACGATTGGAGCGGGTGGAGACCAGTTTGGCGTTGCTCGAATCAAAGGTCGTTTTCATATAAATCACTTTTTACTGAGACTTTACTTTCACTAATACCGTGTCAGAATGGTGTTTTCATAGTGGCCAGACAGAAAAGTTGAGTAAACTGACCAGCAATGGTATAAATCCACGAGCATTTCCAACCAGGACCACCAGTTTTCGAGATGGGTGCCCTCCCTTCCCACTAGATTAGACAGGCGACGCAGAACAACATAGTAATTACCATAGTGAGGTAGAATACATGTATATGTTCAAGTTAAATTGCAGCTGAACTCGATTCCTTGGCTGGAAGCCACTATGAGCAAGTTGGATAGTCAACCCAAGCTCGTTGATGCGCCTGGTGGTAGTGCGTCGGTGGAACCTGTGATGAGCTCTTTCGCACAGGTTCATACTTTCTAGGGTTCATGTGTGAATTGGAAGTAATATATTTTATGTTGTAGTGTCTGTGGTTAGTATACGATAAGTATGGCTAAGGTAGCCTTTGCCAAATGAATGGTCGTCGTTTTGAAATCCGGTGCTGCAGGTTCAAAATTTAGTCTATAAAATTCAGGGGCAATGAAAAAAAATTTGAACAATAAATTAAGTGAATCATTGTATTGTATTATTATGTGACATAATCCGGGTTCCTGGTAAAACTTGTGATTAACTTTCAGCCACCTATCTCAACTGAGTCGACATCCACTGAAACGGGATTATCTACAGCAACAGCATTGAATAAGGAATCTCAGCCGCTTATAGCAGCACCATCTATGGTTTCTCCGGTAGTTCATGTGGCAGAAGCACAGGCTGATCCAGTTGTAATGGTACAGTCCGTGGCTCCACCAGCCCCTGCATCCAACGTGCCTACCTACAGAGAGCATCCGTCGTACGCAAAATTCTTCAAAATGTTGCACATGGTTGGTTCTTAATAACCTAATTTTAGTTTTTTTCACATTTATTTTTTTATTGGTTTTTATAATCAACGGTTTATATTTTATTTTCGCTGGCAACGGGAAGATTTCCGAAATTTTCTTATTAATGATACATTTCTTTCAGGGTATTCCCGAACAGGCGGTTCGTCAGAAACTACTCATGGAGGGCATGGATCCTAATATAATCAAGTTAGTTTATAAAAAATGAGTTCTCTTTTTGGACTATACGATAAACATCAAATTCATATGCCATCTCGTTTAGTATCAAAGTGATATCATATTTTCTTTGATGTCATACCTACCTTAAAGAATGATAATAAAATTGAATATTTTAAATATATATATATATATATTTTTCACAATAATACGTAATTTTTCAGCAAAGGTGACGAGCCTGTACCGGGCGCCGATCCACTCGAGTCGTCATTGTCGACCACATCCAGTTCGGATGATGAGTATACTAGTGATGATGAATAGTCATATTATTATGGCATTATTTATCATTCATTTTATTATCATCATTATTATTTTATTTGTTTGTTGTTGCTTATCATTTCGTATTGATACTAACTATTTATTATCATTAACGAAACGACCACTTTAAAGGTGTTATATTATTCATTTTCAAGTTATACTTGCACTGTTTTCGGTTGTCTGTTTCAGAACATCCATTTTTCAATTTATTTGTAAGTTTAGCTTTGCCGCCGTTACCAGTTACTTGCGAATTGTGATTCATATTCTTGTGGTACTCCTGTGATCAAACGTGTTTTTCTCATTCATGATATTTTATTGTGCACAAAATCGATGATATAAAGCTTACATTGTTCCGATCGGACGAATGTTGTAATCGTGTTTGTTTGTTGTGGGTTGAATCCCGAAAACTTTACCTTGAAATGACATGTTCCTCTGAATAATCATTCTTATTTTATTTTCATCAAGTTATATATTCCACATTTTGTTACATAAATTTATCTAGAATGCGAAAATGGTTTTCTTTAGATGCTGGTTGATCACCCATCAATAATGTGTAGTCAAATGGTATGTGATTGTGTTTCAATCTCTCCTGAAACACGAGGCACTCTTCTCGAATCCACGGTCGGTTCATGTCTTCCATCTGATAAGGCGTGCAGCGTAGATGCAACGAGCTTTCATCTAAAATTGCAGCCTTTTTACTACTCACTATTACTAAAAAATCAAGCCTCTGTGTTATTTCACGTTCATCCAAGTGGTCATTTTCGTTTTGATCAGGCAGTTCGGTGTTGCTTATCCTTTCTGTAAGTCGCTTTACTTCCAACCTAATTTTTATCAAGTATTTTAGTACGGAATGTTTGGGGAATTCTAGCTAATAATATTTTAGCGCCGCATTCACTGAGATGAGTACATTAAACACCAATTGTATTAACCAACGTAATATTGTTTTCATGCCCTCCACCGTGGTATTATCTGTTATCCAAGTACCACTTCTGCCCCCATGTCCACCATCAAGCCAGTAGATGTCGGCCACCCTGTGCCAGAAGTGCTCATTGGTTGTCGTTGTTGATGCCAACTCGGTCATGAGTTGATTCAGTACAACGCAACCTGGTAAAATCATGATTTTTTCGAATTGCGATCAAACTTCAAGTTGAATATTGATTTGTGATTCCTATATTCTGCAAAGTTGTCTAGCCGGTAATTTCTTTTCAACAAGCCAGATTGATTTTAGAATCTAAAATTTTGATCCTCTTCAAACTTTTCGAAGTTGATCCGACCACCCCTCTGGGGCGAGTGTCACAGATTTTTGGCCTCTTCTGCTACCATACCACAAATTGAAGAAGCGTCAAAGCTTTGAACCGGTTCCCCAATCTCGACTGTAAATGTTTCGAAGTTTTTTTTGTCAAACCAACCCAACCCACCTTTACTAAACCCGATCAGCGTTATGTGATCGTAATCGTGATCTGATTCCCGTGTCGGTTTATCCCTTATCAGCTTCATCAGTTCCGGTAATGCCGTGCTTTCGGTAGTGTACCTTGGGATACCGTAATCACCACTCGGTACCAAACTTGAGTAAACTGAGTACACCTGTAAGAATAACGTTTTTTTCATATCAGATGCAATGTTAAATCGTTCTGACAGTAGTTCGTTGCTTTAGATGTGATTGCTTCATTTTCATCCTCCATGCTTTATCTAAGAACATATTATCGAATCGAATGGCTTACCCAACCGTTTTGTACATTGTGTCTGGTTTCACCACGACAATATCGTGACCGGGCAGCTGGTTAGCCAGCATCTCTACAGTGTTCTCATAGCACCAATGATCGTATTGGCTGGTGGACGCGTGCGATTGCATGCTTTCACGGGTACCCTGCATGTTATTAGGTCATTTTTTGATATTCAATTGGAAGAGAAATCGAAGAGAGTGTTGTAGAGTAGAACGTTGATCAATTTCATAATTATAGTTGATTTTGAAACGGCAGCAACCTGTATATCTCCGCCAAAGTATACAACCAGTTTGTTGACGTTATGTGCTGTCGACGAATACCGCCACATTGTGCGCGCTCCGTTCATTATATTCTTACTCATCTCATCTGCAATATTATTTTATCTTGCTTTGACAATAGTTTAGTTTATTCTTGAACTATGGTTTCAAAGACATCGTAAAATTTTGAATTAAAATCTTGGAGCACAGTCATGTCTACTTACTACAATAAATGATAATTTCTTCTTCTTCCATTCCATTTCATCCGTTGTTGGCATAAAAGTTTACAAATGGTATTAGCATAAGAACAGTATTCAAAAACAACTCGGCTCTGAAACATTGAGTCTGGCGTTATATGACTAGGCGTTGAGTTTGGCAGCAGTACTACTACGAGTGAGTGCACTACAGCCATGTCATGTATTCTTATGCACTGGCTGGCGGGTTAAGACACAATGGCTGGCACTGGCACTGGCACAGAAAAAAATCTTAGCTATTTGTAGTGTTTCAGGTACATCAAGGGAGTCAAGACGAACCAGAATCACCTTTTTACCTTATCAATAACGATACCCTGTCCTGCCCCCTTCCCTCCCCACCAAGGCACCCACTCCACTGCACTACTGCCGTTGCCATGCAGTTTCGTATGTTTGTTGCCATTACATGTTCTAACTTGAATATAATCAATATATTATTATAAAGTTCTTGATCAATTGCATTCATCTTAGCTTTTACAATCATATCTGCTTTCTATCCTTCGGATCGGATAGTTCACTTCATATAGTTGTGTAATGTAAAAACATACTTTTGTGTTGATGTAGGCCGCGAGCTAGACCAAGTAATGCCCAACCTGACCTGACGGCAATAAAGCCTGCAATTTATGAGCCCCAGTCTGTAAGAATCGACAGGTCCGGGAAGAAAAAATGTTTTCGTTCAACCATCACCGTTCCCGGTGGAAATAAGTTTCTATAGTAAATCGATATCACTGAACACGAAAATCGTAGTGGTTTTTCTAAAAAAATCGGTTAACAAAAGTTATGTATGGAAACTAGGCTCAGAGCACCTCATGAAAATATCAATTCACCTGCATCCCGTATTAAGCTTTCTGGAGGGCGGAATTTTCTAGTTTGATGCCCGATATTAAATACAGTTATTTGTTCAAGTCTTACGAATATTCTGCGAAATTTTCAACAAAATTTATCGGCCACAACTTTTTATACATTGGGTTGAGTTTTCTCGATTGAGCCTGCTCTTTAGCATTTTTTACTCTTTTTCACATTCATATTGATAGAAAAAGTTATGTTTTGTAATTTGGAGAAAAGGCGAGCGTGAGTTGTGTTTGCAAGGTTCTTATAAACATCTGAATGAAAGGAATCTGTGCCCAAGTTCCATTTGAACAGTTTCCGGGTCCGTTTTCAAACAACGCGCGCGTCAACCAAACGGCCACTTGTTGTTACTTGAAACATCAGTTCGAAAAAATGAAAACAACAATTTTAATCAGTAGCGGACGAGAAAAATAACGATATTAACGGATTTTCGGCGATAAATATATATATTCTGTCTCCAAATCATAGTATAAACAAAAAAAAGCCATTATTTCTGTTTTTTTCGGACCACTCTCAACCACGGGAAATGACTTTCTTATTTCATCCGCTCACTGCCGTACTACTGGCTGGTTGGTGCGCGCGTTGTTTGAAAACGGTTCCGGAAACTGTTCAAATGGAACTTGGGCATAGATTCCTTTCATCCAGATGTTTATAAGAACCTTGCAAACACAACTCACGCTCGCCTTTTCTCCAAATTACAAAACATAACTTTTTCTATCAGTATGAATGTGAAAAAGAGTAAAAAATGCTAAAAAGCAGGCTCAATTGAGAACACTCAACCCAATGTATAAAAAGTTGTGGCCGATAAATTTTGTTGAAAATTTCACAGAATATTCGTAAGACTCGAACAAATAACTGTATTTAATATCGGGCATCAAACTAGAAAATTCCGCCCTCCAGAAAGCTTAACACGGGATGCAGGTGAATTGATATTTTCATGAGGTGCTCTGAGCCTAGTTTCAATACATAACTTTTGTTAACCGATTTTTTTTAGAAAAACCACTACGATTTTCGTGTTCAGTGATATCGATTTACTATAGAAACTTATTTCCACCGGGAACGGTGATGGTTGAACGAAAACATTTTTTCTTCCCGGACCTGTCGATTCTTACAGACTGGGGCTCTTATGCACGTATCGCTGTTTTACACGTGGGTTAGATGAATACGTTCCCATACGAACAGATAAGTGAATCAAACCATAAAATGTCTCCTCAAGATTTTTGGTAAGTACCGATTTGTACCTTTCCTCGAGCTCGAAGTAGAACATATTGGTTATTTAATTCTGTATGTAATGTGAATACTAATTTGTGTTGGCAAGAGCCATCTAATCCTTTTATATCCATAAGTTTATTTTTCGCAGCCGTCGCCGAACGCCGAACGTTTATATCTTGTTGTTTTTTACCGCCGTGTTTCATAGTCTATTGGGTGGGTTGCTATCTTTATTCGTTTCGTTCTGTTGTCCTTTTTTTGACAAATGAACGGATAGTTTCGTGGTCACATCTTATTTCATAATGTGGGTTAGAGTTGTAGACTGTAGTTATAGTGTGATTCAGTTGAAAGTGGGGAGTTTTACTTTCGTGGAGTAATCGTAAATAAATTCAGATTAAACTTTTAGTAGAAATTCGTAAAAAGTATGCCTAACCGGCCCATTTCAATACTACAGGAGATGAGGCGGAGTTGTGAGTGAGGTGGGTGATCAAAACAGCAAAACTATAGAAACTACATTTCACCATAGTATGCAGTACAAATTACAGGTTATAGGTTCAATGTGTAATGTTTGTTTTATGCGTAACACTTCGCATTTTAACTCACATGTCGTTGTCATTTCTGGATTCTGTAGTTTCTATTACCATTAATGATGCTATCTATGAAATTTTCAAACTTTAGTTGTTTGTTCTCATACTTAAGTCAATCGTTAGGACAGACTAAGACTAATGTAATTAATCGTTAAGACAGACTAAGACTAATGTAGTTAATCGTTAAGACAGATTAAGACTAATGTAGATGTAGTTAATCGTTAAGACAGACTAAGACTAATGTGTATTGTACGTACGCAAAGGCAATACGAAGATCAACGTTGATAAATATTTTCACCTGCACGTTATTATTCCATCATACTATAACTATAACCAAAATCATCTTGATTAAGTCGACTTGCGCTGTTTAACGTGCGTCTCTGCCTGCGCGATAACTTCATATTCTTGTTCAATTCCACTGTAAGTGTTTGTTTTGTACACAACTTGTCTGTCTCTTCGAGTATTTCTTCGGTTGCTGCAAGGAAATCGGTTTGGTGGTAACCGTATTTACCTAATTAATACTGTTTTCTCGACAAACAATCACACTCAGAGTTTTGTTCCATTTATGGATTAAAAATTATAGAAGACAAACATTCAGATTTCACTAATTTGTTATTTTATCTTATTTAGAAAATAATCGAGTAGGCCATCAGACAATGCCCTACCAAGGTGGCAAGAATCGTGGCGGCGGAGGTGAGAAGCGGGAAATGATTGCCGGTTAGTCGGTGATTACGCGATCTCATACACAAACACACTGTTATTCTGCAATACTTTTCAAATACAAAATGAGAATTTATTAGTTTGACTGAAAAACGTAATTCCAACCATAAGTCTTATTTGTCGCTTGTATCGTATCTTATGTTGAATAGTTTTATATGGGATGTTTCAGATCCGGGCGATGGTGAGCGTGATGACGTGTGTCGTGATTTCCTAAAGAACGTGTGCAGTCGCGGTGCCCGCTGCAAGTTCTACCACCCGCCCGATATTGAAAAGTCGCAGGAAAAAGAGGAGTTCAACTTCTGTATAGACTTCCAGAATCGCGGATGTCGTCGCGATGGATGCCGGTTGGTCTCATTCATTTGAGTTTGGCGCCACAAATATAACACTAACACATTTGCACATGATACACATGTTCGCGTAGTCAACCAACCCCAGCTAAATTTTGTTTTGTTTCGTTTTATTTCTGCAGCTTGAACTTACATGAACCAGCAGGGATGGCCAGGATTTCGGCCGAATAGGTCCTATCGCATGTAGGTGGATATACAGGTGTATTTAAGTGCATGTAGGCAACATACCACTAAATTGATGACACTGAATATGATTGGCTGCCAGTGCCTGTGCTGCGGCGTTGCATTGAGTCAAGCTGCCGATGCCGCTACGCGACTTTGGAAGTATGGAGCTAACTGCGGCGATGTCAAACCTGGTGTTGCAAGCAGCTGCTATTATTATATTATACACGAAGTCAAGATCATGGAACAAACTGTGATGCAGTTGCGCGTGGTGGATACTCTCAACTCAATGAAGAAGAAATGGCGTAACCTAACTGGTGTGAAAGCGCTGGCACGACTGCGATTTTGCCTGCATCGAATTGAGCAATGTTGCTGCTGAAAAGCGTACGATGCGATACTACTACATGGCGTGAGGCTGGGCTGCTGCGTGCGGTGCGCGGAGTGCGGCGATGTGGATATAAACCTGCGTGCCAAGCTGCAACGTCCTGTGATCCATCAATACGATCTTTTGGGTCTTGGGATTTGGGCTTTTTTACATATTGACTTACAGTCGGCAACCGTCTATGAGAATCGCGGTGAACACGCGTGCAGCGACTTGTGACTTACCTTCACTATATTCTTGAAATAAGCATGCATGCACTTCAGACCAGATCATCACATAAATATGCTTGCAAACTGTTTTACTGTACTTTCGGTCTGGTGGCGAGGTTGATTCGGTGTTTAATTTCGGTTTAAGGTGATTGGTTTTATTGATGATAGATATATTAATATTTTTGTTACTGAGTATCAATGCCAACGTAACTAGGATGATTCTAAGAATCATATAAAATGATACGTTTTTACAAAGTCTTCTAGTATTCTTGACATTTTATTTTATCCACTATTTCACTTCATTTTAGATTCAACAATCTTTTGATAATCTAGCTAGATCTGAATAATTTTGTTGTAGCTGTTCCCCTATCCCGTTTTTTTCTATCTAGCAGGTCGGGGACGTGACCCCTTTTCCAGTAAACTCATTTTGAAACCCTGTTTCAACAAAAATCAGTAATTCCAACGACTAAACTGACATTTTTAGTTAAAGAAGGAAATTTTCCGTTCAAAAGATATTTTTTCTTGCTCTTCGAAGTAAATGTGTGTGTAAAACAATGCCCGCACCAGTTGCACCCTGGCACCCCCACCTGCTGCAGGTATATCCACGCGGCGCGCGACGACGTGGAGCGGTACAAGCGATCGGGCGAGGTGACGCATGCGCTGGCGTGCGCCATTGCGGCCGTGTCGCACAAGGACTCGATCAACGGCATACCCTACTGCAAAGAGTTCAAGCTCGGCAAGTGCACGCGCGAGCACCGATGTCGTTACTGGCATGTCGATCCGGACGTGGAGCGCGACAGACGCATGCGTGGCGGCGAGATACCCATGGGTGGGCATGTACCCGCTGGTGGTGGTGGTGGCGGTGGAGGCGGTGGTGGTGGTGGTGGACACCACATTGCACCCGCCAATAACCCACAAGAACACTGGAACCCGCGCGGCAGTCGACACTCAGGTTAATACTACAGTACTCGCGTTGTGGTAGGGTTAGGAGCGTTGGGCATTACCCACTTAGGATTAGGTTGTACACTACGAGGTACGCCAGCGCTGCGGCTGCGGCAGGCCAGCATATGCGGCGCTCACGGCCATGCAGGTTGCTGATACATAAATGCATTAGGTTATTGTTGTGATGTTATGTATGAGGCAGCGCAAAGCTCGCCGCGGATAGGCATATAAGTCAACATGGCAGACATAGGCTTAGGCCATCTTACGTTCCTGTCTGATAAATTTTACTAACTACTAGATTGATGAATATTACCTAAAGCAGAATATTTATTATTTTACAGATTTGGTACATGGTAACACTGAATCCGACAGACGAATTAGTACTTTTATGTTAGGTCTTTCAGTCTTAAATTAGATTAATTAATGTTGCAGGCATGCGCAATTCAGGCGGTGGAGGTGGTGGCGGCAATTACGGTATGCCGGGCAGTATGTCACCTTACGGAATGGATTCGGGCATGGGTTAGTTAAAATGGGATGTATTCTCAGGTAACTTACTATATTGCTGGTTGTTTGTTGCTGTAATTGCTTGTAAATCGTACTCTTACTACTGTAACGTAATGTTATAGGGTTCAGTGCAATGGTTTCCCAAATATTTTGTTCAGCGTGTAAATACTGAGGAGAGAGCACAAGTATTTTCGAGTAAGAGTAATACGTTTCCCATGGAAAGAGGAAAACGAAGATTTAGTGTCTATTAATAACTTGGAATGTATGCAAAATATGTGTGTTGCATCGTTGCAGGAATGTCACGTAAACGCGGTCGTTTTGGTGACGACGATGCGTACGTGATCGATATGGAACGGGTGAATGGTGAACTGCGCAAAGAGAACGACTCGTTGAAACGTGAACTGGCCAGAGAACGAGAACGGTGAGTTTAATAGACGATCGAGTTTATTTTATTTTTTAATGGTGACCTTAAAATTGTTTACTACTGGATAAATCACATTGAATGACATGTTGTGGCCAAGTTTGCTTAAGCTCAAATATGCTTCTATTTTATGTCTTACAACGTACTGAAAACCTCGTATACGATTTTTTCAGCTACGAAGATCTGTACGCTCTTTTTCGCCAGCACCAGTCGGCTCAGCTTAGTGCTGTAACAGCGGCCACGGTGCAACAACAACAGCAGCAACAACAACAGCAACAACAGGTTAACAGCGCCTTCTCTTCAGACATCTGATAATTTGGTTCACCAGATACATTGCTGCGTTCAACTTTCTTTTCAATGTTGAATGGCATTTTTTATTCAACCAGCTACGAAAATACAATCTTTCATTTCATTCTTTTCTCATTCTGTGCAGATAAGCGGATTCATAGCTATTGTTTCTGGTCAGGTGTAGTATTTTAAATCTTGTGTAACAAATTTTGCCTTTTTTTATCAAGCCTGAAGAAAAAAGACCGAAACATTAGGTGTAAATTGTGTGACCTGACACAAAACTCGCATTTCGAATAATCGAATATACCGAAAAATTCCAGGCGGCGGCCGGAAGTAACCAGCCGGCGTCAGGTCCCCCGGCGCCAACGGGATTGCCACCCCCTCAGCCAGTGGGCCCCCCTCACACGGCGGCCGGACCCTCGGCACTCATGTCCAGTTTGGCAGCGGCATCGATGGCCAATCAGAGTTATCATCAATCAATGGCTGGGGTGAGCAATCCGAATGATGTGGCAGTACACTGGAGCACAATACAACAAATGAGATAGATACAACTATGGTTAACATAAGTTTAATTATCAAATTATCGTTTATCTAGTTTCAATCCAATCCGGATTTTGAAGTAATTTGAATTCAATCCACAAATATTGGAAGAAAGATTGTGTACTAGAAAGAGAAATTTTTTTGGCATTTAATTTTTCCCTTTGAGTTTACTGAGTAATTAAGTAAACATCTCAATCACTTAATTCTGCATTAGATTAGTGGTTGTGTGAACCGTTTTCCAATTCATTTAAACATATGTTTTTTTAAGTACAATTTTATCATGCGTGATGGGCTAACAATTTGTATTTGATTTGTAATTATTTTTTATTTCAGGCTGGTCACACTTTACCGCAGTGCAAGAGGCTTGATTTGATTTGACTGTATGATATGTGTTTTTTTATTATTGAAGAAATACAATGATTGCAAAAATAGTTATTAGAAACTCCTGTTCTTACATTTTCTAGTTGTAGGTTTGTTTGCAATCGTTCGTATTCTCTTTATTTGTTGACCATATGGATTCTTTTTTTACCGTGTTTTCTTTGTTTTTTTGAAAATCAGTGGAGCCGACCTGGAAATGTACTAAAATTGCCCTATATAAATGGTTTCATATCGTAATATAACTGTTTAATAAAGTAGAATTATGTGATGCTGGTTGTTTTTTCGGTCATACTCATGCATCATATTGCATTCCAACCGTTTCTATCAGTTGATTAGTCACTCTATGAGCATTGCTTTTAAAATATGGATCTTGAAGACTATAGTACATTTCCTAATTTTAATTCCCAATTGTCCAGAAGTTCCTAAATATGCGTCTGTTTATCAGTGAACAAGAACGCATTTATTCAGAATTCTCTATTTTTCTGTCTTCTCCCTTTATACTGCTTTGTTTGTATGTGTTTATGTAAAATTGTTAGTTTTATGCGTGGTTTATCTTTTCTTACTCTACTTCTAATCTAAGTATTGTCTTACATGTGAAGTTCATGTTATTTTCTTCTGTTATAATGCATCAGTTTTATGTACCAGATCAGAATCATAAATAAAGCTAAGTAAAAACCGAGGGTGTAGTTCATGTCTAGTCCATCTTGTAAAATAAGCAAATCTGAGTGGATAACAACTCCCTAAACCCAATCACCAGAACAAAAATTTTAATAAAAAGGCACCATGAAAAGATTTTATTCTGTTAAGTACACAAAATACAAACTTGTGAAAGCATTCATAAAAGTATTAGTTTGTTCACAACAACCGGTGTGGTGTAGTTGTTCGATTATGAAGCATCGATGTAAGAAATATGATTACCGCAAAAATCTGTATATAAGTAGAATGTGCAACATAACATTGAAATCTGGAAACTTGTTATTCCATTTAGTGTACAACTCTGTACTTACTCGAATCATGCCAAAAGTCATACCAACCAGTTTCCATGGATGAATAGATGATTTTTTTATAAAGATTTGAATATAGAGAATATATAATTTGGTAGGAAGTGTGTGAAAAATCACAGACTCTTCTCGAGTGCTTCCAACGCCGTAACGCACTGTTTGTAATGAGCCAGATCAACAACAACCAGGGCCTTCAGGTTCTGGCGGTAGTCAGACACCTTGGTTTCAAGACTGCGCACAAGCTCACACACCTAAACAAAAAAACTATAAATAGTTGGGTATTTTCTACTGGGACTTATTGATTACTGAAGCTGAGAGAGCATGTTGAATAAACTGACGGATAAAAGCCCAGGAGTAAGGCGTCAGGTTCTGTGTCACCCGCCAGGTTCTGAACTCAACCTCCTGATTGCAAGTCCGATGACCAAACCACTTGACTAAACAAGCGACTGCATGGAAACTATATTTCCCAATTTTACTTGTGACTTATCAACGCACTCATACATTCACTAACTGAACTTACCCTGGCTTGTTGATCTGCGAATCCTTTCTCAGCTTCTGCGATTTTATCCGCCTCGACGGCCTTTTTGTTTTTGAGTGTGTCCATATCGAGACGGATGTTGGTGAGACGGCGACGTTCCTAAAGTACTCACGCATAACTCACTCACTTACATATTCAACTCACTCACACATTCAACTTACTCACTTACTAACTCAATTCACTCACTCATTATCATAGTCAACTGACTCTCTTCAATCAATCACAAACCTCATCAAGCACAGCTACTTCATTCCTGAGCACAGCCTTCAAAGGTGCCAGCGTTGTACTCATGGAAGCGTACATCGACTTCTCTGATTGGCCGATCTGAAATTCGAGATTACTGACTGAAGTTTGATTAATTGACCGATCAACGAACGGATTGCCTGACTGACTAACTCACGAATAGATTATATGGGAATGTAAATGGTTGATTCATAAATGTTCAATACAAAAACTAAATAAATTACATAATTAACACACCGCCGAATATGCCTTTGCACCCTCCTGGAATGCGGGTGCCGTAGCGTGTTGCCAGCTTTCGAGCTTGTCGCCGAAATTCTTAAATATGGCAAATATTCTTAATTATTAAATTCTCACTGACAGATTGTCTCACACACTCACTCACTCACTCACTCACTCACTCACTCACTCACTCACTCACTCACTCACTCACTCACTCACTCACCCACTCACTTTCTTACTCGCTCCCTCACTCACTCACTAACCTTCAAACTAGCACCCAATTGTTGTGCCTTGCTTGGTGCGTCACCAGTCAAAGCATCCATAACTTTCTGGGTTGGGTCTGGCTGAAAAGGGTCATTTAATGTTTCTTGCGTTAACCGAAATTCATCCAATTTTGTTTAACTAACCTGAATGTAGTTCTCAAGAGCATGAATGAGCTGAGTCGTATTCAGACGAATCTCGTCGGCGCGTGCCATCAGAGCCACCGTATCTGAGTGAGTAAGTGAGTGAGTGAGTGAGTGAGTGAGTGAGTAAGTGAGTGAGTAAGTGAGTGAGTGAGTGAGTAAGTGGGTGAGTGAGTGGGTGAGTAAGTGAGTTATTTTAACCGGAGTTGAATTCAGATTTTTGCGCGCTACCCAGGGATTCAGACACAGTCTGCTGAGCGCGTGAAGCCGTTTTCTTCAGGAAATCCATTATTAAGGCTGATTGTTTTTATTATATTTGTGAATGAGAAGTGATTTGGCTTGAAAACAAAATAGTTAAAGCCAATATAATAATTTAACATTCAGCTTTAATTTATAAAATTTCATGTGGTTGAAACTTTGAAGATGATGAAATAATTGGCATCAGGCAAGACATGTATAATACGTGTTATACTCAATAGAGTCGGTTACTATTCGGATAATGTATATTGTTCTTCAATAGCATGATAAGGAGGCATCAGATAAAAACACGACCATTAACATTTCGAAATACCAACACGTGTGATTCATATAATAACGCTGCTTACAGTACAGTACACAAGCGGCCCTAACGGTTGCGTTCGCGAATTTTTTTTCAGTTGCATGTTGTGCATAAAAACAAGCACCACGTTGTTTACAATGAATTGGTTTGATCGCTCTATTGCATCCACCAGCTTATATGTGTTTGCACAAAAACATAATTGTGGATTTTGACGCTGCACAAATAGATTCATTAACATTCATTAACATGGTGGAACTCTAGCAAAGCATTTCAAAGACTTTAACAACAGCATGCCAATGAAAAAATCTACTGTCATATAATTACTGAAAATCAGAGAGATTTTATATTTTTTGTATGCAGAGAACGTAAAAATGAGCCAGACGTACGAAACTGTGGTACGCAACGCGGTCGTTCAGGTTCAACGTAGCACGTCGGCCAGTGAGTGAGTGAGTGAGTGAGTGAGTGAGTGAGTGAGTGAGTGAGTGAGTGAGTGAGTGAGTGAGTGAGTGAGTGATTGAATGAGTGAGTAAGAAAGAAATAGTAAGAAAGAGTAAGAAATGAGAACAACCAACCGGAGTTGAATTCAGTTTTTTGTGCGTTACCCAGTGATTCAGAAACAGTCTGATGAGCGCGTTCACACGTTTTCTTGAGGAAATCCATGATTTTAAGATTAGTGATTTGATTATAATAGTTCGTTGAATTGATGTTTTGGCTTAAAACGAACTTTTTAAGCTAATATAAGAAGGTAAATGAATTTAAATGAATGAAATTGAAAATGAACAAATTACCTGCGGTTGAGTTCTAGAGTGATAGGCATCAAGACTTGTGATCAACTAACAGAACATTTTATACAAATAGAAGACAGTATAAATAAATGAGTTGCGTAAATTTAAACGACGACAACGCAGACATCATTCACTTGCATTGAAATACAAACTACAAATGTAATAATAATGGGTGCGGTGCGGCATCGATGATAAATAAAATCCCTGGTTAACAACAACAACAACACCATCATCATCACCATCATCACCCTAAAACATAACAACAACAACAAAAACATCATCATCTTCACTATCATCATCCTAAAACGTAACAACAACAACAACAACAACAACAACAACAACAACAACAACAACAACAACAACAACAACAACAACAACAACAACAACAACAACAACAACAACAACAACAACAACAACGGCACCGGTGCTTTTCTGACCGACATACAGGGTGGGCCAAAAAAAACGTGTCGCGTTTGAGCGGTTATTGTGAAAGGTATACAAACGCTGTGAGATTGTGGTAAAAAGCATTCGATTAGACACTTTTTGGCCTACAAAATGATGTGCTACTAAAGTTGAATCTTTCATTTCTTAACTGTTACACGCGATTGTTGAAAAAAACATAGATTTTCACCTTGCAAGTTCATATCTTGTGGTAAAACTGTAAAAATATTCAAAACTAATTGCACGACGTTTGGATCACATAACCATACATACAGTAAAAGAGAATAAGAGCTAAATGTGTTTTCAAAAATGCATAATTAATCACGCAAAAAAGTATGTTCAGTTTGGCCTCCTTCATAAGCAATGACAGCATGCACGCGTGTAACTGCTTAATGGCTGACTATAAACAACAATGTATTTTTCCAAAACAAACCAAATTATTTAAAATTCATGAATTAAAACATTTCATTCGAAAAAAAACAACAAAGCTTAGAAACCGACGACCAAGCAACAACGGTTTTGAATATTTGCTCCATTTTACCACAAAATATGAACTACGCGAGGTGAAATTCGAGGTTTTTTTCAATAATCGCGTGTAACAATTAGGAAATGAGAGATTCAACTTTAGTAGCACACCATTTCGTAGGCCAAAATGTGTCTAATAGAATGCTTTTTACCGCAATCTTACAGCGTTTGCATAACTTTTACAATAACCGCTCAAACGCGACACGTTTTTTTGGCCCACCCTGTATGTACATATATACATGTAGCCTGAACTGATGCATTATATGGTTAAAGTTTCATAAACCTTCAAGAATATATGTTTACAACAAGGAATAAAGATAAATTGATAAACGGACATTTAAAAACATCAACAATCACAACAGCTACAACAACAACAACAACAACAACAACAACAATAACAACAACAACAACAACAACAACAACAACAACAACAACAACAACAACAACAACAACAACAACAACAACAACAACAACAACAACAACAACAACAACAACAACAACAACAACAACAACCAATCAACAACCAACAAAAACCACAACAACAACAGCAACAAAAACAACAACAACAACAACAACAACAGCGACAACAACAACAACTACATACAACTACAACAAGAATGTAAAAAAATAGTTAATGAAGGACACGCATTTATTCTGACAAGTATAATATAAGTACAAGTGCAACGGCAATCTACAGTTGACTAAGGTATAATATTTTATTGTGTTCCATGCAATCAATCGCTCAACACATCAGCGACAGGCCGGTTACGTTCGCGAAATTCTTTCCCAGTTGCATGTTGTGCATAAAAACAAGCACCATCCATACATATGTACGTTGTTTACATTGAAATTGTTTGGTTGCTCTATTGCATCCACCAGCTTATGCAAATGTGTTTGAACAAAAACATAATTGAGGATTTTGAAGCTGCACAAAAGGAGTGATTAAAATGGAACTCGTACAAAGTATTTCAAAGATTTCAAGCAACATTAGGACATTGCGATGTTTTACTGCAAATTATTGGACATCAGAGAAATTAATTATACGTTCTGTTCTGTATGCATAAAACGTCAAAAGCCAGCCAGAATTAGAGAACCTGAGGTGCGCAACGCGGTCGTTCAGATTCAGCGTTGCACGTCGCAGCAAGAGTGCGTATATAACAGGGGGAATTATTGGGATGCATTCCCAGCTACATAGAGCAACAGCCACAGACGCAATTCATGTCAAGTTCAGTCTGTTCACCATTCAAGTCAGTTCACCGTACTTCACGTATGTATTTATGTACAGTAGAACACATTACAAACATTGAAAAAACACGACTTTTTTATTGGAAATAGATTTACAATATTAACTATGTTTGTAACAGTTTATGTATACCATTTCAACGTTATACGTAGCTAACGTATCCCACATGACATCCACTCTCCAGCTTATTTGGTAAACAATGTTGTTACCTATAACATGACATTTTCTGAAAATGAAAACCAATAATGAACGATTTGTATTTCGTTGAGTTTGTCTGGTGTTTACATGGGATTGAGTCAGTGACGGTGTGTGTCCGGTCATAGCGGGTAACCAACATTGCATAAGAAGCTAATAGCCAGTAAACAACAACTGTGCGATAGTGTGTTGGTTGCGTTCTACCAACTGTTGACGAATCTTGGGATCAAGCCAAACATTTTACCACAGGCCTGCGCTGGATGATGGTTACCGAGGTTCTAGAGAGCAATTGGCAACTTAACATTTGAACACAACCCAACACAAGTAACAGGCACCTGAATATAATGATTAAATGTTATAGAGTTGTTGTGTTGAACCAAAAAAGCAAGCCACCAGCATCTTCGTCAGCCGCTGATTATGCATGAAATCTAGTATAGCCATGGACGTGAACAACTTGATATTGCTGGTATGATCCGGGCCATGAACCTTCTCAGTAAGTCAGGCACTACTTAGGTAGGTAATATTGTCTAACACCCTCGAAATTAGAGCTGTAAATTCAAGACAACGGGTTAACCAAAACCGTTGTGATTACTATGTACATAGTCTAGCCAAGCAAGTGAAAAGTTTTAAATTACTGGGCGCAGTTCCTAAGAATTACCGAGCGGTAAAGGTAAAGGTTAAGGTAGAATTTACCCATAAAACAAGTAAAATTTACCGAGTAACTTTTCGGGGTAAATTGTTTAGAAACTTTCCATCAATTTACCACTGGTAAAGGTGAAGGTAAAGTAAATTTTACTTGTTTTTCTATGGGTAAATTATACCTTTATTTCACCTTTACCGTTCGGTATTTCTTATGAACTGGGTCATGGAATTGATAATATTCGAGCCCACGACCATTCACTACAAGCTTTATAATACGATAAGCTGCATAACCGCCACTGACGGTCCGAAGTTGTACACGCTATTTTTGTACTTTTTACTTGAATCTCAATGATCATACTAACATACTCATCGTAGTTCGTTTTACAGAAGTATGTACACGGCTGGATCGAACATAAACCACACAGTCGGAATAACACTGATTGAATCGTAAAATAGATATGGCTTTATAATATTGGAGTGAACTGGTCACCGACAAAATTTCTGTTTCCGCACCACAATTACGCTACTTTACAGTTGTACGTAAAATTTCAGTTAATTAGGCACTGCATTATTCATTCGTCTGGTTTGGTGGTTTGTTGATTCGGTGAGGCAGTACAATGAAATTAGATTTATGAAAAAACGAATAGAAAATCCAATAAAAACTGTTCTTTGGTTAACGATAATTAATGTTTTTATTGAGAACTCACACACAGGACAACCTAAAAAGGCATGTAAAATAATATTTAGTGAACCCTTGACTCACTCATGTTGTTATACCTCATATTGTACATAGTTTAATAAAATGAAGCAAAATAATATATTTGTTGTTATTACAATCAGAAACTTATAATGTTTGCCGCTGGCCAAATGACCTTGCCTGACGGTATCAACATGGATGGAATAACACAACCACTAGTCGTACAGTAAGATGAGATGACGCTCACTTATTACCCATGCATATTAGATATCGCAGTGCGTAATTAGTAGCTCGCCGTAGTCAGTATAGCCCATCCACCGTTTCTTGATACTCGGAAAGTTTTTGGCAAGCAATATAATCTACAGGGTGGTCCAAAAAAAATGACAACACTTTGAAGCTGAATAACTCTCGGCACAGAGATCAGATTTGATTGAAATTTTCAGGTATTATCAACAACATACTAACTTAGAAAAATATATAAAACCAAGCTGATCAGACAATCACAGCGGCCACCACGCATTAATGTTTGGAAAAATGCGTGTGGGTCAAAAACCGAGCGAACAATTAGGACATGGATTACACGTGATTTGCGAAAAAATAAACTCAGTTATTTTAGCCTGTAATCAATCAAGAGTCTTTTTTACTTATGCTGAAACATTTGTAGTATAAATTTTTTGAATTTTATTTTTCATTAGATAAAATCTTGTTTCAGAGGTGAAAACTGCGTGTATCTCCTTCTGACATTGAAAAAGCGTTTAGTTTGCTAATTTAAAATGAAAAAATAAAAAACAATTTAACAAAATGCTTAAAAACCATCGATAAAATTTAAGTAAACGTGGAATGTTCACCATCGACTAGCAAAATCTAATATTTCATTTATTACGTGCATATCATCCCTTGAATATGCATGCACAATGTAGGCGGTTTTTGACCCATGCGCATTTTCGCAAACATTAATGCGTGGTGGCCGCTGTGATTGTCCGATCATCTTGGTTTTATATATTTTTCTAAGTTAGTATGTTGGTGATAATACCTGAAAATGTCGATGAAATCAGATGCCTGTGCCGAGAGTTATTCAGCTTCAAAGTGTTGTCATTTTTTTTGGACCACCCTGTATATTCAAAAATGATTTTGGCGCGCTTTCAGTTTTTTACCTAATATTTTTTTATGACACTTGGTCTCCTGGGCAGAGTACGAACGTTCTGGGTCCAAAAAATGAATTTTTATAACAAGATACCGTGACCAAGCATGTATATTACTGGGATGGGATCGATAGGCAGAAGCGATAGCAACTCGGATGGCCAACTAAATCTAACAATCACAATTGATGTCAAGAGACTAGACTACATTTAAAAATGCGCGTAATTCCGATTTCACACACGGACGATGATGAGGTGAATGTGAGACGATCTGGTGATTCTTGAAGTAAAAATCCAAGCAATCATTCCATTCGAAGGATTAGAAAATTTTATATTGACATGTTCCACATGTCAATCAAAACTACTGAAACTGCTCTAGAAAAGAAATTACGCCAAAAATCTTTCGACCACGACGGGAGTCGAACCCGCAATCTTCGGATCCGAAGTCCGACGCCTTATCCATTAGGCCACGCGGCCGATGCTTTGCTTATTGCTGGTTTCTTCAGTATACAAAAGGAGAAATAAACTTCGAGTGACAGAGTGATAGACTCAAACAAAAACGATCGTCGTAACGTAGCGATGTCAGTCAGTTCAGACTTATTTGCTTTTACTGTGTCTGTCAGTCTGTCAATAATTTTATTTATGTGCCTTTGTCAGTCAATAAACTTGTTGCATTCAGTCAATTCGTAACTGTGGTTCACAAAAAAATAGACGATAACCCGTAAATATTGGTCAGCCCAATTTTTTTTGGCATTTGGTTGATTTTGATCACTTGTTGTTATCACAAAAAGCATTAGTTTCCGCTTTCATACACGCTGGTAATCGATGACACATTCCCCATGGAATAATAATGATATTCAAAAAGGGCGGCAATTCAAATATGAGCGCACCGTCTGTCACACTCACACTCGCTCATTATTTTATGCTGTCAGCCACACTGGCGGACGAGCTAAATTCCCAAAGGGAGGGGAATTTCGTCAAAGAGGGCGGAATCCGGAGTTTTCAGGCCACTTTGCCTACACCTTAAGAAACAAAATCAACTTTTTGAAAACGCCAAAGAGGGGGGAATTCCACTTTTCCCTCCCCTTCTTGTCCGCTAGTGGTCAGCCAGTCTGTCAGTTTATCGGATGGGTCGTGAGAGAAAAATTTAATAGTGTTATTTTCATCCTCTTGGAGAACTTAGGCGCAGAATGGAAGTGGAGATGAGAGTAGTGGAGTGCTGTATTTTTTCTATCGATCACTTCACGAAGCGCCGACGCGGGTCTATAAATAAACCCCCGTCTTCGTCTGAGTAGCGATTACATCTGATCAAATCAACAAGAAAGTCAGAATGAAACCGAATCATACTACTCTAAATAAACCTCTTGACTAGTGCAAAAAAGAAAAATGTGGATTTATAGATTTGGTGGAGTATACTGGAACTTTTTATGACATGTCGTAAACTCATCCGCGTCTGGTTCGCAATAAAGGGGGTTGAATGAATTCTATTTTTTCTCATCATATCTGTGCTTTTGTATCGAATAAATAATGCATAGAGCGTTTATATAGGGGAGGCCTCACTCACCCTAATATGCGTGTATAGATTGCTTTGTAAGTGACACGGAGATCGATAGAATAGATAAGGTCTCTTCGGGTAGGTAATATGATCTATAAAAAAATTAACCTACACAGTTTATTCATTAAAAGTTCGAATTCGAAAGCCCAAGCGCTTTGGCGTCCGTGATAATAATGTCATTTCAGTTATTAGTTTCAATTTTCACCCATTTACGGTGACCACAGCCGCGCTTATGTAATGACAGGGGTATTTTCAGATGTCTATTTCCTTATTCAGTGAAAATAGAATGTTCATAACTTTTTTTATCTGCGTCTAATAGTTTATTGTAACTTCATTTTTCATACCGTCTTTTTGTGAACTGTAAACCTGTTCTTTCAGAATTCGAAAATGTGACAATATTGTTCATAGTTGTCGCTTCGATACTATTCCATAAATCGATCAGAACGGATTTGTTGTCAAGTCAAACTATTTATCACATACACAAAAATGGGTTGGTCCCATACATTTCGTCTCTTGGTTTAGTCAGTTAACGATTCCCAAGTGAGTAAGTTCAAGCCATTGATTGTTACTTAATCCATAAGTAACCCTATTAACTCAATGATATATTTTCAGCCACATCACTTTATACGGACGTATCGTTGACCACCGTCCAGCATCTGGACAGACTCAAGAACGAGGCCTGGCAAACATACGAGAATCTCCTGGCGGCATATCTCACTTACTACTCGGTTGGAGTTTTAGATAAAATCAAATCATCATAGTTCACACATACAGCCTACAGGTGAAACAGATTATGTTACTCATTCCATCAACATATGGTAGCCGCAGCCAAATATAGTTGTAAGGTAAGCGACCAGAAAATTTGCTTCTACTAAGAGTTGTGAATGTGAGGTTCCATTTGTTATATCGTCTATCGATGTGATCCACCAGTGTAATTGTGAATTAGTAAATTTCGTTTCGGTCAAATATGATAATTATTTTTTAGCCAAATGGTGTTGACATTGACGTTGTTAATCGGGCACTCGAACCAGAACCGAGTTGCAGTCACAGCGGTAAACTCAGAAAAACTAGCAAAGTCAGCTCGCAGAGTCAATCTGGTTGGTTGCATCAATATGGTTAATTTATCATACTTGACTTCATTCATTCATTAAATAATTCGTTTTCGCTGATTAGTGCTATTGTTAACTAATAGTTTACTTTTACATTACAAATAATGTAAAACTGATTATTTGTTAGCGTTATTGATTTATAAAATAAAGCACGAAAAGTGACTTGTGTGATGTTCAGATCTACCTCCTCTGTATGGTGAACCCCTGACCGTGGAGGGCCTGGCACTCGTTCAACAACTGGTGGATGCACTCAAAACAAAACATCGTTTGTCCTATAATTATTTTCGTAAAAACTAGCTTATAGCATTATGTTAATCATCTCATCATGATCATGATCATTATCACCATCGCTTTATCAGTCAGATAATAATGTTAGTCTGATTCATTCAACAAACCACATAAATACTTAACTGCTCGTGTTCATATCTTGTATCATGAGTTGATTCTAGGTCTCGAAACGGAAGGCCTTTTCCGCATACCCGGTAATCAGATTAGAATCGCACGACTGCAGCGTGGGCTGTCATCAGGTCAGTCATTCAGTCATTCATTCATTCAGTTAGTCAGTCATTCAGTCAGTCAGTCAGTCATTCAGCCAGTCAGTCATTCAGTCAGTCGGTCAGTTAGTCATTCAGCAACATTCAGCAAGTCATTCATTCAGTTAGTCAGTCATTCACTCCGTCGGTCATTCAGTCAGTCAGTCGGTCAGTCAAAATAAGTCATTCAGACAAGACAGTCATTCATTCAGACAGTCAGTCAGTCGGTCAGTCAAAATAAGTCATTCAGACAGTCAGTCAAAATAAGTCATTCAGTCAGTCATTCTCTCATTCATCCATTCAGTAAGCCCGTCTTTCGTTCATGTCAGTCAGTCAGTCAGTTGTTCATCCAGCCAGTCAGTAAGTCATTGATTCGCATTAAAATTTAGATAATCCATTTTGGTGTCTGTATCAATTTGTGTCAAATTATTTACCATTTTCGCTCGACCAATCACTATACAATTTTAGGTTGCACCCTGGATTTGTCTGAAGAGCGTGCTCCCGACCTGGCCGGGGCACTAAGTAGATTCCTGATGCACCTGCCCGAACCCATAATCACCCTAAAACTGTACCCGATTGTGGCCGTGCTTGCCGGTTGGTACTGAAAATTACATGATATTTTAGGTACTGACTGGCTAAAACATTATTCTATCGTCAACATACCACTGAGTTTTATGTTCGAATGAAGCAACAATTAGATTTGTAAACTTTGGTTCAATCATGTATTGAATTTAGTTGTTAAATTTAGGGAGTATAACCCGTTCTCAATAGAAATAACCTACTTTACATAGAAGTAAAAGTCGTAATGACACATTAACCCGGTTATCTGGCAGCATTATTTGTTCCTATGCAGACACGGACACCTGCCTGCCACACGACAAGGTAGTGAACGCACTGCGCGTGCTCACCTACCTGCTCCCGCCTGATCATCGATCACTGCTCCATCTCGTGCTCGATCTGCTCCATTCCGTGGCATCCCGATCCGAGATAAACCGGATGGATGCCGTTAATCTGGCCGTCATATTCGCCGGACACGTATTTATTCCGAATAATGAGGTTGTCAAGCTTTTATTTAATGTTGATTCATTATTAATTAATTTGGTTTAGTGAGTTTTCGTTTTTTTGTGGCGGTTTCAAAGATAATAATTTTTTCCTAAATTTACATATAAACTTCAGTTCTTTTTCATACCGTAATCAATGTGTAATCAGTCAATCAATCTTTGTCGTCACTTTTCAGATGGAAAAAGTGGAGGCCGCGAAATCGGTGAAGGCACAGGTGTGTCAGATGCTGGAAGTGGCCATCACAGACTTCGACCAGTTGTTTGCACTGCCCGACGCGTTGATTCGTGATACACGACTGATAGCGGACAGTCTGGGATGGACCATTGGGTTAGGCTATATCAACACCTACTAGTGATGTTATCGTTTATCACAATATTTCAATTTTTATTCAATTTATCTCTCGATAAATCAGTGTAATTCGTAAGTTGTAACCGAGTCAACACAATTCTGAAACTGCAATTCGTTCTTTATTTAACTGAATTCAATACACTTTACTTCGCTTTTCCTGAAAGCTTTTGACTAACTGATCAACTGATAAATAACTTGAACGTATGACTGAAATAAAGTGGTTGTTGTTACTGATTTCAGCAGTCACTCGGACACGTCGAGCATCTCGTCATCATCCACAACCAATACTTGGTCTACTCCGGTTAGCATGTCGAATAGTCAATCAATCAGTCATCGGTTAAAACAATATTTCGTTTGACCAATCAGTATTCAATCAATCACGCAATCCTTCATTAAGCTTGAATTATTTGTTAATCAGTTGATATACCGATATCTTTGATGACTCATATTTGAGTCAATCATTAGGTCAGTCATCTAGTTAACCAGTCGGATCAGTCAGTCAATTTTATTACACCGAAACCGACCAGTCAGTTACTTGATCAGTGTATTGATCAGTCATCTCTAATAGATGTCGAATCATTAGGCAGAGTTTATGTACTGTACTGTACATGCAGCCACTTAATCAAACGCTTTGTCAGTTTATCCACCAGTACGTTACTCAGTCAATTCTTCATCTACAGAAATCCAAATCCCTGACCGATATTGTGCTGCGTGACGTTAACTTTGCGATTCGCAGTCCGGACTGCCAGGGCGATACGCAGTCGACAACCGAGGTTGGCTATTGTTATTGTTTCACAAACCTATTGTACGAAATCCAATTTTTCATCATTCGCTCATTGCAATTATTATTTTGTTGTATCCCAAAAATATAGTGATGCTGATGATGCGATAATCGATAGGATAAAAAATATGCAGGGATTACTGTAAGTGCTTTATTGCTCACTAAGAACTATAGTAGTTGTCAGTAGATGAAATCGTCATAATAGTTAATAGCTATTTTAGTAAATCGAAGTTTTATAAATAAGACAGTTCAGTATCAAATGTAATCGTGATTCATCCAGTGTTGTATCTATCGGTTTCTTTCAACAACTCAGATCGAACTGGCCAAGCTGTACGCCGACATCCAGACGATGCCCGAGTCGAAGCAGAAGGAGCGACTTCTCCGACAGGTATATTGACTTTTATCCAATATGATGTATGATTTATTGGTTGTCAGTCATTTACATAACCAAACTATTCACAGTCTATCAATGCTATCGCCGTAACCCTGGCAAAAAGACAGCTTTCTATACTCACCTGTCCTGTCCCCATTTAAAAAGTTGAATAAACTAAGTTTACTCTTTATCGCCTCTCTCTCTAAAAATTTTAGTCTGCTGATGTGATGTAAAATATCCCTCTCTTTAGTAAAATAACTGTGTTATTTAATGCAGCTGAAACAAGAAAACCGTCGTAAGATCGCGATCATCTCTGAGCCACGCAGCAGCCCGTTGAGTCGGCTATCCAACAAAATCAATGGTGTGGCATACAGCAGTGCCGGTAATGGCAAGACTAAATCTATGATTGTTAACGGCATACCACGAGTCGCCAACAAGGAAAATAAGACCAAGTCCATGATTGATAAAACTGGTTAGTGATTGAATGCATTCATTGGTTGGTTGGAAACATCAGCTGGGGCTGAGTGTAATAAGGCTAATAATAATGACACAATTTGGTGGTTAAGTTACTCATTTTCGTAAGACTCATATGAAATACAAAGAGTGAACCGTCCAATTAAATATAGTTAATATCGTTATAGTTAATATATGTAGGTTGATTGTGATTCGTAGTCAGTCAGTTGTGAATCAGTAGTTTTAGTAGCTTTTCTCGAGTCCCAGGCGGTATTATGACTGCTGTTAAGTACAGTATGTCGTCACTGTCAAAGCTCGTCATTACCAGTGTTCTTGTTGTTTCAGCCAGTGGTGGTCAGTCAGCATCATCGGATGTCGATTCAGTGTCCGACATGTTCAGTATGACCTCAATTTCTACCCCTCGTTCGGCAGTGCGTAAGAAGTTGATCACACCGATTGCGGTCAAAGTTGACGAAAACACAGTCGTCCATTTCTGATATGTAGATTAATTGTGTTTTTATAGTAGAGAACAAGCTATGCCCCTTTTTCGGTTTTCCACTGTGTACACAGATACAGAAAACAGATCGACTCCCAGAGACCAGAGTTAAGAAAACCGATTTCAGACTATTTAAAAAATGTTTTTTTAAATCGCTGTTTAGAGTGTTCAATTAAAAGTATGGAGTATTATGATTAACGATATATCCTCACTTTTTAGTTACCTTCAATATTCGTGCACTTACCGTACACAAATAAAATTCTCAACCGATATATGATCCTATATGACTGTTTTATTATTTTTATATTATTGGATACACTATTTATCATGCATTTATTATTGTCTGTGCAATCGGTGTGATGATTTTATTGTCTTTAAATGGAAATTGTATATAAATACTCATTTGTTTACTCGTCTCCTGTACTTCTAATTCATTGGTTTCATTCTCGTGTAAATTCACCCGGTTCTCAGTGAATTTTTATGAATCATCTAACTAATAAATTTAACGTCTTTTATAATTCAAGTTAATGAAATTTTTTCAAAGAAAAATTAAACTTGACATTCATTTTTATGAATTATGTAACTGATTATAGTCTTGTCTGTGAAGTTAGTAATCGGCAAATGATCTCGATGAGCAGCCTGAACTGGCGTGAAAACATAACATACAAGAAAACACAAAAAAACGTGAAATGTTCGTGGATATACGTGATTTTCCTACTCTGTTGCTAGATATATTATAGAAAAGCACAGTATTTTTGTCACAGTCAAAGACAAAAGTTTATACAAAATTGGTATAGTACGATCGCTGCCAAATATACAAATATCGATTGGGCAGTCAGCACGTTTACGATACGATACGACTACCAATCGTACAATCTGAATGATTAACTCTAACTGTATTTGTTAGCTTACGGATACCGTTATCGAAACAAAGTTTATAAAAAAAATTCACTGGCTTACTTGTGTACATTACTCCGTATATGAAACATGAAAATGAAACTTAACTCGATAAATGGACTGTAAATTATATTAATTTGAATTATGATACATATTCTTGGATTCACTGTCACATTCGATGATCAGTCACAAAATTTGAATGACCGTAATTTTATATATAGTACAATCACGATCTCACCAAAACTATACGAATATCGATTAAATTTACTGACTAAAAATCGTACAATACTAAAAACCAGCTGATCGTTTATCATCAACTCGAATCGAAATGCTTGTAAAGCGCCCGTAAACATCACACGACCATCAGAGAATAATCATTTTTAGAAAGTATGATTGCAATGATGTTAGTTAGTCTAATTTGAGATATGCTCAGAGTATTCTAGCCCTAAATAGAATAAATTGTCAAACGGCAACCATGCAAAAAAGGCACATGTAAATACCATTGATCTTGTCTGCCAGTCCGATGTATCTCCGTGACGACTAATGCACTCTCTCCCATCCCAGAGACCAACACTAAAAGCACTTGGCTCACATTCGCAGTTGCTTTTGATACATTTATCGTTGAAGAGTTAACAGGTTTTGCCTTTATGCAATTGTGCCTCAAGGGTAAGTTCGATCGGAATTTGGAACAAAGGTGATAGTTTTCAACGAACCTGGAGGCGCATTTAAATGCCATGGACCACGAAGTTTTTCAGTAACTAGGTTGCCATTTGATGTCACATTCAATTATAAATTTTAATAAATTGTGGTACTTATGATCTCAGAACTGTTGTTCCAGTCATGTTCAACCAGCACATGAACCGTAATTCCGGAATTGGCCCAATATTTTCGGGTTCGACAAGCAATTCAAGAGTCATTCAAACTTTAACCCTACTTATCAATCTAAACTTAACCTCAGATGACTCATTTTAATGAAATCCTTCTCATCAATATCAGCTGACTCAGTGTGACAACGTAACGTTACCACCAACCAACCGTTACCACAGTGACCGTTACTGTGATCGTTGTCACCTGATTCATGCATGACGTTCACAACCAACGTGAACATCGAAACGGTACTTATAAATGGATGTACATCATCCATGTTTCATTAGTGTCTTACACCATTGCAATTTGTGGTTTTGTTTTTATAAAATTAAGATGTTTACATTACAACTTTATTATATAATTAGTGTTTCGTATCATGAGCTCATTCTCTCCATTTCAAATTGAACTGTTCTGTGTGTGTTCATAAAATAGAAATCAATTTCTCATTAAGACTTGATTGAGTACCAGCTGACTATCTCGAATGCAGAATACAAACCCAGTAGTTTTTCAGTTTGATTCATTCGAGCACATGCCGCTCAGGACGTTTGAATTTGAGCCTTCGCTTTTTACTTACCCCAAATGTCCAACTTTACAATCTCTATATGTCTTTTATGCTTGACTTTTTGCCAGTACATTAAAACTTTGTGTCGTTATATTATGCCATTATTCCGAAATATTTATAATTGCACATATTGTATATTAATGTGAATTAATTTGCTTACTTTCCATGCATGTTTGGTTACGAGGAGGGGCTAGGGGCTGTGGGGCAGCTTGTGATTTATAGCACAGTGGACCAGCATCACTGATGGACCACCAACCACTAAATTCATTCAAACGCCGAAAGAGCCACAGTTTCGAAATCAATTAATCTACTTCGTGAGGATCAAATGGTATTTTCTAGTACAGCCAAAGAGGGGGATTCCATTATTCTTTCTTCGCTTATGTCGTGCGCTACTGATCCGTACACTTGATGGGATACATGCATCAGTCACATGTATTGTGGTCATATTGATTTTCATGTGGTTGTTTTCGGTGGTCGTGTGTTGGTGCATCATCATGACATGATTGAATGGTATGGTATCTATCTCATGCCAGATAGGTACATGGCAACTAATATCATCAAAAACTTATGTTATCGTAAATGTACGTGATGGTTAAAAAAGCACGTTAAATATTCAATTTTTTTTTATTTATCGTCATTTATTCATCAATTATCGTGAATAAGCCGTGAAATTAGCCATCTTAAGAATAATATTTATCTGGAAGACTGGGTTGAGTTGCAAGCTTACCTTTGTTGGTGTCTTTAATGTACGTAAAATACATGTACAGTACCTTCGATTTGAAAAAAGGATAGGACTGATGTAAAATCTGTTTACATTACCACTGGTAATATCACTACTTTTAGTCAATACCGCCAACTCTGTCGTGGTCGTAGAAGATCACAAAGGTGTGACTACTAAGTACTAAATTAGTAATAATTGTTAATAGATGGTCATTTTTGCGAACGCATCGATGCGTGAACAGCCATCGTAAAAGTGTTTATAACTCATTTAGCGCATTGTGCTGGACCAAATAAATTTTTTTTACAATGTAGTAAATAGAAGCTATAGTTCTTAACTTTTCTTATCACTCGGGACTACTGAAAACACGAAAAAAACAGTTGTAGAAAAAGTTTCAGATATGTCGATGGTTATTGGACCGAATTTCCATCCTGAAAAGTTTCTAGCCAATATTGATACGATCCAGCATTCTAAATATGTCATGTTTTCAACGATCAAAAAATTCGTACAAAATTCGTATCATGATGTACCCTGGTGCCATAGTTACTGATTACTATACGAATCAGATGTTCCCAAAACATCTGACTACTAAAATACCAGAACCAGGTGACTCAAACTCGGATACGATTGTACTGACTGCTCATTAGGGCATGGTCCATTGGGCATGGTCAGACGTTTCACGCGTTTATATTTTAGTTTGGTTTTGTGGCTCTTCTGTGGCTAAGCGTTAGAAATTCACAAGCAAACAAAATCTGTGTATTTATATCTGAATACGTTTTTAGATTAATGCCAACATTTAACATATAACAAGTCATTGTTGTCAATGTTAATGGTGATGGCACAATTGCATTGCTAACTGAGGATTTTTCTGATGACTGGTACCTCAATCAATATAAAACACTATACTACATATAGACCATTGAGTGTTCACGTCACACAGCTGATCGTTGTACTACGATAACCAAAACTCGTGGTCGACTGACCGCAGCCAACGAAATTTTTAGTCGGTTTATTACGATTTTTGGATGTCTCATGTGAAGTTTTCAGTGACATTACAACGGTTGTCGTGGTATTGTGTATAGTTGCAGTGACTGGCACAAACTGGTACTGCCAGGTCACTCAGGTGATCGCACCAGAGGTGTGCCAAACAACTGCAGATCATAAAAGGCGGGCACACTTGGTTGATGGTCATTTGATAAGATAACCTGACAATGGTTCAGGAATCTAAAGTTACGGCGTTTTGATTCGGGAAGGCTGTACGTATCTATGTACATATGTATGTAGGGAACTGCTGGTTAATCAGCATCGGGCAGGTCACTTTCGAACAACCATACAGAATCAATACCCGTGCATTGATGAAATAAACATCATTTCGAGTATTCATACATCTGCTTCATGAATTTGTGTTCATACTGAACAATAAACAAACATTAAAAATTTTCCGATCGAGTGGTTATAAAACTTACAGTATTAATGTAGGTATTTCCATGAACGGTATTACATTTACGTCATAACTCCCAGTTTCCATCTGGTTCTGTACCAGTAATGCAGTAACCAGCAATGGTATCTGACTATCACAAAATGGATCCAATACTTGTGCGTGATGGCACCAAATGATCGGTCATTGATAAGTCGTCGTATCCAAGCAGCCACTAATTCTAGTGACGTTTTTGCGAAACTTGTCATACTAAAACTTTAAAAGAATCTTGTTGGTTGCATGAAAATTTCACTTTTATGTGTGAGTTGAATCTGCAATAAATGTATGCCATAAGTTTCATGAACCTGTTATTTTCAGATCATTTGAGTTGAACTAATATTCTTGGTTTCCCGCCCTCTTCTGAATCCAAATCAAACTACCGTAACCCACCATCATGAGCGACAAGGGTGAGAAAGATGCCAATGCACCTTTCCTGGTGCACATGTACAAAAATGGAGATGCCTTCTCCAGGCCAACTAAAGTGAGTTATAAGCGTTCATTCTCTGAACACTCTCACTCAACCACTCATTCTTTCACTCAATCACTCACTCACTCACTCACTCACTCAATCATTCACTCACTCTTTCACTCACTCACTCACTCACTCACTCACTCACTCACTCACTCACTCACTCACTCACTCACTCACTCACTCACTCACTCACTCACTCACTCACTCACTCACTCACTCACTCACTCACTCACTCACTCACTCACTCACTCACTCACTCACTCACTCACTCACACACTCACTCACTCACCAGGTGCTGGTCGTGCCGGGAGCCTACAAAGACTTTGAAACCTTCCTCGACCTCCTCACAAGCAAAGCCAACATGATCAGACCAGTGATGAAAGTTTACTCAACCAGAGGCGGCAAGATCAAGAGTATTGACGTTGGTTAATGTTGTTGTTGTCAATTTTGTTGCTGTTGTTGGTGTTGTTGTTGTTGCTGCTGCTGTTGTTGTGGTTGTTTTTGTTGTAATATCTTGTCAGCTGTTTCAGGATCTCGAGGAGAAACAAGAGATCGTGGTCACCGACGGTAAGGAAAAGTTCATCAAATGCGACTATGGTGGTGAGCAAACCAAAACGGTTAGTGAATGACTCACGAGTTATCAAGTGAGTGAGCAAGTGAATGAGTTGGAAATTGAGTGAGTAAGTGAATGAGTGAGCTAGTCAGTTAGCAAATGAGTCGTTAACCCCTCGTTCACCATCAATTACTACAGGGATGGAACACAGAAAAAAGTTTCAAGTGGGTCGACGCTAACGAAAAGGAAAACAATGGAGGCAAGAAGAAGAAGAAGAAGCGATCAAAGTCAAAGTCGCACTAAATTCATCAGTATAGTCTACCCAGTAATATGGTATTGTTGACTGTTTCTTATCATGCCAAAGTACCAGCTTTTTGTCAGAATTCAAGAAGGCATACATTAGAGTTGGCAGATTTGAGATTGAATTATCTCTTCAATTGTTTTTCACAAAAGTTTTACCAATCAGCATCGCCATGTACATACGTTATCCCCCAAAGTCAACTAGTCTTAGTTTCTACGTTGAATGATCGGATTTTTTCATTGATGCGACATGCGAGTATCGATCTAAGTAAAAACCGTGCCGATTCAAGTTACAACCGATCCAGATAACCCTTGTGTCTGGCCAAAATGTTTTCTGACAAACGATGACATATCGGCTCGGCTAGCAAACTGCATTTCAATGCATCTTAGTTGGAACCAAAAAATCGCAACGTAAAATGATACAATCAATACTGTGTTTCATGTTTGTATAAATCCTCATCCCCATGAAAATGCTACTTTTTGTCTGACCATTTATTTCGTATTGAATACTTGGGTGTTATACTGCTGTTGTCCTGTTTTCATCGTGGGACCCTTGTTATTTGTTCGTCCGTTTAATTGTGAATGTTATGTTTCGTTCATTTATGATCTTCACGTTTTTGTGATATTATTGAGAGTTGCTTCATAAAATTAAAATTTGAATTCCTCTAGTCATTCATAACTATAATATCCAGCTAAACAATCATTTTATACTGAGGTGGAGCATACATTGTCTAGAATACCAATTACCCTTTTTGGGTTTTGTAGCAGAACATCGATTGACTAGACTTCTTGCTTCACTTCAGTGTTGTGCCTTACTATTCTATGTACTTTCAATATCTAATCCAGATATAAACCCATCCATTCTATGCAATAAACTGTAAAATAGCCTACTCTTGTTTTACTCTACTATTGAAAATGCGAAGAACTTGTGGCGAAATTAAATTTACATAACCAAAACTGTAAATGTTACAAATCATGTTCTTCGGCATGACCATAATATTTTTTACAAATTCCTGTTCCAAATTCCAAATGTTTTGTACTTTTTCTATCACCACAACGTCTAAAGTAAAATGTGATAAAACTCCATGCGAATTGATAAATGGTTTATAACTATAAAAGTGGTAATCACAATTTTAATAATATTCGAATGTAAGAGCGTAGTGACATTAGATGAGGCGAAGTGAAAAGTGTAAAATATCACGATGAAAGATTAAATAAAACCTTCATTTATTCAAGCACCATTCTGCAGTTCATTATCGACGAATTGTTTCATAGTTTTCATTACTGTTGTCGGGTCCTCACTGCGCACAACTGCGGTTCCTAAATGATGCCAGTTGTGTACCGTACACACAAACATACATATACATATGTACATACATACAGTACGTAAAAAAAATATATCATGACGCTGTTCAAACTTTGTCCCATGTCAAACTAGACTTATCGAAAACCTATGAGTGAAATGAAATATGTACATATATGTATTACCTGACACAATGGCATTGGCTCCGGCTTGTGCACACAGTTCAATGTTCTTTGGTCCAACCCCACCGTCAACCTACAAAAACAAGCAGGTTTTCATGTAACAAACGGCTTTTATGAATTAGGTAAACCGTACCAATAACGTTGAAATTGATAAATATTACTCACGTTTCACTTGTATTGTCTGAATCTAAATTATAAAAACCTGAATGTTCAGCGCGGGAAACTTGGCACGCAGAAATTTCACCTTCTCCAATTGGTCCTCCATGAATGATTGACCTAAAAAGTAATTTTCAAAGCCGGATTATGCGCGCTCAGCAGCTTGATAAAAAAATCCTGACTTTTTGTGACTATTTTACCAAACCTCACCTCCAAATCCGGGTTCCACAGTCATAATCAGCGCCGTGTCAATCATTGAGGCGTAGGGCTCGAGGAGCTAAAATGTAGAAACATGAAATGTTTATCATTGGCATTGGTGATTTGAACCGAATACAAGCGACATAAAACCATAGTGTTTTAACACCAGTATCAATAAACTAATCGTTTAATCCTATCTGAATTTACTGAAGGAAAAATATGTTGTGGATATTCTAGTCCTGTTTAACTAGTCCTATCCTGTCTCGTCAAGTGCGTATAGCGCCAGCCTCGGAAACTGATGGTTCTAAGTGCAAAACCTGGCTTGAGACACAGATCCTGACGCGTTGCTCTGGGTTTCTACCTTTGCCCATCAGTTTATTCACCCTTCTCCGGCCACTATAAAAACCTGATTTTTTACAGGGTGTGCCCTGATGGCTTCAGTAACAAAAAGTCCCAGTGAAATATTAACCTGAACACTAGTGCCCGGTTTGATGGCAATGCCGCACTGCATGTTCAGTGCTCTGATCTTGCCAATCAGGTCATGAACCTTGGCCGCATCCTCCGGTGGGCACGTCTCCAGGTGAAACGTGAACTGATTGGCACCTGCAATACCAATATTTTAAGACCTATGAAGTCCGAATTTCTATTCTAACGTCAGTTACAAAGTATTTTGAACTTGACGCGTTGCTCTGGGACTTTGCCATGCCATTGTTTGTCAGATTATTAAACTCTCTGGACACTACGACAACACCACTCTGATATGGTATTGGTGCGCCCTGATGGCTTCAATTAATGAAGAAGTCCCAGTAAAAAGTTTTATGTGGCACAACGACAACCACTGACAACCATAGTGTTTTACACAAACACAACCTAGTGCAACGACAGCCACTGACCAACCAGCAACAGCCATGGGTTTTATCCACTTGTCCGGCTCACTGACCATCAAATGCACATCAAAGTAGGGATTTTTGCCCAACGACTGTCGCAGCGAGTCCACCACCGGATGACCAAAACTCAGATTAGGCACAAAATGACCATCCATAACGTCCAGGTGCAGCCAGTCGGCACCCTGAAATCAAAAAGGTGAACAGGGATGTAGTTAGGATTTTCTAATCTTAGTTATCAGTTATACCACAACAGAAAAGTTTGATACCGAACCATAATTATAGTGAAATAACGGTAACCCTATTATCCGGTCTCCTGAGGATAATCAGTGCTCACAAACAGCGTTTAAATGTTTGTTTGAATAAATAAATTTGTTGATGAAGTAGATGAAACCATCGTGATCTACGGAGTCAGTTGTGTGTGAAACTTCCTGAAGTTAAGTTACCGTCAAACCATGTTCAATAAAACGAGCAAACCTGAGCGAGCAACCGTTTGCACTCGTCAGCCAAACTAGCCAGGTTGGCATTGAGAATCGACGGACAAATATAGCTGCGTAAGGGCGCCATTTTCACTGACTAAAATACAGCCAGTCTGCTTGATGTCAAATTGTAAAACACATCTGTATACTGATTTCAGGCAATAACAACGGTATCAACGCTAATTTTTCAAGCGCAAGTCATGTAACTTTAATCGCAAAAATTCAAATCAAGAACGAGGAACGACACAACAGCAAGTTTTACTTTTTACTTTTTTAACTGAAGTTATAAGAAAGTCATCAGCTGAAAATGGCAGCCAATCAGACCGAAAAATGAAATGAGAAAGTTAGTAATACATACATAACAAAATTTCAACTGGCGGAACCAAAATAACATGTGCATGAAGGTATATATATCGAATATTTCATAAACATATGTATAATCATTGATAAACTTAAACAAATCATGTATAAACTACAATATCATAATTCACCGAATGTGACCGTGATGCATTTGCCCTGGATCTTCTTAATCTGACATCCGATATCCTTGCAGAAGCGACTAAAAACTTTCTTGTTGTCTTCCATCTGTAACATGACAACTCCGTTGATTACTCGAACAAACACAAGTTGCAAAGAATACTCAGTAGTCAGAATTCTCCCCAGTGAACAACTTCCAACCTTGGCTCTGTTTACATGATATCAGTGTGCAGTACAAACATCAGTTACTGAAAACAAAATAGTTTTAAGCACATTTAATTTCAAAGTAACAAACCCTGAAAATCGACACCCATTTCTGATAATCCAGCCGAAATGGAGGTTCAACGAGGAGCATTGCAAGGGCGACTGCTTCGCGGTAGATACGGTTGCGGACGTCGGCATTCCACGACCATCGCCAGTTGGCGTTCGGAGGAAGACGTACAGTATTACCCTCTATAAATATCAATCGATTGAGTCAAATAATGGGTTAATTAGGCAACTGTTTATTGCTATTTAGGGTGTTTCGTCATAATTTAACATGTACGTTGGTGGTGAGCAGTGACAGAGGAGTTGAGTTATGAGCGAGTGAGACAGTTGAGCTTGATATCATGAAATTGTCGACATTGTCAGCCCAACCAACTCGTCCTGCGACGTCCTTCACCAAAGCCCAAATGATCGTTGGCAATCTTATGGCCAGCGCATTCGGGTATACCCAACTTCTTTATCATTGCATCCGTCACGTAGTAAAACTTGCGCACGGATAATCCATTACAAAGACGTTGCACAAAAGCCAGTAAAGAACTCAGGTGGATCACACCGATTAGTCGGCGTTTGACCTCGGGTTGGCACAGATTATCCGGACAACGATCCCTGGCGTGCCGTAGGAACATGCGCGCCAGACTGAAAAGTTACAATATAATACATCGCTTTTTGAAAGTCGAAGCCAATATCATCAACAACAAGACCAACAAGTTATCAACACTGTCATGTCAACACTATCATCACCAACAACAACAATACCAACCGCACAACACAACAAGAGCGTGAGCGTCTACAATAAGTACAACAACCAACTCGGCATGTCCCAATAACTTGAGCAGTACTTCAGGACGGGCAGCCAGATGCTCAAATAGTGCCCCAGCAAAAGCAGATAAGTCTTCATCGGTGATGTAGGCCTCTAGACTACGGGCATATTTGTCATCACGACGAGGCCCGTTGGGCACGTGATTGAAGACGGATGTGGATGTGCTGGCAGCTGTGTTGATCAGTGTCGATGAACTGAATTTAATATACTTATTTTATTATGTAATTGCGGAAAGAAGAAGATGAGGCGAGAGAGGGTACTGGACTCAAATCTCATGTACGAGATAGACTTCGCCAACTGAGGGGGCCTGAACAAAAAAACAATTGCGGAAAGCTTGATATAATTATATATAACTGCTCTGGATAGAAAATACATATTTAAAATAAATTCGCAATAGCCGGAATCCGAAAGATTACCAGGTGCAGAAATTATATCATTCTTCTCTGACAAACTTGTACACTTAAGTAACTGTTTATGGTTTTGAAAATTTACCAATCATAAAGCAGTAACCTGTTAATGGATTGTTCGTCCACTGGCTGCTTGTCAAAGTTCAGTTTATTGGCTTTGAAACTGGCGCTACCCACCGAATTTCTGCTCTCGTGTTCCGATTCGTACTTTCTCTTTCTTTCCTTCCTCATGGTGCGGGTTTATTTTGACCTATAACTACTAGCAATAGAAAAAGTTACATTCCGTAGGTTTCTCTTCACTTCACGTCTTACCGTGAAAAATATGATGGCAGTAGAAAGCCGTCATAAAAGTACATGGATAGCCAGGGTGACCACGGAGTTGAAAAATAACCACTGGCTGGAGGCAGCTGACAAACAGAAGCTGTAGATTCAAACAAAACAATATCAGACCAACAGTGCGTTCTCGACATTTTCATCATCAGGACATAACACAATAAATCAATTTAAAATAAATCTGACATGACAAGTATAAATCATCAATTGAGCAACGTAAAAATTTCTTTCCAGACTTACAAATAATAAAACAATTTTAAGTTCACTTTTTCTTCTTTCCGGCCGCAGGTGGCTCTTTCACAGGTGAATCAACGGTTGTATGTTTGGTAAAGTATTGTAGCAGATCGATGAAGCTGAGTCTCTCCGTTTTGTAGATCAGTGTCAGACCGTCGGCTGAAATTAATCATGAATTACCGCATCAACAGCATAAAGCAAGCGTTTCCAAGATGTATAAGAAACCTACTATAAGCTTGTCAAACTTGAATATCTATGACTTGAGACACAGAAACTGTGTTTATTCAACCTGTCGGGCCACTAAGAAAATCCCATTCTGAACAGTATTAGTGTGCCCTGTTGGCTTCAGTAACAAAGAAGTTGCAGTGAAAAAATCTTAGAATTAAAATTACTAACTTCTCTTGGCGGTAAGCACCGGTGGCTTCCTATCATTGGTCAGCTGTACATCGATGGCACACTGCAGGTTCGTTTGTTTGACGGGAATCGAGGATAGAGCTTGCCACATTTGCCTGCAATCTCACACAATACGCAACTTGTAAGCAAACTTGGTTGTTCATACAGTATAGTTCAAGCTAGTGAAAAAAGTTTCCGAACTCACTTCCACATGAACTTAAGAGAAAATAAAATGTCAAGATTTTTTAGAAGATAATCACACTTTTAATCGGAAACCACATAGATCTATCTGCATTCAATTTGTTCACCATCTAACCGTATGGACGCGTTGCTGGTATGGAACGGATCCATGGTTATCTTGACGGCACTGACATTCTGGAGTGACAGGGTCTTCATATACGACTGCATGATTCGATCGGGCATCCATTGCGCACTGTGGCGGATGTGGTTCCACAAACGGCACATTTTGTCTGTCAAGTAATACAAAAAAGAACAATAACTAACATTATAATCAAGCGATAAAGTATTTGAGACCAAACTCGTAAAATAAGATAATCAAAACTGATAAATTAGGCAGACTCTGACAGAATCTAAACATAAGTCACGACACGAGAGAAAATAATAACTACACAACTGACATTCGTTGATAAAGAATAATGTAACAAACTAAACCGAACCAATATAGCAGGGCATAAGAATGACCCGATCATCAAAACGAATACCATTCATACTTCATAGTAGTTTAGTTTCATAAATTTATTTCCGATAAAAGTATGACAATGAGTCTCCACAGGAATACGTATAAAAATCAATCGACCTTTCATATAATGGACTGACAGCATTCTCTTACTTCCCGTTTCTAAATTAGTAAAACTTGAATCAAGTTAAAGGTTGAAATTACCTAGAAAGAAAACCCAGGGATTAATTGGAATAAATCTTGGCACGACATATATCTCTGTCATATAATGAAATAAAACAATAACAATAACAGTAACTCGAATAATAACAAAAGTCATAACGAAACAGAAGGAACAGTAATCAAATAAAAAATAACCACACTTTATTGTATCATGCATGTCTGCATTCAATTAGCCAAGAAAATTTATCAAGTTTTAGTTTTGTTAAACTCGATGCGCAACAGCATGTTGAGGCTGTAAGCAACTGCCACTGCCAGGCATAGGAAATTTTACAGTTCACCAAAGCTGCGATTACGAGATACCACCTTGGTGGTTGGTTGTCTTGTCAAGGTTCAAACTAGTACATGTAAAACTTCATGTCAGTTGGCCAACTATATATAGATATGACCACCAAAGCCTGAACAGAACGTTGTGAAACAGCCAGTACATCCACCATGACTATAATACCAACACAACAATCCATGTAATATCACATAATGTCTGGATCACGATCTGGCTTCGATCCACTGCTGTACACTTGCCTGCAACCAGTCAACCGTGTCCTGCATCTGTTCAGGATTATCGCTCTGACGTTCAAATACGAGTTCGTTTTTATACGCCTGTTGGGCCTCCTCAAGGATCGTCCCGAAAATCTCGGCGTCAATGTTATTGGTCAGTTTGGTTTGGTTATAACCGCGTTTGGTGAGTCGGTCGAACAGTACGGTATTGTTTGTGCGGAGTACGATGACCACGTCGAACCAACGCTCGGCGAACAGTTCGGCAGAATGGTAGTCAACGATACAACCGCCGGATGGGTCAAGCAGACGATCCTGAAACATGACATTAGGAATTACATTTCATTTCATGATTAATAACCTTTCTTGTTATTTTCTCAAATTATTGACTTTGCAACAACCCGCTGTGTTGGATATCTTTTTTTACTAAACAACAACCCGTTTCGATGACTTGTTTCACACGGCTTTTCAGTCAAAAAAACATCAATTCTCAGTCAAACAGACATTTGACAACTCTTTTTTGTTTCCAACCTCGATGTGGTCGAGCAGTTTATCCTCATCGAGCACGTGGCACTGGAATTCGTTGTCGTATCCCTCATAAAAATCGTTCTGTTTGATGATTTCGGCGACATTCAAGTGTTCGTAGTTTGTGTTTTCTACAAGTAGCAAGAAGTATAGAAAAGATGAGTCTGGAAAAAATAAGCCCTGAAAATTAAGATAAATCTGGCAAGCCCAAACCTGATCAATAAAATTCCCACCGCCCCAGTTAGGGTTTCGTTTCACCATTTTGGGGTTGGGGTTGACATGTTAGAAAGTAACTTCTTGAGTATTTCGTAAGGTTTTTTGAAGTGGGTAAATTAACCCCGCTAGATGTGTACCTGCACTGAATGAATCACAAACCTGCGAAGGTGGCAGCCAACGTGGTCTTGCCAGTACCGGGCGTACCTGTGACCAGAATATTGGGGCGCTCACGATTCACAGCCGCCATTTAGGAGCAAATAACTGAAACAAAAAAAAGACTACTTGTTAAATAAAACAGATGAACAGAAAACCAAAATGTTTGAGATAATAATATAACGGTGGTGAATAAACCGTTCAGTGTTATATAAACAAAATTTCATGTGGTTAAATCTCGTTTCATTCAATTTATAAATATGTGTATAAACATAAAATATAAATATATCCCGCGTGTATCACATGGTGACTGGAAGCAGTTGTCATAAAGTATCAAAAAGAGAATCTGCAGCAAAATACAGAAAAATGAAACAGTTTAACCAATGAAAAACAGACATATCAACGATGTTAAACTCGAAAGATGACTTATCCGATCTTTAGCAAATGCAATAAAAACTTCACGAGCAGGCAATGATCAAATTTCTATGAAAAGAAGACTTCAATAAACGTATCACGATTTTTCTAGAATCCAACTTTGCCCAACCGGTCGTCAGTGCGCGGGTCGGCTGTCAGATTCTGGACTGCAACGATCGTTTCGTTGATACGAGTCTGAAATTAAATCAACTCACAGTGCCATGATGAATGAAAATTTCAGAAACTATTCATATCATTTGACCAACTGTGACCTGTCTCACCCGACTTCAAATGACTAAGCAGATTGGCAAACTTTCACAATAGGTTATAGCCTTCTAATTGATTGACTGAATTAACCCAATACTCATATAATACACAGACCTGTAACTGTCGCATCTCATGCACGTGCAACAGTCGCAGTCCGAGCACGGCCTCGTCAAACACCGGATCACCGCTCTTATAGCCCGTCGTGTAATCGTGAGTGGCACCTGCATTTTTGGATTTGAATGATACTACACAAACTTTGGATGTTGCTTTGATTTTATTAATTCTGATAAAAAAACATAAGACTATGTATGAAAAACTAAAAAGAAAACACAACAGTGAATTTACCCCATCGGAATAAAACAAACCAGTATTATCTATGCTGCTTTTGCTGGATTCGGCCTCCTTCAAAGCTGCATTTGAAAGCCGATCTTGAACCAACCTACTGATAGCCTGAAAACAGTACAATAACACCAAACTAAATTTAAATAGAACTGCTCTCAGATAGAAAATATGGTTGTGCAGTGAGAAAAATACTTAACATAAAACCAGAAACAGAGGAACGTAACTTGAGTGTGATGAGATGATCCGAGTGTGGAATTATTTTCAGCGTTTTGGCCAAATCATCTACATTTTGTTTGAATGATGAGGAGTGAACTGAAACAAAATCAGTCAGCAAAATTTTTTCAGTTGGCAAGAGTTTTCCCCAATGGATTTTTTATTTGTAGTAAGTCAACCTCGTCAACTATCGAAGTAAATTTAATATATGGTAGAAGAAACCAGCACTCAACTTGAACTTACAGTCTAAATTGTCCAGAGGATTGTTCGATTGCACGGTCTTGGATTGAGCGGCTTTGACAGTAGTCGCCTGATCGTAGCGTTGTTCTGAAAATAGGGGGTAGAAGAGCTGAACAAAACGAGCAAGGTAATAATGAGGATGCAAAATAAACAAAAAACCGCCGGTTATAATGTTACCAACTATCATCACAATATTCCAAGTGAACAGCGAATCCCAGCATCCAATCCAACATGGCTCTGCGTTCACTATCAGCCGATATCGGACAATTGATTGATTTGAGGTACTGAAGTGACAACCCAAATTAAAAAAACAGATAGATTTTCCAAGAAAGTTCAGTCAACTATTTGTCATCAATTTATTTACGTTAAGCTAAATTTCACATGAACTTTTAACCTGCCAGTAGAGATTACGCATACTTTTTTCTTATGCAAAATTTACACAATGACTATTTTATTTATGAAGGACTACCTGAACCTGACCTAATATAAAAGTGACATATCAGAGCTGAGCTAACAACCTCAGTGAAGGCAGCCTGCCACGCATTCGACTCAATCTGGCGTAATGGTTCACGGGCTTCGATAGGTAACTGACGGATTTTCTGATCTTCAAGCCAGACAATAACCTTTCGAAAGTGGGTTTCATCTGGAGAAAAACATCGTTTGTCTAGGCATATATATATATATATATAAATAAGCGATCCGCCATAATCATAGTCACGCTGAAAAACAATCAATTGGATGTAGGCCGATCAGCACGCAGTTGAAATTTTTGTAAAAAATGAAAAAGTGTGAAAATTAAAGGGTGTTTTTATACTTTGAAGACAACTCACTCGTTCATTCACTCACTCACTTACTCATCAGTCCTTAACTCAATGACTCATCCACTGTCTTAATTACTCACTAGCTCACTCATTGTGTGAGTCAGTGAGTGACGGAGTCGGAGTCAATAACTCAGTGACTGACGAACCGAGTGAGTGATGAGTGAGTTAGTGATGGAGTGAGTGAGTTACCTATAAAAAATGGCTGAATTGCACTCCTGGGATCCGAATCCCTATTCGAAAGACTCCTAATCGAACACCACTATATGAACAGACCCTCATTTGAACGTGCTAGGTCCTTTTAGGCCTCAAAAGATATCCTTATTTGGTGACACCCCTATTTGAACGTTCCTATATATGGATTTAGAACTTTAATTGAACGTGTTCTAATGAAGGTATATTGACCTATTGGATTCTCTTTGAACAAACCCTAATTGAACATTTTCATATATATGTAGGTCAGATACGACCTCTAACTGAACATCCAATTAGAGTCTGTTCAATTAGTGATTTGGATCTCAAAAATGCAATCCAGCCAAAAAAACGTAATCATTTGAAAAAAAATTGCGTGCCATTTACATTCATAATTTTCTGCCGGGTCAGGTGTCGAATCGGGGGCCGAAAAGGCATATACGTATATGCCGATTTGGCATATACGGATCGGCATATACGTATATGCCAGCTGGCATAAACGGATCGGCATATACGTATATGCCAAAACGTCGTCTGGCATATACGTATATGCCGATCCGTATATGCCAGCGTATCCGTATATGCCGGCATCAAGCATATACGTATATGCCGATGGCATGGCATATACGTATATGCCGATCCATATATGCCGATCCACGTATGACGACCCGTCCGTTTACTGTTTATATGATGATCTGATTTTTGCGAAGCGTGTTGCCTATGATATCTGGTACAGCTCGTTGTGTCAGTATTTACTACGCTGGACACCTCCGCTTCGCGGTGCTCGGAAATTCGGCCTACGGCCGAAGCCTCACAATAGGTTATCGGGGGTTAACGAACAGTGATGCTTCACAAGAAATTTGAAATGTCATGCAAAGCTTCACTGTTCCTTAACCCCCGATAACCTATTGTGAGGCTTCGGCAGCAGGCCGAATTTCCGAGCACCGCGAAACGGAGGTGTCCAACGTAGTAAATACTGACACCGCGAGCTGTACCAGATATCCGAAGCAAATCACTTAAGCAGACGGATTGGCATACGTAGATCGGCATTTATGGATCGGCATATTTGTATATGCTACGGCATATATGGATCGGCATATACGTATATGCTACGGCATATATGGATCGGCATATACGTATATGCCAGCTGATCTGCCGGCATATACGGATCGGCATATACGTATATGCCGGGAGGCCGTGGCATATATGGATCGGCATATACGTATATGCCGGTTGGCATATACGGATCGGCATATACGTATATGCCTTTTCGGCCCCCGATTCGACACCTGACCCTTTCTGCCTGCCGATCGACATTTTCCGTCCTACGTCAGTCTTAAATCGATTGTTTTTAACACATAATCAAAGCCTATTATACTTGGAAAACAAATTTTTTAACTAACCGTTAGGATCAACAGCTTCGTATTGGGGATAACCAAGCGCTTTCAACTTCCGAACAGACATCTTGATGACACGCTGAACTGGGAATCCAGCACAAAAATTTTATTTTATTTTAAATTTTCCTAAAAAATTAATAAACAATTATACAAACTTATATAGTCGGTTCGGTAACCCGCAACTAGATAATGCTGTCCTCAAATATTTGAGGACAGTGTAAGACTTTTCCCTTGCATAATTATAAAGTTTTACATGCAAAAAAGTGCGCACTTTTTTCGACATAAAAATTGTGTGCTACAGTGCTGAAAACTCTGTCGCGATCCTGATGACCTCAACTTAATCGAATTGAGTTACTTTTAAATAAATTGTTTAGCTCAGACACACCGTCATTATGATAGAAAATCATCGCAGGACCACGAGCTACACCATTAAAAATTAAAATTCAATCTAAAATTGTACACGTGTAAGTCATTAACTGATACAGAAATACCGTAACTTTCTAAATTTTTGTAAATTTCGCGATTTTAGCACATAATTATTCACTAACTCACTTACTTAAAAGTCCACATGCACTCAGCCACTAACTCACTCACTCACTAACTCACTCCACCCTCTCACTCTATAAATCACTAACCAACTCACTCCCTCACCAACTCAGTATTACACTCTTTAACTCACTCACTCTCTCAATCATTCTCTCACTCACTCACTTAAGCATGATTAAAGACCTTACAGATTTTTTTGATTTGAATTTTCTCGAGCTATTCAATGCAAAGTTTCACTGTCTGCGAGCCCCCATAACCTATCGCAAGGCTGGCTTGTCCGAGCTTAGCGAGGGCAAGCGCGTGAGGCCCCGCAGGGGAAATTTCAATATTTGTTCCTGCACGTGTTGTAGCATAGGCACTGTGTTGTAGAAAGCATGTGCGCATAGCGTGCCAGTTATAGTTAAATGCAGCTTAGTTGCATCGGCTTAGTAGCACAGCGCAAGAGTTCTTGCCTAGCATGCGAGCGGGTTCATTTCATGGAAAATTGTCTCACTTAGTCATTTACTTACTCACTAGTTCGCTCCCTCCTCACCTACTTAATCACTCACTCACTCACTCACTCACTTACTCAGTCGTCCAGTCACTGCTATCTCACTAATCTCGTTTACTCCTTCACTCACTCACCTAACCACCCACTAAGTTTTTTCTCTCTCTCACTCACTCACTCACTCTTTCACTCATTCGCTCACTCCTCGCCTACTTATTCACTAACTTTCTTATTTAGTCATTCGCTCTTTTTTCGGCCACATAGTCACTCACTCTCTTACTCAGTCATTGCTCACTCCTCGCATACTAATGCGCTCATTTACTTATTCACTCATTTACTTGCCCAATCAGTCATTCACTCATTTTCTAACTCACCAAATCACTCAGTCATTCACTTAGTCTCTAACTCACCAACTCACTCACCCACTCACCCATTCACCTGCTCACTAACTCACTAACTTATTCACTAAGTCACTCACTACTACTCACTCATTCACTCATGAATTTTCTCACCCACTCACTCACTCATTAACTTCTTCACTAACTCACTCTTTTCTCTTTTCACTAAGGAACCAAAACATTCAAAATAGTAATTTTACGGTATTATATTTATTACGGTATCTCAATTTTGAGTTAAGAGAAATTCAAACCATTATCTAGTTGCGGGCGCACCTAGTCGGTTATGATAAACCTTTCCAAGTTTTTCAGGAAATATTCTACCAGCCGCACATAAAAAATATTTTTGTAAAACTGTTCTTTCGTCAGGTTTAGAGTTCTAGCACAAGGTTTACACAAATGTGTCGAATTAAAATTGTCGCATGGATGAGCGATTATTTTTCTGAGCAAGATCAAATAAAATAACTTCAGGAAAAATTAAAAAAATGATAACCAGACTTTATTACTGGCTTTGGGTGAATAATTTACACGAATTTCGTTATTTATCCCGGTTTACCTTTCTGAAAAAACGACAAATTTCTGAACAAAATTTCTTGTAAAACTTTCGTCAAAGTGTCAAACACGACGACAAAGAATATTTTTACAAAATCAATTTCTCTATGTGCGTGTAGTGATCACTAACGAACGAAACGAAACGAAACGAAATTTTTGAGTTTCGTTTCGATTGATTCGAAACGAAAATTCCGTGTTTCGTTTCGTTAGCTACCGAAACGAAGAAAGTTTCGTTAAGGGTTTCGATAAGGTTTAATAATCTATATTTTATTCTTACAACCGAACCTCCATAGACACATGAGACGTATAGCTCACGTTTCATAGACACTTCCATTATATAAAACATTAGTCGGTGAGTCAGCGAGTGAGTGAGTGAGTGAGTGTGAGTGAGTGAGTGAGTGAGTGAGTGAGTGAGTGAGTGAGTGAGTGAGTGAGTGAGTGAGTGAGTGAGTGAGTGAGTGAGTGAGTGAGTGAGTGAGTGAGTGAGTGAGTGAGTGAGTGAGTAAGGCCCTGTGCACGTATAAGCTTAGGGCTTATAATTATAAGCCTAGGGCTTATAATTTTCACGTGTTAAAGTATGGTCAAAAATGAACCTCGGTTTAAAATTATAAGCCCTGGGCTTATAAAATAAGCAGAGGTCCATCAAATAACACTGTCAACCTCGGCTTATTTTATAAGCCCTGGGCTTATAATCATAAGCCCTAGGCTTATAATAAGCAACGAGTTCACTTGTACGAAAAGAAAATTAAGGGTTGGGTAATTTGGTGCAAATTTTTGGGATTAAAATTTTAAACTTTTAAACTGGTGGAGGTCAGTATGTGCATGAACGTAAAACATCTCCAAGTTTCATAAATGAAATTTTATGCTTATGTATAAAAGATTCTGCTACAAACTTGTGTTACCAAGTACAATTTCAGATCAGAGCGCTCGCATAACTCACTTGCATCAATCCGTTCATTCAACCGATATTTATCCTTTCAGGCACAAGTTGGTTTTCTTTACCTTTCCTGCCCACTTAGAATTCATCTAAGCGGACATGAGAGGTAAGAAAAACCAACTTGTGCTGGAACGGAAAAACAGTCTGATGTGTATGACCTTGTCTCGCACCTCCTGGCTTTTGAACGGTAGGGTCGAGTCCGGTCGGGAGGAAGTCCGAGAAAAGAGGAGAGAGAGATTAAAACACATCCAAAAGGCTATTTTGCACGAAATAGCAAGCTGAGTTGAAATGAGCTTTTGATTCACGTATTTTAGATGAACAATCCGGAGATGTTCTATTGTTCAACACCATGGATTATAAACTACAGGGGCACCCGAATGATACCCGAATGCTCAGAGGGACAGTCATCTAAGTGGGCAAGAAAGGTAAGGAAAACCAATTTGTGCCTGAAAGGATAAATATCGGTTGAATGAACGGCTTGATGTAAGTGAGTTATGCGGGCGCTCTGATCTGAAATTGTTCTTGGTAACACAAGTTTGTAGCAGAATCTTTCATACATAAGCATAAAATTCCATTTATGAAACTTGGAGATGTTTTACGTTCATGCACATACTGACCTCCACCAGTTTAAAAGTTTAAAATTTTAATCCCAAAAATTCGCACCAAATTACCCAACCCTTAATTTTCTTTTCGAACAAGTGAACTCGTTGCTTATTATAAGCCTAGGGCTTATGATTATAAGCCCAGGGCTTATAAAATAAGCCGAGGTTGACAGTGTTATTTGATGGACCTCGGCTTATTTTATAAGCCCAGGGCTTATAATTTTAAACCGAGGTTTATTTTTGACCATACTTTAACACGTAAAAATTATAAGCCCTAGGCTTATAATTATAAGCCCAAAGCTTATACGTGCACAAGGCCTAAGTGAGTGAGTGAGTGAGTAAGTGAGTAAGTGAGTAAGTGAGTGAGTAAGTGAGTAAGTGAGTAAGTGAGTGAGTAAGTGAGAGTGAGTAAGTGAGTGAGTAAGTGAGTGAGTAAGTGAGTGAGTAAGTGAGTGAGTGAGTGAGTAAGTGAGTGAGTGAGTAAGTAAGTGAGTGAGTAAGTGAGTGAGTAAGTGAGTGAGTAAGTGTGAGTGAGTGAGTAAGTGAGTGAGTAAGTGAGTGAGTAAGTGAGTAAGTGAATGGTCAGATAGGTTGTTCACAGTTACTGAAAACCTACAAATCGAATCGAAACTCTTATCGAAATTTTTCGTTTCGGGTAGCAATCGAAACGAAACTTATGGAATTTCGTTTCGAGAATATCGAAACGAAATAACATATTTCGGGAGGAAGGTTCGTTTCGGAAGTTTCGTTAAGGTTCGTTTCGTTAGTGATCACTATGTGCGTGTACATAAATTTCTAAACACCTTTTTGGAAAGGTTTATCATAACCGACTATACCGCACTGCGCTTTTTTTAATTTGTGCGGCACAAATATTTTGTGACGATAAATATGTTTATCTGTTTGCAGAACAACATGGAAATGGATATGAAAATATAAAATGTGCGTTTTTCTACTGGAGGAAAGAATTGATATATACTCACTCACTCACTTGCTCATTCACGCACTCCTTCACTCACTCAATCACTCACTCGCTCACAAGGCTAACGACCGGAATTATGGCTTGTTTTAGCTGTGTTTTAGTTAGGATGTGATATAACAACATATAAATGAATACTGTTGTGTTTCAGAACGAAAATAATTTGAGTGAAATGTGACGATATATATTTTTGTTTTTATAACAAAGATTTTTTTATATCAACAAGTTTCTAATCCTTTCGCATTTGAAGGCGATTTGAATTTCTGGTGTAAATTCTAAATTCTAACTCAACTCCCCAAACTCAATTCCTACCAGTTCACAAGAGAGCTTGTGATGACAACAAAGACATCAACAAGTTACTAAATCAGTTCGCATTTGAAGGTGATTTGAATGGGATTTTGAATATCTGGCGTAAACATAATTTCTAGCTCAACTCACCAAACTTAACTCCAACCAGTTCACTAGAGAGCATGTGATGACAGCAAAGACATCAACATATCAATAGTCAGTTTGCATTTGAATGCGCTTTGAATGGGATTTGAATTTCTGGCATAAATTTTTATTTAGCTCAAGTCACCAAACTCAACTTTAACCAGTTCACTAGAGAGCATGTGATGACAACAAAGACATCAACTAATTACTAATCAGTTTGGCATTTGAATGCGATTTGAATAGGATTTAAATTTCTGGCGTAAATTTAAAAATTCTAACTCAACTCACCATATTTATAGTTTTGAACTCACTCACTCACTCACTCACTCACTCACTCACTCATAATCGATCATTATGTTTATGATGATGATAAATGGAGTCGTAAATAATTGAAACGAACCACAAAATTTTAACTATTGAAATTTTTGGCTCAAATATTGTTGGTTTCAGTAGGTTATCTTTACTTTATATGAGCTCGATACGATTTACAGAATCAATCGATGCGCTCGACTCCTGTGGCCACGTCAGCCAATCCTAACTTGAATCCGAACCGTCTGGGAATGGATACCTCGTTTGAGTCGGATGATCAAACCATTAATACGACCGACACCACGTGCTGAGTCAGTGCCGGTTACTGGGCGGCTAAATTTGGTGTCAGCGGATCGTCGTTGAAGCCAGCGCTGGTTTGTGCATTCTTATTTCATCACACTGTGCACTCACTCACTCACTCACTCACTCACTCACTCACTCACTCACTCACTCACTCACTCACTCACTCACTCACTCACTCACTCACTCACTCACTCACTCACTCACTCACTCACTCACTCACTCACTCACTCACTCACTCACTCACTAACTCACTCACTCACTCACTTACTCACTCACTTACTCACTCACTCACTCACTCACTCACTCACTCACTCACTCACTCACTCACTCACTCACTCACTCACTCACTCACTCACTCACTCACTCACTCACTGACTGACTCACTGACTCACTCACTCACTCACTCACTCACTCACTCACTCACTCACTCACTCACTCACTCACTCACTGACTCACTCACTCACTCACTCACTCACTCACTCACTCACTCACTCACTCACTCACTAACTCACTAACTCACTCACTCACCCACTCACTAACTCACTAACTCTCTCACTCACCACTCACTCTCTCACTCACTCACTCAGTTAGTCACTCAATCACTCACTCACCCACTCCCTCACTCACTCACTCACTCACTCAGTCAGTCAGTCACTCACTCACTCACTCATTCACTCACTCACTAACTTTATTACAGGATTGTGTCGAAGTGTGTATATCCGTCAGTATCAACCCAGTTGTCCGACTCGACGTTTGTCCGAATTTGTCCGAAACGCTATTTTAGGGGTTTTGATCAGTGGTCCGAATGGAGTAGTTTTACAAGAGAAGTGTCACGATTAAGTCACTGATTTAAATTGTCGTATTGCTAATAAAAAGTTATTACGAAAAGTTGATTTCAAAAATTGTTATTGGTAGCCCACCATTTCAATTCAAATTCCCCTTTCATTGTTTGAACGGCTTCGGCTTAGTCATGAACACAGACCTGTACCTTAGTAACACATGTACCTTAGTAAAGGAGATCGCCTAGTATGAGGCTAAAAGTTAGTTTTCAGTTTAGGCTTAGGCTTAGGCTCTGTATTTGGGATGGGCTTGGGCGCGCAGCGCTCAAGCCTTTGCCAAATACACAGCCTAAGCCTAAGCCTACACTGAAACCTAAGTTTTATGCCCCCGCCTTGGACCATTAGCACCGCGCAGCGGAAGTAGGATGCCTTATTTTTTCTAGAAAACGATAAAAGGTTTCAAGAGAAACCAATATAATTATTCGTGTAAACAATTTTTATACATTGTAAACATGCATAACTAAAAAATGGACGCTTGACTTTGTCTCTCTGTGTAAGAAAATTCTAACCCTGATCAAAACCCCAAAATAGCGTTTCGGACAAATTCGGACAAACGTCGATTCGGACAACTAAACGACAGCCAATTTTGACAATTTTTTCAACTTTGTTCTGCATTCTACAATTTTGAATCCAAAATAAATTTGCGATTTTGTCATTTTTTTATAGGGGGTTGTTTTTTAGTGGTAAAAGTATCAAAAAAAATGCATGAAATCACAAGAACTACAGAACATAAGTAGAGAGAGAACACTCGTTTGAAGTATAATGCAGCATGGAATGGAAAGTGGAGATTAATCAACCCACTACGCATTATACTAATCATCTAGATGATTAGTATAATTAAAGGAAAAGGTTTACAAAAAAAGACAATTTCAGTAGATGATTAGTATAATCTTGGATTAAATGTTACAAGATTGGAAATTGTCTTTAGATGATTAGTATACAACCATGTTGTCGAAAAGTCATTCGTTCGAATTGAGGTTTGCTCGAAAAGTCATTAGCTCGAATTGAAGTTTGAATCGGAATTTTAAATCGGGTGAAGTGTCGAATTTAAAATCGAAATGGAGGAAGAACATCAATCGTATACTATTCAATATATCAATTAGTCACTCAGTCAGACAGTCACTCCGTAATGAAGTGATTTACTCACTCAGTCAGTCTTCTCGTCAACCAGTCTGTCCATCAATCAGTCTCTCAGTCAGTCACCCATCTGTCAGTGAGTTATTACATCAATCAATGAACCGATAAACCAATCAGTCTTCTCGTTGGTTATGCACTGAATCGGACACTCGTTCCATCAATCAGTCACCCATTAAGTCATCCTATTCACTTATCAGTGGGTCAGATGTGCCATCAATCCGTCACTCAATCAATCATATATTGAATAACTCATTCATTTTTTATTCACTCACTCTTTCACCCAATCATACATTGCATACATACATAAATTACGATGTTGCAAAACCGATTACGCTGTTAATTTTCTTCTAAAGTTTTATGTTTGGAAATTTGTTTCTCATTTAAAAATAAAAATACCGGTAATCTAATTAAAACATACCGTAAATATTTAACACATCTTAACCAATATCGTAAACTGAGTTACGGTGAGCAGTTTATGGAATAATGCATTATCTGCACACGAGAATTGGAAACTAACAACCCTGAACAACTGTGAAAACTCCGGGACTATTTATTTGTAAACCAAAATCTTTTTCGGGACAATTTAATCCGATTGTAATATCAAAATTGAGACCGGAAACTTCTAGAATAAAAAGCAAGTTATATCTGGAAAGCTGATTTGGACAGCTGGAATTAAACAAATGTTCACTCGAAAATTCAGATAGTCAGTAAGTAGGTCACAGTCAATCAATCAATCAGTCAGTCAGTCACTCAAAAAATCGGCCAGTCAGTCATCCAGTTGATCAATCAACCTGTCAATCAATTAGGCAGTAAAGTCCATCGTCGATCAGTCAGTCAATGGCCCCATTCACGTATCTATCTGAGTTCTTTATTCTTAAGCCGTGGCTTAAGGTTGATGTAGTGTAAAAGTTTAAGGCCAGTATAAGCCAGCGTCTTCTAATTAAAACCCAGAACTACGTAAATCCGGTAAACGCCAGCTTTATAATTAGAAGCTCCGGCTTCAAAGTTGAGCTGCGACTCAGCTTCGAAGCTAGAGTTTATTTTGTCGAAATCGTACCAAAGACCCGTTCTCTAAAAAAACGTTAGCTTCATTCTGAAGCCGCATCTCAACTTTGAAACCGGCGTTTTTTTACTGGCATTTTCTTCAATTTCAGTAATCAAGGGTTTTAATTTAGAGCTGCAGCTCTATTTTAAAGACATCGGCTTAAGCTGGCCCTATTTTATCCACTACATCCCCTTTAAAATATGAAGACCTCGAATACACACTTGAACGGGACCAATATGACTGTCAACCCATCAATAAGCTAGTCATTCAGACAGTTACTCCGTTAGTCAATCGGTTAATCAATCAGAAGGTAAGTCAGTCAGTCATTCAAACATTCAGCTAATCAGTCAGAAGGTCAGTTTTTTACTCCTGAGGTCGGACAGTCAGTCAGTCAACTAATCAGTCATACACTCCAACAATCCGCGTGAGCGTGAGAAGAGGGTATTTCATCAGGAATTCAACCAACTGTAGCCAAACGCTCACAGAATACCAGTGTACCATGTGTACCAGTACCGGGTAAAAAGAGCTAGCAGTTGCATAATTTTTTTGGTTCTTAAAGTTCTAGTTAATCTTCTACTGTTAATCAGCAAGAATTCCTGAACTGACCAATTTATTGCTAATTTGTATGTAAACTTTTTCTATGTATGAAAATGCATTTTTGATGATTTTTCGCAGAATCCGTAGAATTCTTCCCCTGGACGTAGTGAATGGAGTGGTCACCATGGAAAGTAGCAAATTCTTGTCTACATATGGACTTATCCCATTATTCTTTCATTCCAGGTAGATACACGAATAAAAGATGTCGTCATCTTTGACGAACACCGAGATCATGAACATGAACGACCGAGTGATCAAATGTGAAGTGGTCGATACGACATCCGAGGAAACTATGGAAGTCGAAGATTCCGTGCCAACTGCTACCGTGACGATGACCGACGTCAAAGCCGAGGTGATCCGCGATGTGATGACAGCGGCCAATTCATTGATCGTTGATGGGCAATCTACATCTGTTAGTTATATTAAAAGAAAAGGAAAATAGAGTAAAAGTGTTACCCTGAAAAAAGGTTATGTTAAACTGAGTGAACTTAACGCTAACTTAACCTAATGGCGTTTCGGTCATGTGGCACAGACGCCTCCTAGCCTAAGCTATCGTGTGACCTCATCAGTGTGCCGATAGCTACTACAGCTTAATGGCTCAAGCCTAACTAAGCTCAACTAAAGTATTAACCGTGTCTTCCTCATCTGTCCTGGGTCTTTTCTCGCATCTTGTGGTGCTTCCTTCAGTACGTGGTTGTCCTCCTGTTTCACTCATCCTGTCGGTGCGGTGAATTAGTGTCGTAATATGATATCTGTATCGTATAATGAACATATATTAGTCTATTTATTCACAAAATAAAATTCGATAATTTTTGTTTTGCTCGTAATAGAAATTGAGAATAATGGTGAAAAATAGAGCAAAATGGTCAAACTGTTTAGTGTTGGTATCTTATATATGGGTTTGCTCCAACATTTCGTTTGTAATAGTTCCTCCTTTCAGAACAGGTTAACCTAAAAAAAGGTTTCAATTTAGACCGTGTAACACAAATAAGTATACTTATGTTGTGAGTAAACCTTTTGACTCAAAACTCAGTGTACATATATGTACATATGTACATACGTTCATACGACCATATACTTATGTACATAAATTTGCGATAGTGTTAGTTTATATATTTATATTTATAATTAGAGTATGTAGGTTATTCAGTTTGTTTAAAAAATGAGTTTTTTAAAATTAATTATCAGAGTATAGTAAGCAGGTTAATTGATATGCAAAAATTAGGGTAGGCTGTCTATCCTTCCGATAGCGTTGCTGAGTTGCTGCGTAAGTTTAGAGCTGATACGCGCACAAATCGTGTGGTTATAAGGGACATTTTTGACTGTATATTGCTTATTGAAACGTGAATTGGTATTTGAAGTTACTGAATAAAGTTATTAACGAACGATTTTTTATTGAAGATGTTGTATTTCCACAGACTTTCTTGATTTCTTATGTAAAATGTGCAAAGCCAGCTCGTTATCTCTTCTTTTTGGAATCCGTTTACTATCATGTTGTTTTCCAATTTTACGATTGCTTCTTTAAAAAGTAATTTATCTTCTATTAGTCTGTTGAAAGTTATTAGTTGTCCTATGAAAGTTCCTTTTGTCATTTTTGTATGAACACAACTGCTTTTATCATATAGTTTTTTCACTGGAAATGGGAAGTCGTCGGTTTTGTCATAAATTTTTACAGAGTTTTTGTTTTTCAATATTTTGAGGTTTAAATAATGGATTCCGTTTTCAATCATGGATTCCTTGTTTAGTTTCAGACTTTGATCATACATGAGTTTTGTATGTCGGTCGAGATCGAAGTTGAGAGACAGAATATCATCAATGTATCGAAAAATTGCTGTTTTTTGCGGAATTTTTTGTTGCTTGAAGTATTCGTATTCCATGATTGTTAGTGTTAAATCGGCTAATAGGGGACTGCAATTTGATCCCATGGGGATGCCATAAACTTGTTGAAATATTTTCTTGTTAAATTTGACAACCGTATTTTTCAATATTTCCACAACTAAGTTTTTTATATCTGGTCCTTTCAAATGAACATGTCTGGCATCTTCTGTGTTATGGTTACTGTAGTATGTTTTACCGTATTCACTATTTGAAATGTTTAGTCCTGTTTTATTGGCATTTTTGAAGCAAATGTCGATTAATTTGAATATTTTCTTTTGAATGACGTCGTGGTTCAATTCGGTATACAGAGTGGAGAAGTCATAGCTGGCACCGGTTATGGGAGTTATCTTATTGGTTTTTATAAAGTTCACAACTTTTTCACTGTTATTAATTGATATGTAAAGTTTTTGTCCGCTGCGTTTTTCAGCAGTCCGGCAGTAATTTTCAAAGTGTTCCTTTAGTTTAATAAGTGTCTTTAAAAGTAAAATTGATAGGCTTCTCATTGTTGATTTTCGTGATCCGGCTATGAATCGAAATTTGTAGGGATTCTTGTGTAGTTTGGGTAGTGCATGCATGTTAGGTAGGACATTGTTTTCATGCTCAATTTTAGTGTGAAACGCTTTGTTTAGTTGTAAATGGTGTTTTAAAATGGTTTCTTCTGTTTCGAAAATTTCAGTGTATGTATTTTTGTCGTTGTTTTGTTGCATCATTTCGTCTTTAAGTATTTTGAAATATAGTCTTTTGCAAATGAAACATGGGTTATTGCTGGCTTTGTCAATAGGCGTTACGATGAACTTCTTAGTTAAGGTTTTTAACGCTATTAGTCCTTCTATTTGGGTCTTATTTTTTATTCCGGTGTTCAGTTTCTCCAATTTTTTCTTTACTTTATCCAGAATAAATTCGCAGTGTGTTTTCATGTCGTTTTCGTCCCATTTCATACGTTGTTTGTATTTTTCATAAAATTCGTGAAGGCTGTTCCTGGTGTTATGTAAAATTTCTATATCGGTCAAGCTTCTTTCCATCCTGTGTTTTAAACCTTTTTTCAGTATGTTGATACTATCAGTGTGATGCGCGATATTGATGTTTCCTGTCAGTACGTGTCCGTATGGTTGGTATACGAATTCTTTGTATTCATTACAGTAACATGGTATTTCGTTTTCTGAATCCGTTGTATCTAAATTCCGTAAAAATGAGTTATAGTTACATATTTTTTTCTTGAGAGTATCATTGTATAGGTAAATGATTTGATTTGTGTAAGTTTCTTTAAGTGGTAGAATATTGGTTGCTGTGGTGTTGTTAATGAGCTTCTCGAGTTTCAGACTTTCTGTGTATTTGTCATTAAATTGAATCTTCAGATATAGCTTGTTTTTGGGAGGTTCTGTTTTTTGTTTGTCTACATTATAGTATCCGATCATAAAGGCCATAATTATGGCTTTGATTTTATTGTCTGTTATACCAAAGCTTTCTTTGTATGCCCATTTTAAGGTTTTTTTATTACAGCTTTTCAAAAATTTGTATATTTTATAGGTGTTATCATTTTGTTTGATAGTTTTTATTGTTTCAATGGCTTTTTCATCAATTTTTCTGTTCTGAGATTTTTTCTTCCTCTGTCCTCTGTATCTTCGTGTTGTTCTGATTGTAAAAAATGGTAAGTTTTTATTTGACTTTATTAGTTCCAGGTTGTGTGCGATGTTGCCAAGGCTTTTTATGTTGTCATTGAGTCCGAAAGGCCATGCCGAATTCAGGATTTTTATCCAGTTATATTCATTATTTCTTCTTTGCATATTGTCTTTTAGGTTAGTGTTGAGTATAATTATCCTCATAATTATTATATATTATATTACAGTCGCTTTTTTATTGATAGATGTGTGATTATCAGGTTCGTTTGGCGTATGTCGATTGAACATAAAAACCAGGAATCCTAAAATTTATGAATTTGTTTTAATTTTTAGGATTCATTGTCGACAACCCGATTAGCCGTCATACGTCCGTATGTGCGTCGCGGAAAACCAATACGTTAGTCATTGGTCATGTTCCATAGCTTTACAACGCAAATAATTATTTCATTCCATAACTTTTTTGTTACCCATACGTTACAAGTCCACAAACAAACTCAAAAATAAGGGTTATCACAACCCAAGCCCTCAGATTCATTCAATGAATGATAATGGAAAACTACGATTGTTTCAGATAAGTGTACGAAATGCGAGCAAAAGTTTGTCAGCGAGGCGACATGTTATCTGCACATGTGTTGTCACGGAATGGATAATCCGCTGTTATTTCCGTGTGAGTTTTGTGACTTTTCTACACGATCGCGACGTACGCTCACTCGACATATCAATGAAGGTATGTGGTGTTGCTTTGCTGCTTTTGATAGTATTGATGTGATGTATGGTTGTTTAGTTTTTTGAAACAACTGTTCGGGTATTGCATATGAAAAAGTAAGGAAAAGTTACTTTGGCACTGAATGTTAAGTCTGGTTTGATGTTGATCATCTTGTTGTTGCTGTTTTGATCACAGCTCTTTTGGTTGCAGGTCATGCTTCACTACGTGATGTCAACCCCCGTATGATTGTTGAGGAGAAGCTAAGAAATCTTAATCGTCGTTTTGCCATTTCGTCTGATCTGCCGTTCGGTCTTGGCGTATATCGTCGATTGTACCACAGGAAACGATACAGAACTAAACGTCAGTGCATTTGTTGCGGTAATTTCTATACTGTGTTGATTTCAGTATGTTTTTGTTAACATAGTCCTACTCCTACATTAGTTCTTTGAAATATTTCTGGGTTAAACTAAAAAAATATAAACTCCTCTTTTGTCGGTTTCACTTAAAGCTTTGGTAACTTTTCAAAAATAATCAAATAAAATAACTATGTTGATTTCAGATCACACTCCTATTGCTACTCTGCAACAGAGAATGCGTGCCAATGCAACACGGGATTCTCGTTCTTCTACTTCCCAACCTGTGTTGGAGCAAATAAAGGAAGAAGTTATTGATGAAGAAGAACAACCGGCACAGACATCAAGGCCGGATTCTGTGGTCCCGGAAACTGAGGAGAAAATACAGGAGATTTTGGACTTTATCGCGGAAAGAAAATCTTCCACTGATTCATGTTGGTTGCTGTGTCCTCTTCTAACTCACTCAGAGATTTTCTAACGGATCTATTTCGTACGCTCGAACTCGATTGCCGATAACTCACTCACCTACACACCCGTTCACACAAACTCTGAGTCAAATCAACAACTCGTCCGCAACAGATGTAATCATTTATTGCCGGTTTACTGACTCACTCAAGTTCTGATACACGCATTCACTCATCAAATTATTCAATGACTCATCAGATCGCATTCTCATTCATTGACTGACTCACGTTCATAATCATGCATACTTGATTCAGTCATCGACTTACTCAGTCACCACATCACCGATACACTCACAAGAGCAGCCGTACTGATACAAACTAGCCCACCAAACTAGCTTTTCCAAGACGCATTCATTCATTCACCAACTCACTGACTTTCAGACAAATGTCGGTTATGTGATGATCGTTACCCGAGTTCGCGTATCCTTCGCAAATGTCACACTCAATTTCACGGTCAACAAGCCGAGGGATATCACCGTTGTGATCTGTGTAACTACAGTGTGCCAGGTTGTTGTTGTTACGAATGTTGTTATTGTGACGGTTGTTTATGTTGTTATTGTTACGGTTGTTCGTGTTGTTATTGTTATGGTTGATTGTTGTTCTTGTTACCGGTGCCGGTGCTGTTTGTTTGTGTTTTTGTATGTTCCTACCCTACCTAATGCATGACTGCCTTTTTTCAACGACGTTTCTTTGTTTCCAGGCGGAAGCGGTGGCAAACTCCGACTGCATCGTATGCGCGGTCATTTGGAGGCAACCAAAGCAGGTTACCTTGTTCATAACGAATTTGTACTTCTTTTATTTAATTAATACCGGAGCTGTTTTTGGATCTTACTTTTCTGGTAATTGCATTTTAACTTAGGAATTGCTACCTTTAGACTAAATCATGAGTAGTTTCAGAGCTCGAACGGGCGCTCCTCGCTAAGCAGCAATCTTCGTCATCCTCTTCAACATTGGCCGGCCAATCCTCTAGTTTCGGCGAACAAAACTACGGTATTGTGAAGAGAGAGTCCGTTCTTCACCCTTTGGATGGTTCTGATCCCCTTACTGGTCGGTTCATGCTCTCTCTCATCGAGTATCTGAGAAAAGATGTTTGATTCTAATTTTATTATTACGTTCGGGTACGTGCTTCATGTTATTGTATTGAATCATAACTCTTAGAAGTATATAGTGTAGGTACGAACTTCAAAGAAACTTTGGCATATTTGTTTCACGGGTGCAGTTTAGCTGCTGCAATAATAGTGGCCCTATAATGGTTTACATTGTTTTCAGCGTTCGGTCTAGCCAGACTGCACCCGATGAGTCGATGTGAGTATGACGAGCAATCCTCATCGGGCATACCTGACGACTGGCGGGCCGGGTTGCTTCAGTCACAGTTTCGGATGCTGGCTCGACCCTTGAAGAAAGGATGCGGCGTGCAACCTTTGTGTTGGTAGCAGTGAAATGAAAGTATATTTGTTATTGATATTTGTGGGTTGTATCATTCGGACTTTGTCGGGTATAATTACAATTGGTGCATGCCATAGACATAATCATGGAATCAAATTCCAAGTCACTCTATCGAATGTTCAAGCAAGTCATATTCTTTAAAGACCATCAGCCAATAGGTCACATTCTCTAACAGACATCAGATTTTTGGTATACTGGTATGCTGTAAAAGAAACCATTTGAAATTCAATTGTGACGTTGAATCAGCAGTTATAACATTAACCCATTCAAAACAGCTTGATTTCATGTCTGATAATGAAGTATTGTGTTTAGATTACTGCCGTAAATGTACGGCCCATTTCTGCAAACCGTCTCACGCGAGACGACATGCCGCGGAGCACGGTGCAATGGGCATATATAAATGCAGGTGGGTTGCCCTTGCTATATGCAACTTTTATACTAGATATAAATTATTAATACAGAAAAACTAGATGTGCTGTGCCTATTTTGTTCTAGGAGAAAGCAAATACGTTCTTCTACTCGTTTTCAATTAACACTCGGTTCAATACCCAATGCATAATGTTTCAGTAGAACAGCTTGATCAGACAATGATTGCAGGTACTGCGACTACGCGACAAATCGACCACGTGCCATTGGCTATCACGAATCCATGAATCATTCAGGTATCATTGTTTTTTCTGATAAACTTAGATTTTTGTAGCTTCATTACTAGGGTATCTTATTTTGGAAATTTTTATAAAAAAATGCATGTTTCAGACTCGGAACATGGATTCGATCGGGAGAAGCTGGCTAACGGATATCTCTGTTGGTATTTATTCACTGTTCACGTACTTTTATCGTTTTCTTATGTTTATCAGAAATTTTACTATATCAAATTTTGTGTTTTCAGTTTACAAGTGCTGCAAGTGTCCATTTACGGCCGAACGAAGGTATGCCATTGTGAAACACGTCACTTATCACCGTGCTGTGCCAGCCAGGTTGGTTTTTCTTGTGTTACTAATTAGAAATTCAAGTTTTAGCCAGTCTGCTTACTTCAGCGTGTGTTTTTACGTCGAATTGCATTCGTTACTTTCTTCAGACACGTCTGTCGTTTCTGTGATTATTCTGACAACGTTCGGCACATCGTCAAAGTGCACGAGACCTTCAGCCACACCGGTTAGCTGATGTGGGACCGTTTTTTTGCCTGACGCCACCTGACTTTCCCTGTTCCTACTTTTCGTGACGGGCAGGCTTAATTAAAACTTTTTGTCATCTACCCTCTCCCCATGAACACCAAAACACCTGACCACGGATGTTATTGATAAATTTATTTATGCTGTGCTGGTGCTGTCGTGTTCTCATAGAACTTCTGTTGTAATCGTTGTTCGATGACGCTAATGGATTTCAGATGAATTTCACAAAAGCGAAACGCTGGATCCGATGTACGTTCCGAAGATCTTCAACACTGCAAACGGGCTTCGATGCTGTTAGTTTGCATTTATTGTTGACAAACTCTATTCATTGCCACTATAACTTTTCAAACATCATGTTTTAAAATTTTATTTTTCTGTTATTGTGTTTTATTTTTATTTTTATATATGTTTCAGACCAGTGCACCAAGTGTGCCTTCACGTCCATCTCGCATATCACCCTTCGGGCACACATGGTCCAACACGACCGACAACCACCCAATCAGTTCACTTGCTCTGTTTGCGATTACTCCATCGGTACGCTCGAACAGGTATGTATTTTCACTCGCTATCTTTTTGAGTTTTTTTCTCGCGTGAGCCAGCAATTTTTCAGGACTGGTTTTACATGAATTGCTAAGAGATGCTGACAATAAATTTATGGTTCTCTTAAATTTTTTAATGTCTACAGTGAATAAATTTGTTATCACCATCATTGTTGCTTGAACATGAAATTGCAGATTCACCATCACGAACGACGCCACCACCCGGACTTGGATTGGTGCCAGTACACCCCTGTGGTCTACATACGCAAACAGGATTGGCATCGAGCTAATGGTTTAGTCTATTATTCTGTCATTTGTCATTATTTACATTTAGGGGTGTCAAGTTCTATGTACAGGGTGGTCCAAAAAAAATGACAACACTTTGAAGCTGAATAACTCTCGGCACAGGCATCTGATTACATTGAAATTTTCAGGTATTATCATCAACATACTAACTTAGAAAAATATATAAAACCAAGGTGATCGGACGATCACAGCGGCCACCATGCATTAATGTTTGCAAAAATGCGCATGGGTCAAAAACCGCCTTATCGTGCATGCATATTCAAGGGATGATATGCACGTAATAAATGAAACATTAGATTTTGCTAGTCGATGGTGGAAATTCCACGTTTAATTAAATTTTATCGTTGGTTTTTAAGCATTTTGTTCAATTGGTTTCTTTTTTTCAATTTAAATTAGCAAACTAAACGCTTTTTCAATGTCAGAAGGAGATACACGCTTTTTTCACCTCTGAAACAAGATTTTATCGAATGAAAAATAAAACTAAAAAAATGTAAACTAAAAATGTTTCAGAATAAGTAAAAAAGACTCTTGATTGATTACAGGCTAAAATAACTGAGTTTATTGTTTCACAAATCACGTGTAATCCATGTCCTAATTGTTCGCTCGGTTTTTGACCCACACGCATTTTTGCAAACATTAATGCGTGGTGGCCGCTGTGATTGTCCGATCACCTTGGTTTTATATATTTTTCTAAGTTAGTATGTTGATGATAATACCTGAAAATTTCAATCAAATCTGACCTCTGCCGAGAGTTATTCAGCTTCAAAGTGTTGTCATTTTTTTTGGACCACCCTGTATATTCCTTCAGGTTCAGATGAATAAAAAACAACTCAATATGAACACGTAACGCAATTGGATTAGTTTTAGGCTAATTTCGAAGATGATTCATAACGATTTATGTTGATTATTTCGTTACAGCAGCGTTACGCGAGTCAACTGGCAGTTTACTGATCAGTCGAATACTGAAAGAACAAGCTTCTGCTACGACTGATGCGGGGGACATGGGCTGTTCCACTAAAAGTGTCAAAACAACGACACCTTCATCGACTGGGCCCTCATCAAGTTTTGTCAGTTCGCTGCTGGAGCCCGACTCCGAGCTAATCCACTACCGAACCGGGTGTATTATAAAGACCGACGATACTTGGAGTCCAGGTCAGCATATTTTTATTACGTTTCTTCGTAATTTCAGTTTGTTCGTGTTTATGTACAAAGGGGTCCTTCACTCAAACAGTGGATACTCAACATTCAAAAAAGGAAACACGCGTATTGTTGTTCTTTATCAGATGAATATACATCATACGAAATGTTTTTAACAGTGTCGGTGAAATCTTCAATTGGTGTGTGTCGTTTCTGCTGGTGTTTATGATGGTCTGAATATGTGGTTACTCATTCAGCTGTCACTGCTACTCCGACTGCATGCGTTACCAACGTGAGCCAAGCGACACCCGTCAACCCGAACCCACGCAGTTTCATGAGTTCGTTGAGTTCATCCGGTCCCCCCGTTGTGATACCGTGGAATACAAACTTGAAGCGTGTAGCTACCGGTTGGGCATCTTTTGTTGTTTTAGCATATCTTTTGTTAATTGAAACTGGCTCATTACTGAAGCCATCGATGGGCACTGTTACCATATAAGTATGGTGTTTTCGTAGTGGTCAGAAGGGTTGAATAAACTGGCGAGCAATGGCGGAAACCCCAGAGCAACCCATCGGCATCTGTGTCTCGAGTCAGGTTACATACCAGAACCATTAGTTTTCTTGGCTGGTGCCCTACGCAATTGACTAGACAAGCGAAAAATCTCTATGGTTTATTAATCGTAATATGATACATTTCCAGATACCAACACTACCGTACCACCGACCAGGCCCACTGTATCAAGATGGGAAACTGTGTGCCCCTTGTGCCCTTTTGAAACGCCTCGAATGGACGGCATCTTACAACATCTCGAGTACCATGGTCGTGTGCCACCGTACAAGGTTCAGTGCCGGGTGTGCAGCTACTCCACCGAATCACGGGCAAACATGACCAAACACGAAAAACTACATAACGGTCAGTTGGAATTGTTAATTGTTGTTGTTGTTGTTATTTTTGTTGTTAATTATGATATGGTGGAATCCACAAATCATCTCTAAAACCAGCTAGTATTTTTTGATTTTTTTACCTTATTCATAAAAAATTACTTTTGAAGATCGGAAATCAGTGGCACATGTAAAAGGCAAGAGCAAGCCCAAGTTGAAATCAGCTTCAACATCGAGTTTCATCAGTTCTTTGGTATCGCCGTCCAAGGAAGTTGTCAGTGTTCGTATGGGCGTTAACGATGGTTGGTTTGTGGGTGTTGTTGTTTTTTAGTGCTGGTTCTGACATGTTATCTTGTATTTTGTTGTCTAGTTAACTTGACTAGGGTAAACCCGTTGCTACGCAACTGTTTTTTAATTGTACTAAACTCAATTATTGTATTCAAACTCAGACAAAACCCATTGACTCGTTCATTAGCTTCTCTTCAGCTCATTTACAGGAAATTATCATATGTACCCTGTTGCGATATAAAATAACTAACTAACCCCTGTTTTATTGAGTATCAATAAAAAAACTTTATTTAGTTGAAATTGCTCACCCATTGAAATTAGTTTATTGCGTCCACTATTTTAATAATCTATTTTAGCTTAACGGCGTGGAGTTTTACACACCCTTCTCCACAACACAACACGTCGTTTGATTGAATACGTGCATAGATACGGTAATTTATAAATTAACTGAAATTTCAATACATAAAATATACCCGACCCATTAGACTTGTGTTTTTGTTTAAAAACTGTTTTCCTTAGATTAATTTAAATTACAGTACAAAGAGCATGAACTAAAACGTTTTTTATAAAGTTTACTCGAAAGTTTTGTAGTCCGTAAGTTCAGCCATTCGAGGAAGGTGCTGATGATTGCAACCTTTGTTGAGAAGAAATAATCAGTGAATGAATGAGAAAAAAAATTTATGGATCACAAACATGACTTTACCGAATTATCATGACCTTAGGCTCGGTTGAGGCACATACATTCTGGTCCGGATGAAGGGAAGGCGATGATTTATTTCGTTGTTTCCAAGAAATAATAAAAGGTTTTAGTGTTGTTTTCGTGATATTTATACTAAAAGCGTGACAGACAGACAAACAGACATCGTCTAATTTATATATAGATATTTTGAAAATTTTGTTGCAGATCGTCCAAAGCCCCCACCACCGACGAGTTTCTTGGGTTCGCTGAGTAATCGATACTGATCGCGCTGCTGTACGGAAAACACTGATCACTCGTTTTGTCATTTCTTTGCGATACGTTTAGTCCTTGTTGTCAACATCGGATGCCATAAATGTTTAGCAATTGGCCTTGAACTCGTCTTAATGTATTGTAGGAACGTGTTGTACATTTGGGATAAACTTATTTTAAATGCCGTTGTTAACATGCAGTAACAACAGTACAGCAATATTTGCCAGCTAATTCATCATGTGAGTCGCATAATCTTCCATTAACATCAGATCAAGACATTCCACTTTTATGACATGCAATCATAGACATTATAATTTTATTTGTTCAGAATAATATTTATTCTTATTTATGTTTTCTGTGATTCTGTGCTTTAGGTTGTCATGTTTTTAACGGTTGTTCTGCCTACAGCTAATAAAGTCACATGGCTTTTGTTGTTCGCTTTTAGTGTCAATAAAAATCTACCATCCTCTCACGATTTAAATCAACTTTGAGAACAACGTGTTAGATGAATGGATTACTTGCGTTAATGAAAATATATAAATAGCTAACCAGTGTGTAGTGTATTCTCTTTCATTAGGATTGTGTGTGTGTGTTGGGAATGAATGTTGAATTAGGAATGATTTTATGTATGACTGCTGAATCAGATAATCTAAGAACGTACATCAACACCGTCTGAATGGTTCCACAAGAAAATGTGCATTGTTATGGTAATAAGTCGTGGTTAATGATGATTCTATGTAGACGCTTCTATTTCCCACCAGTCTCCAACTGTTCATACAGCTCTTAGCACAATCAACAGTGCGCACCAGCCTTTTACTTCTATATTCGATTCTTTTTCGTAAGCATCTCATGTGGAATTGTTTACCATAAAGGAAAAATAACTTTATAACTCACTCGCCCACTCAGCCACACTGTCTCACTTATTCATGCATTTTAGAGAAGCAATGATTATTCGTGTATTTGCGACCACTGTCCTACTATTGTCGTTTGCCATGTTCCAAGCCGATTGCCGAAAAAAGTTCCCTTTCCTACCGTTCAACCTACTGCACAAAACCAGTGAGTTCTTGAAGAAGAAATGTGGCCAGTTTATTGCTATGGAACATGAATGCATGAAGCTGGAAGAACCAGAAGATGTCAGTTGGCCACTGAATCAGTGAATGAGTGAGTGAGTGAGATAGTGAGTGAGTGCTGGAGAGGGTGAGTCAGTGATTAGAGGTTCGATGTTTTAGAGAGTAAATTGTGCTATGCGTGCGGGTGAGAGGATCAGAGCCTGTGTGAATCGAATTCCGCTGAAAGGAAATGCATATAGGAAGTTTGTGTTTCTGGTTGTGAGTTTAATAAATGTCCAACAGATTATTTGTACGCCGTTTTTAAACCATCACTCGTTCACTGACACCGATTGACTGACTGACTGACTGACTCAATCATTAACTCATTCCTTGTACATAAGACTGACTCAATCATTGACTCATTCCTTGTATTTTACATAAGACTGACTCAATCATTGACTCATTCCTTGTACATAAGACTGACTCAATCATTGACTCATTCCTTGTACATAAGACTGACTCAATCATTGACTCATTCCTTGTACATAAGACTGACTCAATCATTGACTCATTCCTTGTACATAAGACTGACTCAATCATTGACTCATTCCTTGTACATAAGACTGACTCAATCATTGACTCATTCGCTGTACATAACTGCAGATGCAATGTGAAACTACATGCAGAAAAAGAACTGCGCTGCAACATCAGTGATGTTGAGTGTAAAACGCAACTGACTCGGTTCATGAAACGTTGCTGGGTTGCGGAAATAGAAAAGGCAGAGAAGGAGAAAGATGACTACAGATGGTACTCCTAGATGGTATCCAATCCATTTATATACATTTTAATGTCTTTGTCAACGTTTGTCACTGAATCAAGATGTTTACCACTGCTTGGGCCAATGCCATCATCGTTGGGGACTGATTTTACGATCACAAACACGATACTTCGGTTCTGCCCATTGACGATATTTGTATAAAATATTTAGTAACAACTACCGCGTATCTGACTGACCATTTATTCACAGAACATGAGATTACTCAGATATGTACATACATAATGCAAACGAGCAATTGATTTAAAATTTCGTAATAATATTTAATATTATTATATTCTAGAAACATTTGTCTTGAATATAGACAAGTCTTGGTTCTTTGCTAGATTAATATGGGAGGAGTTTTATAACTCATTTTAGTACAATACATAAAGGTTGTCATACGGTTGTCAGTCGCGATACATAAATTGAGATCAGTAAAATGTCATATGCAATAAAATTCATAATGTTTGTTGTTATTGTTGTTGTTTTCAAGTACTTTCGGTGGTTGCATTCTGCACTATCCAATCGAGTATCACACATATGCCATCTGCATTTATATGTCCGTCATCTGTGACATGTGTTGCTTCCAATTCCACATCGACAAATGTCACACCAGACATTCTGGAACAAATGTCACGTAGTTTCGTGTTGAGCGTTATCAAATTTTCGTGTAATTCATGCTGATTTTGTTGTTTTTGATGACATGACGGAATCGGGCTGACGAAGACGATAATGTCGGAGTACTTGCTTTTCAGGCGCTTCAAGCATTGGATGTAAGATTTGGCGGTGTTCTCAATGTTTTGTGTGATCTGTATGTGAGTGAGTGAATGAGTGAGTAAGTGAGGAAGTAAATGAGTGAGTGAGTGAGTGAGTGAGTGAGTGAGTGAGTGAGTGAGTGAGTGAGTGAGTGAGTGAGTGAGTGAGTGAGTGAGTGAGTGAGTGAGTGAGTGAGTGAGTGAGTGAGTGAGTGAGTGAGTGAGTGAGTGAGTGAGTGAGTGAGTGAGTGAGTGAGTGAATTAGTGAATGAAAGAAGAGACAGAGCTGGATCAGTCACCTTCATTTCCTCTGCACCACAGGCTATCAAAATAGCACTTCCAAGAGCCAGATTCCGATCACTGATTCCAGAATGTACATATGAATCCAAAGCGTCCAGATTCTTTATTCCAGTTTGAATATCAGCGATTTGATTGATGTCTTTGTGACCGTCGAACGTGAGTGCTTTAGCGTCACTCAGAATCAGTAATGATTTGCGGTCTTCGTCGGTTGGATGTCGGTCAACGTCATTGGGACCTTAGTAGAGCAAGTACATGAGTTTCACAATAAAAGAAGCCCATTCACTCACTAATTCGCTCACTCACCCACTCACTCACTCACTCACTCACTCACTCACTCACTCACTCACTCACTCACTCAATCACTCACTCACTCACTCACTCACTCACTCACTCACTCACTCACTCACTCACTCACTCACTCACTCACTCACTCACTCACTCACTCACTCACTCACTCACTCATTCACTCACTCACACACTCACTCACTCACTCACTCACTCACTCACTCACTCACTCACTCACTCATTCACATTATTTCACTCATGTTCTCACTCGCACTCACTCACTTACTCACTCACTCACGCACTCACCTACTCACTCACTCACTCACTCACTCACTCACTCACTCACTCACTCACTCACTCACTCACTCACTCACTCACTCACTCACTCACTCACTCACTCACTCACTCACTCACTCACTCACTCACTCACTCACTCACTCACTCACTCACTCACTCACTCACTAACTAACTCACTCACTAACTCACTCAATCACTCACTCACTCACTCACTCACTCACTCACTCACACATTTAACCTGGTTTATCCCATCGGAACCCTCTCCACCTCAAATAGCGTCCATTCCGTCCTATCTGTCCACGCAGCATGGACGGATTGCCTCCCTTACCCATATAATTCATACTAAAGTGCATTTAGTTGTAATTAAAATCTGAAAAAAACATCTGCTTTTACAAGACAGAAAATGTGGGAATATTTCAATTCAGTGGGTATAAGTAGAGTGATAAATATACGGCCACGAATCGAAAAAAGCTAAAATAATTATACTTTGATCACAGAATTCACTTTTAATAAGCACAATAAATTGAAATTTGGTATAAACTGTTCTTGTAAACCATTTATTAGTTAACTGAAAAAGCAAATAAGTATTGCGATTTGTCAAAGGTTTCCAAGGCGCTGCATTATCAGTTAAATGTTTCCGGCGTTTTCAATTTTGTAATAACTGTACCAGAGTCAGTCAAGATGCAGCAGTCGGTCTGAATACAAATATATAAATGTATTTCCAGATATATATTGGAAAACCTTCAGTCCGATTAATTTTGCAGTTTTCTACTCAGTAATATAATGAAGGGAATCGCACAGATTCAGTGTTACTGTTTTGTAGTTCTGCTGCTCTAAAAGCATGACAAAACCATTGGCTGTACGGAGCGAGATAGCAAGCAGACTGCCCAGTGTAGTAAACGAGTGTGCCACAGCTGATGCCGTACATATAATATGTGGTTATGTGCCATTGCCAACGGATCCGGTTATAACTAGATTCCACCATCGGGTCATAGCGTTTTCAACTGATTGGGAAACCAAATTTGAATGTGCGTCACGTTTTTGCTGATTTGTAGGCCGAGCGAATACAGTAATGACATAGAAAGAGGTAGAGCGAATATAATACCAGTGTTCTATAGCAGACTAATCAGGGAGTCAGCTAAGAACATGCAAAGTTGGAGCAACATTTGGTTTTTATTATAATAGCGAAGTTAATCAGGCATACGATATTTTTTTATACAGATTGCGGTTATTCAGGCAACCAAGTTACAGTATAAACCATTATATAAGTCATTAGCAGGCAGCAGGTTATACATTTGCATCAGTAAAGATGCTTGAATCATAAATAAGCAAAGTAGATATTATAATATTATGTAGTATTTTGGTACATCACTAATAACTTTCTATTATATTACGGTTATTTCATTCTATTGACTGTGTTGATAAAATATACATATATTATGCAGCGATAAGATTTAAGAAACATAAAAGAGGCATCTGGTAAGTCAATCGATCCCTTGGTTATTTTAAGTATATACACATGGAAAAGGTGAG